>BLBF01000003.1:10580710-10620486 GCA_015471245.1 Laticauda colubrina
AACAGCACACATGTAAGTACCCGCGAAAACCTAAGAAAACATATATATTATTTGGTTTTTCTCCCGCGTAGAATTGGAAGTATCTAGGCAACGTTTCAATGAAGTCTCATTCATCATCTTCAGGCTTGTTTCTATATGTATATATACACACATACATACATCATACACACATTACTTATTTAATTATAAAAAATAATAATATTTATGTTTGCTTAATAAAAACAAAATAAAATGTTGCGGGCTGGAAGCCTCCCTCCTTCTGGCACCTTCCAAAGAGACAGAAGAGTGGGCATTGTGTGTGTGTGTGTGTGTGTGTGTGTGTGTGTTTGTGTGTGTGTGTCTGAGTTGAGAGGCAACTGCTAATGTGAGAAGCAGAGGCAGAAAGGGGTTTTTGCTCTCCTTGGAGGGCAGCGCCCCTTGGCTCCCACTCCAAGGGCTTCTCAGCAGGCATCTACCTACAGAAGGACTGCCTCTCTTGGTAATTAATTGGGGGAGGGGAGGGGGAGAAGGTGGGAGCTCCTTTCAGATCCCGGGTGGAGGATTGAGAGGTTCAGAGCCAAGGAAAAGCTGAGGGGGGCTCTTCCAGCATCACCTGGAGGCAGGCAAGGAAAGGTGACCCTGGGGGTAGCACTTTGCTGCCAAACCCAGCCACAGCCAGTGATGATTTGGGGGGGGGGGAGAGAGAAAGCATTTCTCGCATTACCAGGGGAGGAATGAAACAAAACTCACTCTTTCATTGAGACCTACTGTTGAAAGGCTGTCAAAATGCCTTTCTTCTGAGGATTCAAATTTTCCTGCTGGGAGAGTTCCGGCGCAAGGATACGGACAACTGCTTGAGAGCTGGATCTTTTTATTTTTCAGGAAGGCGAGAGATAGTGAGGAGGCTGCATTTCTGGGATAGCTAGCTAGTTTCGTATAGTAAGTCCCTGGTTTTTTTATACCTTTTTCTCCTTTTGTGTGTGAATGTTCGTTATTTGTGTTTAATGTTTAATGTTTAAAATCCTGTCAGAGTTTATCTTTATTCCTGCCGGAGGGCAAACTTCGCGAAGTGCGGAAGACAAACTCTGTGGGGTGGCTTGATTGTATTATTGGTTCTTTCCTAATCTCCTTTAGCTTTATAATGGTTTTTCTATTTGTTTTGTGGCAATCTTCTGTCTGTCTTCTTTGCAATATATTTTGTTTCTTTTGTCTGTTTGTTTTTGCTAATTTGGCATGTCTTGTATTTGTAGGGGTTTTCTTTTCTTGTTTCCCTAGTTTTCTTAATTATTTGGGCTTTTGTCTAAGGGGCTTCCTTAATACCTTTTATTTTATTCCTTTTCCTATGCAAGTTTGTTTTATGGCTGGCCTGATGTTTTCTTTGGGCTTTTCCTGCTTGGGTGACACTACTGTCCTCGTGAAGTTCCCTTTCCACAATCCTTCATATTTTTTTTCTAAGGGGTGGTCTCTGATTGAATGTCTGTGTTTACTTGATATTCATGATCAATCTGGATCATCATCATGGCTGCCTGTCTCCCTTTTAATTTTCTCCTCTGAGGGGGAATACAGGCCTTTAGGCAGCTAAGGCAGGGTGGTATGCACCATCACAGGCAACACATGAGGGCTCCAAAGACACAAATGGTGACTGTGATTGTTATAAGGATTTTGAGCCAATGGAAATCCAGCATCCATGAGAAGAGCCATGAAAAGTCCAGCAATGATTGCTCCTGACCAATATTCTGAGCTAGCTCTTTCAGGTAGTGGATGTTCCCCCCTATGAGTTCTGAGGTTTCGTTCAGATTGAAGCAACACATCCCTTTGAATGTTTCACAGCCATAATTATGCTTCAAGAGAAGGAAGTCTATTGCTGCCCTATTCTCCAGAGTGGCTTCTCTGACCTCCTTCAGTTCTCTGTTTAGGGCATCTGGGGCCTGGGAGGTTGAATTCAAGCTTTTTGCCAGGGTACATGCTAGTCCATTCAAATTTTTAGAATTTCGCACTGCCAATCCAGGTACCCCTACCAGGGATGTTGCCAATGAGACATATTCTGTTTTGGTGGGAAGGGAGACTTTGGAGTCACAGACTGAGTTTAGGGTTTGGAAGGCTCTCCTGTGTCGTCTCTGTAAGGATGGCATAAGCATGGTTAACCTTCCCAAGGTGCAGGGGCCATTGGTGGTATTTGCAGGAAGGTATTAGTAGGCTTTTAAGTCACAAAGGAAAAACCAACCTGATGGAAGCTTCAGGTAACTATATGAAAATGATATGGTCTCTGTGTAGTTGCATTTTAGTTCTATGTTGCTAAGACTGGTGCATTCTGTGACACTAGGTGTGCTGCACCCAGTGACATTAAAGCATCTCTCAGAGGTGGTTACTGCAGCAATGTGTAGGGTGTACATGGTATGGTCCTCGGTTTTTGTAGAGTGGCCCCAGCTAAAAATGCTTTCGTAGGAGTCAGGAAGGTTTCTAAATGTGGTGTAGTTAATGATGTTATGTGGCCTATTTGCTAGTCCCATTAGGCATGTGGTTGAGATGTCCTTGACTGATTTCCCTCCTGCTAAGCAAAAATTAGTGATGTTGAGTATTTCTCTTGCTAAATATTCCCATACATTTCCTTTCTCTGGGATAAGATTTGGTTCCAGGAACGCAGTTGCTTATGTTACAAGTGTTACAATTGTTACAGATAATAATAATACACAGTATATATTGCATTTCATGTTTCCCATTGCTAGATTCCTTTTCTTCCCTCCCCCCCATTTTTTGTACAATGTGAAAATGTAAAAAAAGGTATAGGTCAAGTGTCAAAAATTGTTAAAAGGTATGGTTAAAGTCTCTTCTTTGTTAAAAAAAAATACGAAGAAAAAAGAAAAAAAATTTTTAAAAAAGAGAAGGTAAAAATAAAAAATAGAGTGTTATAAGTCAGCACCTGGGAGTCCAGTTTTGTGTAATTCAACATTTGCCCTTGGTTCCTCACAGTTGTTTGGTTCAATGGTGTTGAAGAATGCTTCAAGCATCCATTGATCTGTGTCTGGATTTTTCTGAGTTTGATGGGTGGGATTGATTGTGGTGGAGTTTGGCTATGGTCTATGACTGCTGGCTGTGCATGTGTCCAATGTATCCAAGAATCTCGTTCTGCAACCTTAATGGCAGTGTGTGTAGTCAGTAAGACTTGGTAGGGTCCTTTCCACCTGGGTTGTAAAGGTGAGGTTCTGGTGAAGAACTTGATCCACACCCAGTCTCATGGCTCATATGGGTGCAGGGCTTCTTCCAGGGGTAAGGTCTGCATCAGCACACTCTGGATCCAGAGGGTCTGTACTTGTTTTTGCAGGGCTGCAAGATAAGAAGAGAGAACCATATCCCCCCTATCTAGGCAGAGGGAATGAGGATCGAGGCCTTGTAAGGTATTGGGAGGCCAACCAAAAAGGATCTCAAAGGGGGAAATACCTATGTCCTGTCTTGGTCTAGTTCTGATATAAGAGAGGGCAATTGGGAAACTTCCAGTTGCAAGGCTACGGCTGTAGCTGGAATCCACGATCGTGCATGGTTCCTGCTGTGCTTGCTGCCGAGGTGCTCCCGATCCAGCTGGATTTGGAGGCTATGGTTACCCCGTAGAGGTAACCGAAGACAGGGGAGATCCGGGCAGCGGTCTGGGGGAATCGCAATCCCCCTCCTCAGCCGATTTAACTCCCTCTTCCCAAGGTGGTGGAGCGGCGGTCAGTAATGGCCGCCACAAAGAAGCTTTCAGCTGGATAAGATTGTGCAGGAGGAAGTTTGAAGAAGTGAAAGTTTTTGGCTGAACTGGGACAATAAGTTACATCTTTATTCTGGAGGTTCAACTTTTTAAAGGATACATTGTTTCCTAACAAGATTGTTAAAAGCGGTGGATAAAAGTTAAAGGGAAAGTTTTTTTTTCTTCTCACTCTCCTTCCCTACGGAAATAGCAGATGGAAATCGGAAAAACCTGCTTTGGCATAGAAGGTAATTAAATCTGAAAATTAAAGCCAAGAGGATATTAAGATTTCTGAACATTGGAACTAAAAACCAAAAATTTTCTTTTTTTTTGCTGTAAGTGGGTAGGGAGAGGCAAAGAATATATATTAAGATTTTGTTGGAGGAGACGGCTTGGAACTTTTAAGATCAGAGATAACGGCAATAAGACTTTTAAAAAAAATATTTTGGAACTGTGTAATTAAATTTCACCCCAGGAAAAGATAGTACAAAAAGAAGAAAGTGTTAAATGAAACAGTTTGTGCTGATTTGGACTGCTTTGTGACTTTGGGACTCTTGGAAACTATTTTTTGAATGACTAAAATCATTTGGGTTGTTTAAAAAAATATATCTTACAATGGCATTATCTGTTGAAGAATTGAAAATAGAATATAAAAAGTTAAAAGAAGAGGAACAAAAAGGCAATGGCTCTTCTGGATCTGTTTTCCATTTCTTAGAAATGGCAATTTCTACCTACTAGGAATTACAACAAGAAAACTGGGATGATGAAGAAGAAGCGATCTTTAATGTACAAATAATTTTAGTTGAGGAAGAAAAGGGAAAGGGAAAGAAAATGGAGAATTCAAGATTTAAAAAAACAACCAAGAAAGGGAAAAATAAGGTGAAAAATCGATACAATGTCAGGAAGCAACAGAAAAGAGGAATACAACAGAGAGGGGAGACCAAGAGGGCGGAGATGGAGAGATGGGGGGACAAAAAGACTAGACTGGATAAGAGAGGAAGGGAAAAAGGGAAGAGAAGTTATAAAGACTTAAAACAAGATGTTAAAAAACAGGGTTTTTTTAGAGACAAAGGGTAAAATGTAATTAAAGAAGAGATTCTGCAAAAGTGCACAGGATTGCATTGTGGTATTTGTATTTGAAATTGAGTTAGAAAATTGGAATATTATATGAGTTAACAATATTTTAAAGGGAATGTGTAAAATGTATAATAGAGTTTAATTAGCTATGGAACATTGTTTTTACTATACTATAAGCTTACTATTTTTTTCTCTTTTTTATTACTTTAAAATGTACTATGTAGAATGCACTAAGCAGAATCAGTATGGAAATTATATATTAGTTTAAGTGTTAAATCTAGGGGAAAGATAAAAAGTCGTCATACTTCAACCAGTGATTAAAGAGAAATTTTGCAGTAAAGAGAAAAGAAAAAATAGATAATTGAAAAAGAACGGACAAAAGATACAAGTAAAATTATTTAAATTTAGATGAAATAAATAAAATAGAATTAAGAGAGTGAAAAGAGGGGAGAAAACATATACAAAATGTAGAATGATAAATGAGACATGAAATAGTATATAAGGTGAGCATGAATTTGATTTATGTCTGTATAAAAAGATGCCAACCCAGGATTAAGCCGCTTTCCCAAAAACAGTTTTATGTTTTCATGTTTAGTGTTTTGTTTGTTAAGTTAGCTTATTGAGAATTAATAAAATTTTGGAAGAACATTAGAAGAGAATAATGAAATTGCAAACAAGACAGATGAAAGAAAAGTACAAAGAATAAAGAGATATAGAAATTTAAGCCCATGTCACACTGGCCAACGGATGCAAAAAGGACACAGCGGACGAGCAAAATGTTCCATCCATTGTTATCCGCTCTCAAAAGGGGCAAAAATTTGCATAACTGGAGTGGATAACATGGATGCGGGGAGGACGCAGGACGGATGCAAAGCGGATGCGGAACGGAAGCCCAGCGGATGGAAGTGGATGGGAGCGGATGGGAGTGGATGGCACATCTGCAGGGCTTCCGGGGGGCCTCAGCGAATTGGACGCAGAACGGAAAGAGCGGATGCACAGCGGATGCACAGCGGATGAAGCGGATGCAGAGTGGAAGCCTAGCAGATGCACAGCGGAAGCTTAATGGATGCCTGGCATTAATTGAGCATGCAGGGAGGATGCATTGCGTCAGCCCTATGGATATAACGGAAGCAGCTCGGAAGCAGGTCGCCATTCAGAGGAAAGACCTGCTGCCGGACACATCGACTGCCTTGCCTGCCCTGCCTGCATGTCTGCCTGCCAGCCTTGCTGCCAGCCTCCCTGCCAGCCTTGCTGCCAGCCAGTCTGCCTGCCAGCCTCCCTGCCTGCCTTCCTGCCAGCCTTGGTGCCTGCCTTGGTGCCAGCCTTCCTGCCAGCCTTGGTGCCTGCCTCCCTGCCAGCCTTCCTGCCAGCCTTGGTTCCTGCCAGCCTCCCTGCCAGCCAGCAACCCCACAACCATGCTGAAGCACAGCAAGCCTCAGCCATCTGCTGCCAGCCCTTGCAAGAGGGACAGGGCTACCATCCCGCCCCCTGGCCCTCACTCTGGTTCTGCTGGGGCTCACTCTTCTGGGGCTGGGGCTTCTGCTGCTTCTGCTTCTGGAGGAGCTGATGACAAGCACTCCAGCACCAGCCACCTCGACAGCACCTGCACCCTTCACCCCTGAGACTGAGCGACCAAGAGGAGTGCCAGAGACTCATTTTTGTCTTATAGCTTGTTGTTAGTAAAGTATATTTATGATTCACACACTTGCTTCATTTCTTTTTTTTCATAAAGTCTTGCTGGAAACTTTTAGAAATGGTTTAAGCCTTTGCATGCTTGTGGGATGGGTTAAGAGAGCAGTGGGATGGGTTAGGATAGCAGTGGGATAGATAAACCTCCAGTGCAAGCATAGTGGGACTGTATGGTCCACCCTCCCAGGTGCCACACCTACAGCCCTTTATTATCAATAATAATGTAATAATTATCCACACATGTCAACATAAACACAACTCTTTATTAAACGCCCTGTTCATTGTAGGCCAACCAAACATACATGGCCCAGTCTCATCCGTGTGGTGAGACAGGCTGAAGGAAGCATCCATTAAGCATCTATCATCCTGTCTTGCCACTCCACTGCGCCAGCTGGGGAGTTGCACCATTGTCTCAGGAGGTTGCGCTGCTTCTTCGCTTCATGTGAGGCTCTGTTGCGGTCTTGCACATCCTCATTGTCGATCAGGTTTTGCCCTTGCCTCCATTCCCCAGGCTCCATGTCCCCATTGCCTTGTTGGAGGTCCACGAGCCTGTTCTGCAAGACTGGGTAGCGGGTGCGCATGAGTCTGTGCAGGATGCAGCAAGCTTCCATGATCCTCCTCATGGTCTCTGGGCAATGCTGCATGGTGGTGAGAAGTACCTGGAACCTGTTGGCCAGGATGCCAAAGGCGTTCTCCACCACCCGCCTTGCCCTGAACAGCCTGTAGTTGAAGATCCTCTCTTCACGGGTGAGGCATCTGGAAGTGTAGGGCTTCATGAGGTAGGTTCTGAGGGAGAAGGCGTCATCCCCCACGATGAAGTAGGGCACATCTTGTGTGTCGTTGGGCAGGGGTTCTGGATCTGGGAAGCCCACAATGAGGTTGCGTTCCAGCTCCTCCTTGAGGTGACTGGTGTTGTATACCTGGGCATCTGAAGATGAGCCATTGCCTGAAGCATCGATGTACATGAACTTGTAGTCAGCATCGACCATGGCGAAGAGGATGATGCTGAAGAAGCCCTTGGAGTTGAAATAAGTGGACCCCGACTTGGCTGGAGCTTTGCAGACCACCTGCTTGCCATCTACTGCATGCTCCTGTAGGTGGCCCCGGAGGCCAGGTGGCGCAGAGTGAGTGCCACCTTGAGCCCAGGTTCCAGGCTGGGCCGGAAGTTGGTGTTTGCCTTGGTCAACATGGGTGTCAGCCGCTGCACAACTTCGTCAAACATGGCTGTAGGCATCCTCATGAAGTTCTGGAATGCATGAGTGTCTTCGCTCCTGAGCTCCACCATCAGCTTGTTGTACAGTCTGTCCTCTGCTCTTCTGGCGAACCATCTTTGGATCCAGACTCTTTTTCGGTGGCTCCTTCTCGCAGTTGTGTTCACAGAGCCTGCAGATGGCTTCGCACTGTTGCAGAATGATGGTGGATGCTGAAAGGACTTTGTTACAATCCACGGTGGACATGACTGGATGCTGTGGAAGAGGAAGAGGCAGATGAAGGCTGCAGAGGTCTGCACCGCCGGGCTGCTGTTCTGAAAGTGAGATCCAGGTGAGTTGCTCCCCCTTTTTATAGGCAGTATAGGTTTTCCACTAGGCATCCTCTAGGCATCCTGTAGACATCCTTAATATCCGAGATAGGTCCCCTCTGCAAACGTTTTTTCCGTTTTAAACGCATTATTTCCATTCTGCATCCGTTCTGCATCCGTTCTGCATCCGTTCCGCTTCCTCCCCACGTCCGGGCGGATGGAGTTGCGCGGATGCGTAGCGGATGCCTAGCGGATATAGCGGATGCGTAACGGATGCATAATGGATGTGTAGCAGATGCGTAGCGGATGCAGAATGGACGAATTGGATACATTTTCCATGCAAAAGTTTTAGGCAGCCCAAAACTTTCGGAGCGGATGAAACATCCATAAACAGATGCTGGACAGATAGAGAGGAAGCCAAATGGAGGCAGTGAGTACATCGTGTTTTCGAACCGATGGCAAGGTTTTTTGTCCGTTTTACATCCTCTTTGCATCCGTTGGTTCAGTGTGACATGGGCTTTAGGTAAAAGGAGAAGTTGGAAAAAGAATAAATAAGATATGCATATGTGATAATCTGGAACTATGTTGTATTCAAATAAGATGTTTTATTTGTTTTGTTAAAATTTAATAAGCAGTTTTTAGAAAAGAGATTTTATGTTATGGGGTTTTATGTTTTGTTTGTTTGTATTGTCTTTGTATTGTATTGTCTTTAAAAACGAATAATTTTTTTTTTTTTTTTTAAAGAGGGCAATTGGAAGCACTTGTGTCCAGGAGAATTGTGTTTCCTGAAAGAGTTTATCCAGTAGGGTTTTTACCTCCCTGTTTGCTCTCTCCATGGCTCCTGATGATGTCAGAGATAGGGCACGTGGAGGTTTTGGGTAATGTCTACAGCCTGAAATATATGTGTGAGGACTTGTGCTGTGAAATGTTTTCCCCTATCCATGTCCAGAATGGTGGGGACCCCAAACCTAGGCACAATATCCTTGAGGAGGTGTCTGGCTGTTTCTAGGGCAGTAGCATGGCAGCATGTGAAGGTCTCTACCCATTGGGTTAGTTGGTCTTTACAGACAAGAGCATATTGAGTAGGTAGCTCATACATATCGAGTAGGTAGCATATTGCGCCTTAGGTAGTTCTATATAATCCATTTGGATCTTTTCAAATGGTTTCTGTTCCCAGGGTCTTCCTCCTTCATGAATTGTTTTTCTGGAGGTGGTATTATTTGCTTGGCAGGTTTGGCATGTTGTGGCTATTCTTGTAGCCTCACAATAGGCTCCAGATGCATACCATACCCTTCTGATGGCATCCACCATAGCTTGCATGCCACAATGTCCCTTTGTATGTAATCTTTGGAAAATTAGCCTAAGGAGACCTCATGGGACTATAGGTCTGCCATCTGGGACTCTCCAAAATCCTTGCTCAAAAACTGCTGAATTTTTTTTTCCATTGTTCAGATTCCCCTTTATCTAGGAACTGATCGTATGCTATTTCTGGTTTTGTTGTTAAGGCAGGTGTTATGATGGTGTGAGGTAGAGGTTTGGTTGCCACCCATTTGACTATTGCATCTGCAATGGCTTGGTTTTCTTTCGTTATTGTAGAGTCATCTGTTTGGTGGGCTTTACAATGGATGACTGCTCGCATTTGTGGTAATTGGATGGCTTCTAACAGTTTGGCTACTAATGATGCATGTACTATTTGTTGTCCTGCTGAAGTTAAAAAAAACCCGTTGTTTCCATAGAGCTCCTGTTGCATGGCAGACTCCAAAAGCATATTTGGAATCTGTATAAATGTTGGTAGATCGGTTCCTAGCAGCTTCGCAAGTTTTCATTAAAGCTACAAGCTCAGCTGCTTGGGTGTTATGGGAGGGAGGAAGGGGGGAAGCCCAGATGATTTCTTGTAGGGAGACTACAGCTGTCCAGTTATTCTTTTGTTCTGGTGCATGTAGGAGGAACCATCTGTGAAAAGTTCAATGTTGGGGTTTTGTAGCAGGGTATCTGTTAGATCGGAGTGGGGTAATTCAGCATCATGCACGAAATGGAGGCAATCATGGAGATTGCTTTCTTCCTGTTCTGTGGGGATCAGGGTAGCTGGGTTTAGAGTATTACATCTCTCAAACATAATGTGATCAGAGGTAAAAAGTTCAGCTTCATATTGAGCCAAACGCTGCTGAGTAAAGGCTTGTGTCTGGATCTTTATGAGAATCGCAAAAACTTCATGGGGGACTTTTATCAATAGCAGATGACCTAGTAAAAAAACCTTAGATCGTTTCACCAGTTCGACTGTAGCTGCCACAGCTCTTGAGCAGGGGACAGCCCCTTGAGCTACTGGATCTAGGGTTACAGAATAGTAAGCAACTGGTTGGTGTGTGTGTCCAAAAGGCTGTGTTAGAATGCCAGAGGCAACACCTAATTTTTCATGGATGAATAAGGTTTATTATAGTCAGGTAGCCTGAGTGCTGGGGCTGATGCCAGGGTTTGCTTCATGGTCTGAAGTGTTTTGTCTAAAGATCTGGACCATTCAGTGGGGTCAGGCATGTTTTTGCCTGTTAGTTGAATGAGTGTTCGGGCTAATTCTCCAAATGAGGGGATCCATGGGCAGCAGAAACCCAGCACTCCCAGTAAGGCTGTTACTTGTCATTTTGTCCAGGGTGGTTTCAAGGCTAAAATAGTTTCTACCCAATTAGGGGCCAGTCTTCTAATTCCTGGTGCAGTAATGTAGCCCAGATATGTTATTTCTTGTTTTAAATATTGCAATTTGGAAGGGGAGGCTTTGTGCCCCTTTTCTGCCAGGGCTTCAAGTAAGTATAGGGTAACTGTTTTACATGCTAGCTCAGTTTGAGATGCCAGCAGTAAATCACCAACATATTGGATTGAGGTAGACTGCTGTGGTAGGGAAATGGAGGAGAGGTCTGCTTTAAATATTTGTGAGAATAGGGTGGGGGACTCAGTGTAGCCTTGTGGCAATCGAGTCCAAGTATACTGTTGGTCTTGCCAGGTAAAGGCAAATAGATATTGGGATGCTGGGTCCACCGGAATGCTAAAAAAAGCAGAGCACAAATCTATAACAGAAAAATAGGTGGCTGAGGCTAGCACCTCGGTGATTATAGTTGATGGGTTAGATGCTATGGGGGCTCTTGGTATCATGTGATTATTCATGAGCCTCAAATCATGCAC
Source organism: Laticauda colubrina (assembly GCA_015471245.1). Lineage (NCBI taxonomy): Eukaryota > Metazoa > Chordata > Lepidosauria > Squamata > Elapidae > Laticauda > Laticauda colubrina. Next base: position 10,591,870 of record BLBF01000003.1, read on the forward strand.
AAATATAAAGATGGGGTTTCCATCTTTGTCTACTGTAGATTTCTTCATAGGAAAAATGGGGGTGTTGCAGGGAGAGGTACATTAAATGAGAACTCTCTGCTGTAAGGGAGTTAATTTGGATTAATTTCTTTATGGGGAGAATTGCGTCTGCGGGGATTTTTTTTTTTTTTGAAAGAATTTTATTAATTTTTAACAAACAAACATATACAAACAAAACACAAAACATAAAAAACATAAAATATCTTTTTGGACGGCAGTTTGATCCCGAGTTACATCTTTTTGTACAGACATAAATTCAGGTTCATGCTTACTTTTATATAGCATTCCATTTCTTATTTACTATTTTACATTTTCTATATAGCTTCTCCCCTCTTTTCACTCTCTTAATTCTATTATATTTATTTCATCTCAATTTAAATCATTATACTTATATCCTTTGTCTGTCCTGTTTCAGCTGTCTATTATCTTTTCTCGTTAACACAAAATTTCTTCTGTAGTGACTGATTGGAGTATAATGCCTTGTCATACTTATCCTTCCCCTAGTTTTAAAGCTTAACATAACACATAATTTTCATTCGGATTCTGCGTAGTACATTCTAAAGATAGACTCAATATTTTAAAACAAGAAAAAAAAAATTTTTTAAATATATAATATAATTGAAACAACAATCCATAGCAATTGAAATTATATCATTAAAATTAATATTCATTTAAGTCTTAAACATTTTACACAATCCTTTCTAAATAAGTATCATGCTTCTATGGGAACACTTATAGATTTTGCTTAGTCACTTCCCCCTATTTCACTTATATTTTAAAATATTATACAATGACAATGTTCCCATTTTTCTTTAATTCAATTCTCTCATATTTGATTTCATTTATTTTATTTTAAAAAAAAAATTCGCTAAGTTATATTAAATATTTTGTCCCATTTTATAATCATATATTATTCCAATTTTTTAACATTATTTCAAATACAAATACAACAACACAGTCTTATGTACCTTTGCAGAATCTCTTTTTCAGTTATATGTTTACCCATTATCTCTAAATAAATTCTGTTTCTTTACATCTTGTTTCAAACCTTTGTAGCTTCTCTTCCCTTCTTTCCTCCCTTGCTTCTCCACTCTACCCTTTTTACCCCCTTGTCTCTTAATCTCCACCCTCTTGTGTATTCCTCTTTTCTGTTGCTTTCTGATGTTGTGTCCACTTTTCACCTTGTTTTTCCCTTTTTTGGTTGTTTTTTAAGTCTTAAATTCTCCATTCTCTTTCTCCCCTTTCCCCTTTCTTCCCCAAATAAAGTTGCTTGTTCATTAAGGATGGTTTCTTCTTCATCCCAATCTTCTTGTTCTTGTAGTTTCTCATATGTAGAAATTGCCATTTCTAAAAAATGAAAAACAGAGCCAAAAGAATCCTTCCCTTCTTGTTTCTCTTGTTTATATTTAATAAATTCCATTTTCAGTTCATCCATAAGTAATGCCATTGTAAAAAAAAAAAAAATTAAATGACCCAAATGATTTTAATCATTCAAATAAGAGTTTCCAAAAGTCCCAAAGTCACCAAACAATCCAAATACACACAGTCTATTTCATTTAACACTTTCTTCTTTTTTTCACTTTTTTTTTTCATTTTAATGCTTCAAAAAACTTCAAATTCTTTTTGACCTTCAATCCATCTGATAGAGTAGCCAATTATGATCCAAAATGGAAAAATCCAATAGTAAAAAGGCCCAAAACCAAAGAAGAAAAAGGATAAAATAAAAAGCAAAAATAAAAATATTACTAGAATTGAAATATACAAAAAGGCTGGCGAGTAGAGATTTCACAAGTATATATACATATATACATATATACATATATACATATATACATATAATCTATCCAAGGCTCTTATTATGACTCTCTTCTCCAGCAGCTTCAAAGCCAAGCCTCAAGTGTTGAAATATTGATAAGAGTCCAGGAAAACACCTGTAATAATATTTTTCTGTGCTCTCCCTCATCTTATCACATTAAAATGTCCTTGAGAAGGAGTGTTTATACATTTCTCCCCAATTCAAATAAGATACTTTCAAGCCTCTAGTTGGCAGTGTTGCAAGATCTCTTAATCCTTTCCCCCCCCCCAGCCAGAAAGAAGAGTAATGCATACAAAACTCAGAGGAAAAGAAAAAAAAAAAACAAAGGGGGCCTCTATCCTAAAGAAAATTAAAAAATCAAAAGAAGCATAAAAATATATATAAGAAAAAATTCAATCTGGTTACCTACAAAGTCACATTAAAGTCCTCAGAAAAAGAAGTAGTAAGGAAAGAATCCAAGCCTCAATTTGACATCACTTTAAAAAACGCCGCTCAAACAATTCCAGTCAAACAAAAATAAAGTCACAGGTTTCTTCTTTGTTCAGGATATCCTTTCAGGTCTCAACCAATTTACAATACAAAAGAGGTTTCTCACCCAACCGACACACACTCGCTCAAGCCACTTTCTTTTCGGAGCTGTCCCGACTTCAGCAGCTTTGGAGGCTGCCTTTCCACCGCCAGCAAAAGGGCTTCTCCCGGATCAAACCAGAGATTTTGCGATATCTCTGGGATCCTGGGACTGTGCCCTTCACAATCCCCGTCTCTACGGCACGGTTTAGGTCTGTTAGGACCGACCAGGGGCGAAAATATCAGCTGCGATCTCAGAGCCCCGAGATCGCAGCTGTAGCACCGAGACGAAGCTCCGCCTTCTCCCTCGTCTGCGAGGATTTTGTATTGGGGTACGCATGGAGGTGGTCCCTGTTTTACTTGGATAGTAACAGGTGTTGCTCCTTCAAATAGTCCCACTTCTGATGCGTCCCAGCCCCATAAGGAGAGAGGTAGGCTTTTTAAATCTTCATGAAGCCTTATGTTGCTGGTTATCAGCATGATTGTCTTGTGCGTGCCTTTTCCTGGGATTTCCAATTGCAGCTCCTGTTTGTCACATGTTATGGTAGCTCCCATTTTACATAGGAGATCCCTTCCTACTAGGGATAGTGGTGACTGGGGGCAAATAGTGAATGCATGGTTTACTGTGAAAGGTCCTAATTCTACTGGTAGGTTGTGGGTAAATTCTACAGGGATTATTTCCCCCCCCCACACACACACTCCCATTATGCTATCCTGAGCCCCTTCAGCCACTGAAGCTTTATATGGTGGTTCAGTAATTAATGAGGAGGTGGCTCCAGTATCAACTAAGCAATTGTATTTCTTTCCTCCTATAAGAATGGTAACAATGGGTTCCTCTTCTGGGCCGTTTTTTAAGGGGATAGCCAGCCTGTTAAAGGTAGCCATGAATTCAGTGCTTTCATTGTCATGTTCTAGTCAGGAAAGGAGTAAATCACATTATCTTCTTTGCTCCCATTGATGTCTATTGTTGTTATATTATTGGAGGAAAGGGAGCGCTGGGTGGTGCCTGGTGACTGAAACTTTGATGCTCAGTGTAATGGACTAGATTATTGCCTGGCCTCATGTTTCTGGGTGGTGGGTGATACCAGTTGCGGGAGGGGTGTTGTCTACATTGCCTGCTGAAATGACATTCCTGTCCGCACCTATAGCAATGCTGGCATTTGCCATGCAACCACCCTGCTTTATCGCAATGCCAGCATTTCTTTGGAGTTCTACCTGCCATTTGTCTGGCATCATGTTGCATTACAGCAAACATTTTAAAGTCTTCCTGTCTTTCTATCCATCGCTTTCTATCTTTCTCTTCCTCTTTCAACTTGTCTCTTTGATCATAGACAAAGTTAGCAATCCTGCACAACTCTGCTATGTCTAAGGTCGGCCAGTTAGAGACGAAGCGATGGAAATGTTCTTTAATATCCATGGTGGACTGATTTACGAAGGCTGAAGCTAAAATCCTTTGGTCCTTCAGGCAGCTAAGGTCTAGATGGGCATATGCAATAGCTGCTTCTGACAGATGGACCGAAAAGGCATCCGGGTTTTCTTTTTCTTTTTGTGTTGTTTTTTTGGAATTCGGACCAGTTTCAAGGCTTTTTTCCGATTTCCTTTCAAGCTTCTAGTAAGTTATCTTTTGATCTTGTGTATTCATCCCAGTGATTGGTATCATTATAGTCCCAGTCAGGGCGATGTACTGGCCATGTGACACAGGCTGGGTCTGCCTGTCCAGGGATAGTTGGTAGTTTAGCTATTTGGTCTGTTTTCTCAAATAGTTTTAATAGTTCATCTTTCGTTAGAAAGACTTGTAGCAGCTGGGTCATGTCACCTCAGGATGGGTTGTGGCTTTCTATGATAGATTTCAGGGTTTTAATTACTGTTTGAGGATCAGCCCTGAAAGCTGAGGTATCCTTTTTCCAGATGACCAAGTCAGAGGCAGAGAAGGGAATGTGGGTAAAAACATATTCTAATTGTCCCCCTAGTTCTGCCTGGCAATGGTTTGCTTAAAACATTTGCTTAAAATTAACCGTGCCTCAGATTTTTCTTCCAGGGAATGGGTTTCAGGTTTTTCCTGATCTTTTCCCTCAGTCAGGGAAAAGCCTTTGGTCTGAGCCATTTCAGCCCAGCAGTACCAATAGGGTATTTGGCTGGTTTTAATGCATGTTCTAAGTGCTTTCAGGGTTTTATAATCTAAAGTACTGCTATCAGGCCAAATTTGTCTTCCCGTGACATCTCACAATAAAGCCCACTTTTTGCAAATTCTTTTTGCGTCTTTTTTATTCATTCCAGGCAGGACAGGCACTTGCCTTTTGTCCCAAGCCTTAAGTAATTTATCAAATTGCCCTCGAGCTACAACTTCCATTGCCCTTGAGCTACAACTTCCCACATTCCTTACCTGATGTGGGGATCATTTTGGTTTAGCCGGGCTACCGCCGTCGGTTTTCAGACAAAAAAGGTCTGGAATGGACTCCGGTTTCCCTACACATGGAGTACGAGCTCCTTTCTCTTAGGGAAACTCCACCATCAGTTTTAAGATCCCCCTAAAAAACAGGGATCTTGGAGGACCGTCTGCCCCCTAGCAGCATCAGTACGGGCCCCTCCCACACTCCGCCATCAGTTTTCAGATCTCCCTTAAAGGTGGGGATCTGGAAGGACCTGCTCTGCTTTTTAGGCAAACTATTTCCAATTCTGTTTGCCAGCAGCCGGTACGGGCCCCTTCTAAATACACAGGGCTTTGCTTGCAGGATGCACCGGGACTATTTTTCTGCTTTTTTATTTATTTCCTAACACCAGTTCCTTTTGCAGCCCGCTCAGTTTTTCTTACGTCCTCCAGAAGGACTCACACTCTGTGATCACTCCTTGCGTTCCTAAATCCAGCTGATTACAGCTCATTTTTTAGCTAGCAGCTGGCTGGAGTGCGGCTGGCAATCACGGAGGAGGTGAAGTCCCACTGTTTCTGCAGAGAAAACCCACAATCACACACCTGGTCCACTCATGCTTCCCCTCCCCTCCCTAGTAAGATTATAAATTTGAAGTGGTACTCATCTGCTTTCAAGCAGCTGTTCAGCGGAAAAGCCCAAGGACTCCCTTTACTACCCTTATGCCTTCTGGGCTGGGTCCGTGGATGTTGTCCCTGGACAAAGAAGGTCCACACTGACTGGGAGTGGATCCGTGGGCCCGGTCCGGTGGCAGGGTTGGCTGGAAAATCTTCATGGTCGCCAATTGTTGAAAGGCTGTCAAAATGCCTTTCTTCTGAGGATTCGTATTTTCCCGCTGGGAGAGCTCTGGCACAAGGATACGGACAACTGCTTGAAAGCTGGATCTTTTTATTTTTCAGGAAAGTGAGAGATAGCAAGGAGGCTGCGTTTCTGGGTGAACTAGCTAGCTTCGTATGGTAAGTCCCTGGTTTTTTGTACCTTTTTCTCCTTTTGTGTGTGAATGTTAGTTATTTGTGTTTAATGTTTAAAATCCTATCAGAGTGTATCTTTATTTCCGCCAGAGGGCAAACTTTGCGAGGTGCAAAAGGCAAACTCTGCAGGGTGGCTTGATTGTATGATCAGTTCTTTCCTAATCTCTTTTAGTTTTATAATGGTTTTTCTATTTGTTTTGTGGCAATCTCCTGTCTGTTTCCTTTGCAATATATTTTGTGTCTTTTGTCTGTTTGTTTTTCTAATTTGACATGTCTTGTGTTTGTAAGGGTTTTCTTTTCTTGTTTCCCTAGTTTTCTTAATTATTTGGGCTTTTGTCTAAGGGGCTTCATTAATACCTTTTATTTGATTCCTTTTCCTATGCAAGTTTGTTTTATGGCTGGCCTGATATTCCCTTTGGGCTTTTCCTGCTTGGGTGACACAACTGTCCTCATGAAGTTCCCTTTCCACATTACAAAATGCCAATCTACCATGTTCCGGTTGTTCTATGAAAGCATCAAATGCTCCCACTTGCAGTTCTTGCGCCTCCTAGTTCAGGTCCCTGAGATGCACGCTCCCACACATGGTGGTGGTGGCAACAACAGTCCCCTCCCCCAACACCACTGTCAGCTCTTGCCATTAGTTTTTTAGCTTTGAATTGCTCCTGGCTCTCTCTCTTTCCTCATACCCCCACCCACGTGCAAGTAGGAAAGGAGAGGGAGAGGAAGCCATGCACAGCTCTCCCCTTTTCCAGTCCTCACTGCCTCTCCCAACATTGAAGCCTCAGAAACACAAACAATGTCACCACAGTGGTAGCACCCTGAGTTGCTTGCTTCTCCACTACTGCTTCCTCCTCCTCCAGTACCACTTCCTTCTCTGAGTAGGGTGATTCTTAACTAACCGAGCATGCTAAGGCAACTCAGGATACTACCACTGTGGTGGCTTTGCCTGTGTTTCCGAGGCTTCGATGTTGGGAGAGGCAACAAGGGTTGGAAAAGGGGAGAGATATGCATGGCTCCATCTTCCTTTCCTTTCTTGCCTGCACATGGGTGGGGGAGAGGAAAGAGAGAGAGCTGGGAGGAATTTAAAGCTAGAGAACTAATGGGGAAGAGCTGACAGCGGGCACTGGGGGAGGGAACTGTTGTTGCCGCCACCACCGGGTGTAGAAGCTGGTTGGTGTGTGCATCTCAGGGGCCTGACTCCAGGGTCCCTCAGAGAGCCAGGATGCGCAATAATTGCGTGGCCCAGATTAATTGCTTTTGGGGGCCATTTCTTCTGCAACCCACTAAAATTTTTCCACAGCCCACCAGTGGGCTACGCAACTGCTGCCATAGAGAATCTATGGGACATTGCCAAGAGAAAGATGAGGGACATGAGACCGAACAATGCAGAAGAGCTGAAGGCCACTATTGAAGCATCCTGGTCTTCCATACATCTCAGCAGTGCCACAGGCTGATAGTTGCTGCATTGAGGCAGTAATTGATGCAAAAGGAGCCCAGACCAAGTACTGAGTACATATGCATGCTTATACTTTTCAGAGGTCCGATATTGTTTTATGTACATTCCTTGTTTTATTGATTGCATGTAATATTCTAATTTTCTGAGATTGTGGATTTGGGGTTGTCATGAGCTGTAAGCCATAATCATCACAATTATGACAAATCACAGCTTGAACGATCTTGCTTTGCATATAATCAGTCTAACTCACATATTAGTTTCACCTTTTAAGTTGCATTACTGAAATAAATGAACTTTTGCATGATATTCTAATTTTTCAAGTTTCACCTGTATTACCTATGACTATTACTGTATGACTATGACTATTACTATATTATCTATGAACTGGACAGAATTTCCCTGTGGCCTGTAATTCCAAATACCATGTAATCTCTGAATTGGTGTTCAGAGATTAAGGCCAACTATGTACTACCAAATTCTATAAAATTCCAACAGCAGAGAAACACAGAAAACATTTGTTGCTATCCCGTGGTTATTTGGATTTTTTTTGTTGAGATATCATAGCTCATAACTCAAATAACTAATAACTCAAACCCAAGTGTGGTAATTTAACAGTGCAAGAGTGCATTCTAGTTTTGACTGTTGTGCACATGTGATTACATTGTGGACCACAAGGACAGATAATTGCTTGATTGATTCACCAAGCGGTATCTTTGTTCTGCTTTTGTCTCAAAGCAGCAGGGACATCTCAAATTAAAATATGGTTTGTTGGAGGGTGTACCAATTTGTTTCACACATGTTGAAGTTCTTAGCCATCTTGTCATTTTTCAAAGATCTGATAGCAGCGAAAATAACATGCTGATTACTGGTTCACAAGAAAATTGGCTTGGCAAAGTTGTAACTGTTAGAATAACATATAGTTGAGGTTTAAAATGGGACAAATCACCATTTGAGCTTGATTGTTCTTACCACAAATGACTAGTCCTCTAATTTTCTCTTTTCTTCTTCCTTCAATTCTGCATAACTGATGAGTGACATGAAAGAACAACAATTTAACATTTTGTATTCAGTTAGACAATGGAGAGAAAACTTTCAAAAAGCTTTTTACATGCTAACCAAAATTTTGATTTTTCTGATATGAGGCAAAATTGAATTTGAATACTTTCCCTCTGCAAATAGTGCCATTATGAAGCATGATGTTGTTGTTAATTGTGAAGTTGTGTTCGACCCATTGCGACCCCATGGACAATGTTCCTCCAAGCCTTCCTGTCCTTTACCATCTCCCAGAATCCATTTAAGTTCAAGCCGACTGCTTCAGTGGCTCCATCCAGCCAACTCATTCTCTGGCGTCCTCTTCTTCTTTTGCCCTCAACCGTTCCCAGCATCAGGCTCTTCTCCAGTGAGTCCTTCCTTCTCATTGGGTGGCCAAAGTATTTTAATTTCATCTTCAGGATCTGGCCTTCTAAAGAGCAGCCAAGGTTTATCTCATCTAGGACTGACCCCTTGATTGCCTTGCAGTCCAAGGGACTCACAGGAGTCTTCTCCAGCACCACAGTTCAAAGGCCTCAATTCTTTGATGCTCAGCCTTCCTTATGGTCCAACTTTCACAGTGATAATTGCAACTAGAAAAACCATAGCCTTGCCTATACACACTTTTGTTGACAGGGCGATGTCTCTGCTTTTCTAGTATGCTGTCTAAATTTGCCATAGCTTTCTTCCCCAAGAGTAAGCATTTTTTAATTTCTTGGCTTAAAGAATGATACATTTCTATTAAACTCATTCTGGGTCAATCACTGGGACCAGAGGTTTAGTCTTCCAAGCTTTCAAATGTGTGCTGGAACTCATCCTCAGGGAACTCACCTTTAGCAGAGTAAATATTGCCACCAGAGTTTACCAGGTCCCCAAAATGTTATCTACTAAATGCTCTCCTCTTCATCCCCAGCCCAGACTCTCTTCAGGCCTATAAGCAACAATACAACATTTGTTCACAGTGGAAAGCCAGGAAATATCTCCTCTTATACAGCTAGTCCTTGACTGATGATCAGTTGCTTAAGCCCCTGTCACACTGAACCAACAGATGCAAAGTGGATGTAAAATGGACAAAAAAAGTTGCCATCCGTTGGAAAATGCGATGCATCCGTTGTGTACTCACTGCAAATGTGTTTCATATGCTCTATTCATAAAACATCTGTCTACTGCTATTTCATCTGGTCAAAAAGATTTGAGCTGCACAAAACTTTTTGAGTGGATGAACTTTTCGCCGCGTACGATCTACGTCCATGACACATACGGGCAAAAAAACTTTCTACGTCCATTGTCATCCATTATACATCCGATGTATCCTCTCGGCATCCTCTGGGCATCCGCGCAACTCACATCCACGCCAGCGGAAAGCGGAAAGAGGGAGGAAGCAAAACGTCCACGGAACGTCCACACAGCGTTAGTAGCACGGACATAGAAAGGATGAAAGCGCATGCATTTCGTATAGAAAGCATTAAAACGGACAAAATGTTCGTATATGGGACGTATCTCGGATATTTAGGATGTCTGAAGGATGTCAAAAGTATGTGGAAGGACACCTAGTGGAAAACTGATATTTCCGATAAAAAGGGGGAGGAAATCACCTGGATCTCACTTTCAGTCCAGCAGCCCTGATGTGCAGACCTCTTCAGCCTTGCTCTTGCACTTCCACATCATCCATTGATCAACACCATGGATCATCGCACACTCCTTTTGGTAGCCGCCATCATTCAACACCAGAACCAAGCCCTCTTCAGACTGTTTCACCTTTTCTACGCAAAGAGAAGAAGGAGACATCCAAGAACTGTCTGGGTCCGATGATGGATCAGGAGAAGAGTGGAGTTTGGATTCTATGACAAGCTGATGGTGGAGCTGAGGAATGAAGACACTCGTGCATTCCAGCACTTCATGAGGATGCCACCAGCTATGTTTGACGAAGTTGTGGAGCATCTGAGACCCAGGTTGACCAAACTGAGCACCAACTTCCATCCCAGCCTGGACCCTGGACTGAAGATGGCACTGACTCTGTGCCACCTGGCCTCTGGGACCACGTACAGAAATATGTAGTATGCCTGAAGGGTGCCACACAACACCATCAGCATTGTTGTCACAGAAGTGGTGCAGGCCATCATCGAAGAATACATGGAGGAGCTCCTCCAGTGCCCCACCACTGAATAAGGCTGGAGGAAACTTGCAGAGCAGTGGTATCAGAGGTGGAACTTTCCCCACACCGTTGGAGCCATAGATGGGAAGCACGTGCCTGCAAAGCTCCAGCCAACTCAGGGTCCAATTATTTCAACTACAAGGGCTTCTTCAGCATCATCCTCTTTGCCATGGTTGATGCTGACTACAAGTTCATGTACATCAATGCTTCAGGCAATGGGTCAGCTTCAGATGCCCAGATATACAATGCCAGTGACCTCAAGGGTGGGCTGGAATGCAACCTCATCATGGACTTCCCAGATCCAGAACCCCTACCCAACGACACACAAGATGTGCCCTACTTCATCATGGGGGATGATGTCTTCTCCCTCAGAATCTACCTCATGAAGCCCTACACTTCCAGATACCTCACCTGTGAAGAGAGGATCTTCAACTACAGGCTGTCCAGGGCAAGACGGGTGGTGGAGAACGCCTTTGGCATCCTGGCCAACAGGTTCCAGTTACTTCTCACCACCATGCAGCATGACCCAGAGACTGTAAGGAGCATCGTGGAAGCTTGCTGCATCCTGCACAATCTCATGCGCACCCGCTACCCAGGGTTGCAGAACAGGCTTGTGGACCACCAACAAGGCAATGGGGACATGGAGCCTGGGGAATGGAGGCAAGGACTAAACCTGATAGACGCTGTGTATGTGCAAGGCCCCAACAGAGCTTCACGTGGAGGGAAGAAGCAGCGCAACTTCCTGAAACACTGGTGCAACTCCCCAGCTGGAGCAGTGGAGTGGCAAGACAGGATGGTAGATGTTTATTGGATGCTTCCTTCAGTCTGTCTCATCACACTGATGAGATTGTGTCATGTATGTTGAGTGGCCTTACAACTAATAGGGCATAAATAAAGAGTTTTGTTTATATTGAAATGTGTGGATCAATTATTACATTGTTCTTGATAATAAAGAGCCAAAGGTGTGGCAGCTGGGAGGGTGGACCATATAGTCCTACTATGCTTGCACTGGAGGTTTATCTATCCCACAGCTATTATTACCCAAACCACAGCTATCTATCCCACAGCTATCCTTACCAATCCCACAGCTATCCTTACCCATCCCAAAGCTATCCATCCCATAGCTATCATTACCCATCCCACAGCTATCCATCCCACAGCTATCCTTACCCATCCCACAGCTATCCATCCCACAGCTATCCTTACCCATCCCACAAGCATGCAAAGGCTTAACCGTTTTTTCAAAGTTTTCCCCAACACTTTATTAAGTAAAAAAAATGAACCAAGTGTGTGAAGCAAAGATAACCTTTATTAATAACAAACTGTATGACTTCATTAAAAAGTAAAATGACCCAAGTAAAGTGTCTTTAAGCAAAGATAAAGTGAACAGGTAACAACTCAGTCTCTGGCACTCTTTTCAGTCACTCTGAGGCATGCTCATGGTCTCAGATGTTAAGGGGCCAGGGACTATGGAGGTGGCTGTTGCTAGAGTGCTGGTCTGAGGCACCATTGGGGTGCCTGGCCCCGAGAGTACAACAGGAGATTGTGTGTGCAGGAAGCTCTCAGAGAGCTGACTCAGTCCCGTGAAGTTGAGAGACACTTCCTCAAGGACCTGGGATGTGAGGCCCAACACTGATGACAGATGTTCTGAGGAAGGGCTTGGCTGTGGGGTGGAGGAAGGAGGAGTGTAGTGGGGCTGTCTGGTATGCAGCTGGGTCAGATGAGGCATCTGTGGCGTCTGTGGCATCTGTGGCGTCCGAGGAACCTGGGTGTGGACTGGGAAGGGCTGCCTCTGCTGTGGGAAGTCCTGGTAGTGGTAGGTTTGGTAGGCGAGGGGCTTCTGAAATCCATGGAAGGGCTGTGACATTGGCTGGGGTGGAGGAGCAGACCTGGAGTGAGTTGCAGCAGGTTCAGCTGGGCCTGGAGGGTGGTGCAGAAGAGCTGTGATCCTCTCCTTCATCGCCTGGTACTGGGCCTCGGGCATGTCCATGAGGGTCTGGCCCACGTACATAATGAAGGGCTTGTGGTTGGAGGATGGTATGTCAAAGTGGACCAGCTGGGAGAGGAGATCTGTGCTTGCTTTGATTGTGTCCCTGATCTCCAAGAGGATAGTGTGGCTCTGTCCCTCCGGTCTGCCTCTCTGCCTGCTTTCTGTGGAGGTGGAGCTGGGGGTGGGGGTGGGTTGGTCTCTGGTGGCTGCCTCTTCTTGTTCCATTTGATACAGGGGATCCTCCATGTCCTCTGGCATGGGGAGTGCAGCTGTGTGGGGGGGGTCTCTGTCGTGGGGCCCTCCAAAGACACCTGCCTGGACACTGTAGCTGTCTCCTGGCTGGAAGAGGAGTGGCTCTCTGTGGGCTGTCTAAGGGAGAGGGTTGACAGAGGGGCTGCTCCTCGGTGGTGGATCTCACCCTCCAGGAAGCTGCACCTGGCCATGACATAGGTCTCCCGGTCAGTTAGCTTGACAGCGGCCTGCCCGGATCTCTTCAGGTGCAGCTTGCCATACCAGGTGTGCATATGCTTCCACCACCCAAGGAGGACATCTGAAGTGTAGTCCAGGCTCTCCGCCTTCTGTCTCCATGCTGCCTGCTTCTGCTTGATGTCGCAATAGTGCCTGTGGCCCTTCCTCCACAGGTACTCATTCTCCCTCAGCCATTCCAGAACCTCCTCCTCATGGTCCTCGGAAATGGAGTACTGTTTCCTCTCCCCCTTCTCCTTGCCTTGCTTCTTCCTCCCTCTGGCAGGGGCTTCAGGGCCTTCAGCAGCAGGGCTTTGAGAGCCTTGGGGCTGGTCCACCAAAGCAGCAGCACCACCACCACCAGCAGCAGGAGAAGCAGCAGCAGCACCAGCAGGAGAAGCACCAGCAGGAGAAGCACCAGCAGGAGAAGCACCAGCAGCAGCAGTAGCAGGAGAAGCACCAGCACCAGCAGCACCAGTAACACTAGCAGGAGAAGCACCAGCAGCAGCAACACCAGGAGCACCAGCAGCAGCAGCAGTAGCACCAGCAGCTTCAGAGTCAGCGCCAGGGGGTGGGATGGTGGTTCTGTCCTTCTTGCCAGGGCTGGCAGGAGTAGGCACAGGCTTCCTCTTCTTCTCCATGGTGTTCTCTCAAGATGTCTCTGGCAGCAGGTCTTTCCTCAGAATGGTGACCTGCTTGCGAGCTGCCTCCTTTTATATCCACGGAGCTTCCGCAATTCATCCTCCCTGCATGAGCGGTGAACGCTTTCCATCTGCTATGCATCCTATAGGCATCTGTGATTCATCTGCATCATCCACTACGCATCCGTTCCGTCCGCTACGTGTCTGCTTCACTGTTCTCCCCCAGAAGCCCTGCGGATGTGTCATCCGCTTCCATCCGCTTCCATCCGCTAGGCTTCCTACGAACGTCCGCTTTACATCCCCACTACATCCTCCCCACGTCCGTTCCTTTCCGTTGCTGTCCGCTCTGTTTATGCAAATTTGGGGCACTTTTGAGAGCGGATAACAATGGATGGAAAATTTGCTCATCCGCTGTGTCCTTTTTACATACGTTTTGCATCCGTTGGCCAGTGTGACCTAGCCTTTAGTTGATAGTTGTGGCTCAGTGGTTAGAATTCAGTACTGCAGGCTAACTCATTCCTCACGCCAAGTGTTCGATCCTGACCAGCTCAAGGTTGGCTCAACCTTCCATCCTTCTGAGGTTGGTAAAGTGAGGACCCAGATTGTTGGAGGGGGGAGATTGCTGACTCTGTAAACTGCTTAGAGAGGACTATAAAGCACTGGGAAGCAGTATATAAGTGCTATTGCTATTGGGCATGGGGGATATCCATTAGGTAAAATCAATTCACTTAAAAACTGCTGCGAAAAAATGCATACATGCATTTTTATCAGGCACAAGATGCCTCAGCATACAACAACAACAACTTTCAGTGATCATTCCAGCCTCAATTAAGGTTGTAAATCAAGGACTACATGTATTCATCAGGCCTATAGCTTGCAATTCCTTTGATTCTGAGGTCTGGCTGACAGTAGAAACAGCTGAGGCACTTTTAAGTAATTTGCATGTAGCGATCGATTGACTGAATGATCGATGGTGACATTTTGGCTTTATATCCCGATTTTGTTCTTGCACCCCGTGATGTCTACGTAGCCTTTCCTTCTTCAATTTTACGACACAACATCCCTGTGCAGTACTTAAGCTGAGGCTGAGTTAGATTCTGGGTCTCCCTGGTGTTCGCCTGATAGCTGAAGTAACTCTGGGTTTGATTTCTGAATTATGGACGATACGATAGATTAAAGCAAAGCTATATTTCTGAAGTAAGGGTCAATCCCACTTGATATATGCTCCCTGTCAGTGTTCCAGCAAGCCTCCATTCCAACCAGTAACTCTGAGATAGACATCTCTCAAAAGTTTATTTTATTTGGATAGTAACTGGCACAAATGTGGAATCCCGAATCTGAAAGTTCCGGGCTTCCTTGCAAACAGTAAAAACTACAAATCCATCCCCTACACCCATCGCATGGCCTAATCACCATCCGTCCCAAAGTAAGACTTCCTTTCATTATGCGCAACACAACGTGACCTTGAATCAGAAAAAGAATTTTATTATGTCTAACTAGATATACTCCAATAAATTCCCCCCTCTCACTTTCCCAGGCTCAATTGTGGCAGTGTGGCTTCCAAAGCTGACACTCCCTTTCTGCTCTGCTCCCACTATTTTCACCATCTTTTCTGTTCAACACAGCTACCAGTGTATGCATAAGTGTGCATAAGCGCACAATTGTTCCTACCATCCCTGTCCTATTGTCCCCAATTATTAGTTCCTATTTCTTGTATTTAAACTTATGTTTATGCTTGTTTCTGTTATATTGTAAGCTTTTGACAAATAAATAAATAAATAAAAATAAATAAGTGTCATGAAATACTGTATAGATACTCAAGTTTGGCAATATTCACAGTGTTAAACAAAAAAAAAATCATATTCAAGGACAGCAGAAATTTAAGTATAGTGGAGATTTTAGTTAAATTTGATGAGGTAAATTTGGCCCAATTTCACTATGATGAAAAAAAAGTCCTGAAAATTCATGTCATTATAATTCATGTTTTTCTCTTAGTAGGGTTAGACAATATGAATCTCCTGAGCACTAATCTGCCTACAGATACCTTCCTATTGTCTCCTTTTCTATTCCTTCCCTTTCTTTTTCTATTGAATGTCTTGATTTTGAGGCACCTTGAATATAATTTGATCTGTAATGATGAAATCCAGCTGGGAGACTTTAGGCCAATCCTCTTCGCTCACCCCAACTCACCTCATAAGGCTGTTGTTATGGTGAACATAAGGGGAGGAAGGGAAGCTAGGTATGTTCGCTCACCTATTTATAAAGATAATAAAGTCAGGAAATAAATAACACTTAAGGCCAAACTTTATATTATATAACAATTACTTTGAAGCAAGTTACAGTGTGTTCTTTATTTTTTTTCTTTCCAATGTTGTACTTTGTTCTGTATGGAACTTGGTAGGCTCCAAGTTCCCTATTCTGATTGGCCGAAAAGGCCATTCGCGGATTGGATGTTAGAGAATCAATCCGGTTAAGCCGCCAAATGGCGGGAACAGTTAAAGCAGTGTCATTGGCCACAAGCCGCGGGCAAGCCACTATAAAAAGGGCTGTCACGGCTTGGGCTGTTCCGTTACTATTCCTTAGTGAGTTTAATAAAATAGTTTATTGTTGGAACCCGGTCTCACGCGCTTCTTTTCAGATGGAACACTGGCGACGAAGGTGGGATCATCATAGAAGAGTGAGACTGAAGCACGCGGCGATCTGAACCAAGCGAGAGAGATGGCCGGTAACAACGTGATGCCCGCACCATTCAATCCTGATGAGGAGGATTGGGAGTCATATATCGATCGCTTTCTTATGTTTTTGGAAAGCAACGAACTGCAGGAAATCTCTGACCAGAGGAAGAGGGCTGTCTTCCTTACACACTGCAGACAAGCCATCTTTAAAATGGCGAAGGCGCTGGCTAAACCCAGAGATGTCAAACAGATGACTTGGCCCGAGCTGAACAGAATGCTCCGAGCACACTACGCACCTGTGGTCTCCAACTTGATAAAAAGACACAGGTTTTACAAGAGGGACCAGAAGGAAGATGAAACTGTCGAAGATTTTGTAGCAGCCCTGAGACACATTGGAGGAGCCTGCGAGTTCCAGAACATGGACGAGGCCATGAGGGACCATGTGGTCCTCAGTTTGAAGGACACTACCCTTCAGAGCAAACTCCTGAATAGACCAAACATAATCGTGGCCGAGACCATTGCAAAGGCAACTGCTGCCGAAGCAGCAAAGAAGTCAGCAGCCACCATGCGCCAAATGAATGTGATCCCAGATCTGCCAAACCAAGCCATAGAGAAGAAGGCAGAGGGAGGAAAGAAACAGCCCACAGCGACAGCCCACTACGAAGATTTCAAATCCCAGAGCGATACCGAGGATGAAAATGAAGATGTCCATAGACTTCAATCAGTCAAGAAATGGCATGAAAAGAGGAGAAACTGGCAGGAGTTTAAATGTGCAGGATGCGGGGGCAACCACTTGCAGGCTGAATGCCGGTTCCTCGATGCAATCTGTCAGGCTTGTAACAAATGGGGCACATCAAAAGGGTCTGCCACAACAAAAAGAGCAATAGTCCAAAAAGATGCGGCAGCATCCCCCCCAGACATGAAGAAAGACAAGCCGGAAGCAGATGGAACTGAAGCAAAAGAACAGTGACAGAGAGGAATGCACCAGACAGTCACCATCGGAAATGCCAGTGCAGAAAATCGGAAGAAGGTCCAGATAGAGGTGAGCATCAAAGGGAAGCCCTGTGAGATGGAAGTCGTCTCAGGGTCTTTCCTATCTATGGTATCCTGGAATACCATCCGGCACCTGATACTGGACATCAGACAAAAAGAATTACAGAAACAAAGACTGATTTTAAAAGACTACCAGGGAAATCGAATCCCAGTGGTAGGCCTAGGATAATTCCTCGTCGAATTCAAGAACCACACCGAAATCTTGCCTCTGACCATTGTCGACCGTGATTGCCCTAGTCTGCTAGGGGTCAAATGGTTCGCGCTCCTGGGTATTGGGATGACCAGATACAACCGCATTGCCACAGCCAACTGGGAGGAGAGCCTGCTACCAGAATTCCAAGATGTTTTTGACGGGACCTTAGATAAGTACACGGAGACCCCAATTTCATTCAGCCTAGACCCGAAAATAACCCCCTTCCATTTAAAGGCCAGACACATCCTGTTTGCTTTAAAACCAAAAATTGATGAACAACTGAACAAATTAATAGCTCAAGGGGTTTTAGAGCCAATCAACCATGCCAGGTGGAAAACACCCATCGTTACTCCTGTGAAACCAGATGGGTCAGTGCGCATCTGCGGAGACTATAAGGCAACCCTGAACCATGCGCTCCAACAAAGCGAATACCCAGTACTGGTAATGCAACATTTACTGCACTCACTAGGGGAGGAAGAATTTTTGCGAAGCTTGACCTCGCACAGGCATATCAACGACTACCCATTGATCCCATTACCACATAGGTACAGACTATTGTGATACATAGAGGGGCATTCAAGTGTAACCATCTCCAGTTCGGTGTTAGCGTTGCCCCAGGCATGTTCCAGAGCCTCATGGAACGCCTGTTAAATGGAATCAAGGGAGTCGTCCCTTATTTTGATGACGTTCTGGTCTCAGCAAAAAACATCAACCAACTAGAGAACAGATTAAGAACAGTTTTAACAAGATTTAGAGAAGCAGGCCTCAAAGTAAAACAAGAGAAATATGATCTAGCCACCAACCAGGTCGAGTTTTTGGGCTATTTAATCAATGAACAAGGCATAAACCCTACCGAAAAAAAATTGAGACAATCAAAGACGCTCTTAGACCGAGGAACAAAACTGACCTTCAAGCATTCCTAGGTCTCATAAATTTTTACAATGTGTTCCTGCCCCATAAGGCAACCAAAGCAGAACCCCTACATCGGTTGCTAGATAAAAAAACTACTTGGACATGAGGCCACCGGGAACAAGCATCATTTCAGGGTATCAAAGACCTATTAACGTCTAACACCGTTTTAATCCACTATAGCAATACCTTGCCTTTGACGGTCACCTATGATACATCGCCTTTTGGGATTGACGCCATCCTGAGCCACAAGCTACCAGACGGCAGAAAGGCACCGGTCGCTTTTTATTCAAAGACACTTTCCAAGTCAGAACGCAATTACAGCCAACTCGACTGAGAAGCCCTCGCAATCATAGCTGGAGTCAAAAGATTCCATGAGTACCTTTACGGTAGAACTTTTTCGATCATCACTGATCATAAGCCCCTTTTAAGAATCCTAGCAGGCAACAAGCCAACCCCAAACATTCTGTCACCTAGAATGATGAGGTGGTCTGAATGCTTTGCTGCCTACTCCTACATGCTGATTCATCGCCCCCAAAAGCCATCACACATGCCAACGCCCTGAGCCATTCCCCGCTGCCCATCACAGAAGAGGACCCAGCTCCAACCATCTCCACACTACAACTAGAGGCCTGCCGAGACCTGCCACTAGCCGCAGCAGACATCGCGAGAGCCACCACTAAAGACCCTTTGACAGCACGCATATTGAATTTGGTAGGTAAGGGCTGGCCAGAGGAGAACAAATCTGAGACTTTTAAGCCATTTTGTACCCGACAGACCGAACTGTCTATCGAAAAAGGTTGCATTTTATGGGGTGACGGGGTGGTTATACCAAACAGTCTCCAGAATGATATTTTGTGCATGTTGCACGAGGGACACCTGGGCATAGTCAAAATGAAAGCCCTGGCCAGGAGTTACGTCTGGTAAGCCCTGGCCAGGGCTGGACAAAGACATTGAACGTTGGGTGGCAACATACCATGACTGTCAAAAATCGAGGCCTACCCCCCCACAGGCACCAGTCAGAGAATGGGAAACTCCCCAGGGTCCATGGGCTAGACTACATATTGACTTTGCTGGGCTGACAAAAGGGAACACCTTCCTAATAGTTGTGGATGCCTACTCGAACTGGTTAGAAGTCATCCTTATGGCTTCCACAACTACCAAGGCAGTAATGAAACAGCTAGACAAACCTTTCACTACATATGGGCTGCCTGATGTACTGATGTCAGATAATGGGCCCCAGTTTACAGTGTTAGCATTCGAACAGTATCTGGCTGCCCAGGGTATCCGACATGCTTTAACAGCGCCGGCCCATCCGGCTGCAAATGGCAGGGCTGAACGCATGGTTCGGTACACTAAGGAGGGCCGAGATAGAATGGACAAGGGGGACGTGCAAGACAAACGAAACCGACTACTAACTCTACAGCATATTATCCCTATCAGCACAACCAACAAAAGCCCAGCAGAACTCCTAATGGGTAGGAAATTACATTCCTACCTAGACAGACTGCACCCCACTTACACCTGGGACAAACTCCCTGACTCCTCCAGCAAATACCGAACATTTTAAATTGGCAACCTGGTCAATGCGAGAAACCTCATTGGGGAACTGTTGTGGCTTCCAGCCACAATCACCCAAATTACAGACCCCTGGTTTTACCGACTACTCCTAGACGATGGTAGAGAATGGAAGCGGCACATAGACCACCTTCGTTCTCACAATCTCGAACAAAAAAACACCACAGAACCCAAAAAAATAAATATCAACCAAAAAACAACCGAGGAGGGGGGGGAAATACAAAATAATAAAAAAGGGAGAGACGAACCTCCCATAACAAGACAACAAACACTACAAAAAGACTATCTAACAAATCAAAAAGAGCACTCATGGTTAGATGAACCCCAAATGAGAAGTCCAGGAGCAAGAGAACGAAGCGAGGCCTTCCTGGAAGGAAACAGCCAGGCCAGCTCAACCAACCCAGTCAAACCAGGAGGGAGTGGCGGAACCATCTCAGCTGGCCCGAGAGACTCAGGCAGGAGTGGCAAGGCTAACTCACCCTTCCAGGAGGTTCCATGGAGAAGGCACAGAAAGACAGCGATCCCATCTGAACCGCTCGAAGACCACACTGAGACTGAGCTGCGCAGGTCAACCAGGACTCGAAAAAGCCCCACCTACCTGTGCAACTATGTGACGCACACTGGACTAAACCAAGGGGGTAGGGGTGTTCTGTATGGAACTTGGAAGACTCCAAGTTCCCTATTCTGATTGGCTGAAAAGGCCATTCGCAGATTGGCTGTTAGAGAACCAATCCAGTTAAGCCGCCAAAAGGCAGGTGTCATTGGCCACAAGCCACGGGCAAGCCGCTATATAAAGGGCTGCCGCGGCTTGGGCTGTTGTTCCGTTACTATTGCTTAGCTAGTTTAATAAAAGAGTTTATTGTTGGAACCTGGTCTCATGCGTTTCTTTTCAGACGGAACATACTTTGAATGAAAAAGTCAAATAATTTTAATGCTTGTAACATCAATATCCTAAATTGTAGCTAATATCTATCTATCTATCTATCTATCTATCTATCTATCTATCTATCTATCTATCTATCTATCTATCTATCTAAAAGCAAAATACCACTCATGCTTCATCACAAATCTCCAGAACTGTGAACCCTAAAAAATTGAAATTTGGCATGTGCATCCTCTTGGCTTCTAGGTGCTCACTAAGAAGGATTTTTTGAAATGACCATCAGAGCATTAGTATTTTGTATATTATTATGAACACGCTCTGATGCTAAGGAGTTTTACTCCCTCTCCTCACCTGAAAAGAAATCTTTTTTCTCTGGTAATATTACACTACTAACTAGAGCATACAAAACATTTGCTAGACCAGTACTTGAATACAGCTCATCAGTCTGGAACCCACATTAAGTATCTGAGTTGAGAAAGTCCAGAAATATTTCACAAGAAGAGTTCTCCACTTCTCTAATCGTTGGAGAATACCTTATGCCACCAGACTCGAAATTCTAGGCCTAGAAAACCTAGAACTTTGGTCTGATCTTAGTATAGTTTATAAAATCATACATTTCAATGTCCTTCCTGTCAATGAATACTTCAGCTTCAACCATAACAATACAAGAGCAAACAATAGATACAAACACAAGGTTAATCGCACCAAACTTGATTGCAGGAAATACGACTTCAGCAACAGAGTGGTCAATGTCTGGAATACTCTACCTGACTCTGTGGTTTCTTCCCCAAACCCCAAAAACTTTAACCTTAGACTGTCTACTATTGACCTCACCCCTTTCCTAAGAGGTCTGCAGAGGGCATGCATAAATGCACCAACGTGCCTACCATTCCTGTCCTATTGTTTCTTTTATATATTTTTTATTTTCTTATATGTATCCATGTATTCATAACTATTTTTTACTTATGCCTATTATCTTGTAAGCAATTGACAAATATAAATAAATAAAATAAATATTCCAAATGCAAAACACAAGCAGAGGAGAGGAGTTTCAGTTTCACTGCACCAAGCAGCTTTAGTACAGAACAGTTGAGCTAAGCCTTGCCCAGGCTTCTTGCTATTTCTTTCTTGCTCACACAGCAATTACTGTTTCAGTTTCCAAACAGTCCTCAACTCACTCACACACTGACGGGACTCTAGCTAGATGAATACCAATGGATGCTGATAGGCAGAGGGAGAATTTTTTTTCTCCTTATTTTCCTCCCCCAAAACTAAGTCCGACCACATAGTTTTGTAGCGAAGCACGGATATCGAATTCATTGATAATATATCTATTTTTCTTTACTCCCAATACATCCAATAACATAACTTCTATAATTTGCTACAAGAATATACTATATAAATATCATTGTACTGAAATAAAAAAAATTGAGACTTATAAAAAGAGGAAAAAAAAGATATAATTGCATCCATCTCCATGTCCAGTGTAGGAATTTGTAACAACAATATCCCTATCAGATGGCCATCCAGCCTCTGTTTAAATCCCTAGAATGGAGTCTTGTGGTTTGTCATTCATATTTCCTTCTAGCTTGATCTCAGATCTTTGACGTATATTTGCCTGATATGATTGTTCAGCCACTGGCCTAATTCTCTCACTGGTAGGATAAGTATAGCTCAGATTTTGCCATCTTTTGTACAGAATTTCATGGCAGACTGTCAGATGCTTTGCTGAGGTTAAGGTACAATGTGTTCATTTCATTCTGTAAGCAACTGAACCAGTCGCACTATGTCAAAAAGAAATTGGGTTAGTTTGTCATAAGTTGTCCTTGATAACTTGCTGACTCTTGCTAAGCAGTGCATTCTTTTCCATGAATGCAGTGTTCACAAACCAAATGCTTCATAATATTTTCCAGAGCTTTACTGAGTACTGAGTCAAGCAGATTAGCCTACAGCTCCCTAGATCCTCTTCTACCTCTTTTTGTAATTTGGATAAAATCTGTCCCTCTCTGTTTCTTTTTGCATTATGCTTATTCTCCATGATTTCTCAAGAATCACAGAAAGGGCTCAGCTCCATGATATTATCCACAAGTTCAGTCAAGACTCTCAGGTCTAATCAATATGATCCTGGAGTCAAAGGACTTTCCTAGGTCACCTCCTTAAACTACTTGACTCCTGTTCACAAACCAACTACAAATTAAACCAAATTAAGTGGCTGTGAAGATTCTCAGTCATCCAGGTCATAGTTGTCCCAAAGGTGCTTTTTCAAGAAAGCTTTTTTTCTGTAGAACTGAAGAAGCTTCTTGGATGAGAAGCAGGAAAAAGTCCAGTTGCCTTTTGATAAAGCACCTTTGGAACAAGCCAACTTATAATATACCTTTCTAAATCTAAATCTCTTCCACCATTTTGATGACAGTGAAGACCTGATATTCTGTCTGGACCACATTTACCAGGCCATTGATTTGTGAACTTTTTACTTCTCCTGTCCATACTGGATAACCAAGCACAAAGTAGGTTTTCCTTTTGGAGGCAGGATACAGATTCTGATCATGATTAGATACAGATTAACAGAGTTGGAAATAGGTCATCTAGTCCAACCCCCTGCTCAAGCAGGAGACCCTACACCATTTCTGGCAAATGGCAGTCCAATCTCTTCTTGAAAGCCTCCAGTGATGAAGCTCCCACAACTTCTGAAGGCAAAGCTGTTTCATTGGTTGATTGTTCTCACTGTCAGATTTCTCCTTCATTCCAGGTTGAATCTCTTGTTCAGTTTTCATCCAATTATTCCTTGTCTGGCCTTCAGGTGCTTTTGAAAATACCTTGAACCCTTCTCTCTGTGACAAATATTGGAAGACTGCTATCATGTCTCCCCTGGTCCTTCTCTTCACTAGACTAGCCATGCCCAGTTCCTGAAATTGTTCTTCGTATGTTCTAGTCTCCAGAACTATGAAGTTCTGGAGACTAGATGATCCCCTAATCATCCTGGTTGCTCTTCTCTGCACTTTTTTTAAGAGTCTCAGCATCTTTTTTATAGTGTGGTGACCAAAATTGGATGCAGTATTCTAGGTGTGGTCTTACTAAGAATGGTATTAGTACCTCACTTGATCTTGATTGTATCCTTCTGTTAATGCAATTTAGGATTGCATTTGGTTTTTTGTCTGCTACTGCACACCACTGGTTCATATTTAGCTGGTTGTCTACTAAGACTCCAAGATCCCTCTCACAGTTACTGCTATTAAGTCTGGTTTCACCCAGGATTTTATGGACATCTGGTTTTCATTGATAAACATTTCATACCAAGTCTTCACTTAGACTTTCCTTCATACTCAACATCTGGTAAATCCACTGGTTAAAAAATGAAGTATAATTTTATAATTATACTTTTTAAAATTATAATTTTATAATTATATCAATATAATTTGAAGGGAGACAGTGGCTGACTTATGCCAATTTCACTTCTTTGCAAAAAAAAAAAAAAGATTAACTTTCACTAGGAAGTTTGTGAAAAAGAAAGGAAGGAAAAAGAAGAATTCCAATTTCACCATTGGTTCAGCTACTTGAGCCAGAAAGGGGAAATGATTCTTGTCTGTTTTATCTGTCAAAACAGAAAGAAATGTTTCACAGTTGTGTCAAAGGAAAAAGAAAAAAGAAATAACAGTTTTACAGTACATTATTTCTGCCACTTTGTCTAAAATGAAAAAAAAAAAAGCAGAATGTATGTATCAGTGAACATGCTAAAGTAAAAAATAAAATCTAACTGTTCCACTGTTCCATTGATAATCCTGTTTAAAAAACATGGCATTGGAAGGCAGATTTGATGATCCCCAATAAATTAGAGATGTTCCTGAAGCAGGCTATAGATCCATGATGGTAAACCTATGGCACTTGTGCCAGAGGTGGCAGAAAGAGCCCTCTCTGTGGGCACACGAGCTATTGCCCCAGCTCAGCTCTGCCGTGCATGCTGGCCAACTAGTCTTCAGGTCTCTGCCTTACATGCATGGGGGAAGAGATGAATGTGGGGGACAGGGCACATGCGCAGAGTTGGGCGCATGCACGGGGGATGCACATGCATGCAAGGATGCACATGCATGTGCAGGGGGCAAGGAACATGCACAGGAGGCATGCATGAGGAATGCATGTGCATTGTATTTTGGGCGTGAGTGTGCACACATATGCTTTGGGCATTCAGTGCCCAAAGTTAGCCATTCAGTTAGCCATCACTGCTATAGCTAGATGGAGTAGAGTGTTTTAACTACAGTAAAATGAAGCATAGCCACTGGATAGCATGTTTGCAACAGCATTAGAAAACACAATTTTGGTCCCTAGCAGAGCAAAAGGAAACAGGTCGCCTTCTTAGATGGACTAGAAGCAGGTGGAAGGTAAGAAATTATTTTGAACTCATGTTGTAGCTTGTAGCTAAAGTCTTCCCTAAACACCTCCACACATGCTTAATTAATCCTTATGTCAAATATGCTCTATTTGAACCAAGTTCCTGTCAGGGTTCCAAGTAATTCACCCATTGAGAACAAAACTCCGAGGCAGATAGGCTCTGCAGATAGTAGTTTTAATGGATGTATCATGTTGACACACAGGCTGGTGAAAACTGATTCTAAATGTTCCCACACTTTTCACCTAATTAAAAGTAAAAGTTTTTCACCTTTACCCAAACAATCAGCACATGGTCCAATCAGGGTGCAACCTGATTGCCTGGGCAGCATCACTCCTTTCTTGAGCCACCTATGAGAATGTTCTTGGTTGCAAGGGAAACTATTTTGTTTTGGCTACTAAACCTCAGATATTTCTATTCCCCCCTCCCTAACTCTCATCTCTATTGTGGCAACCCAGGAGCCTCAAAATGGCCTCAATCAGGCTAGCTCCAGAGTCGATAGTTCTTTTCTGGAGGAAAGCAAAGCAGCGAGCTCTGTCCTCTCCCTGTCACTTAGTTGCCTATCATTTTCTCAGAGCAGCCTTCCTCTTCTTCCATTTTCTACTGACATAGCCCCAAAGTCTCTTTGCCATTTACAGCTTCCCTTGCAACTCTAAGTGCATTTTGCACTTAAGCTTTTTTATTTACTTCATGCAGATATTAGCTACTTGGTGGTACACATTCTTGGTTATTATAAATATCTTCCTCATTCTATAATGTCCCTTTTAACTCTGTATCCAATGTCGTCTTCTCATTGAAATGGAGTGATCTAGTGAAGCGCCAGGATAGAAACCAGGAAACCGAGTTCTAGTGCGGCCTTAGGTATAAAAGCCAACTGGGTGACTTGGGGTCAGTCAATCTCTCTGAGCCCAACTCTCTTCATAGATTTGCTGTTGTGGGGAAAGTACAAGGAAGGATTACCATGTCTGTTTTCTGCCTTGAGCAATTTATAATGTATCATAGAATATAACACTTATAATAAAGGTGGGATACAAATAAATAAAAATAAAATGAAATTGTACTTCTAATAATTTCGGAGATGTTCCTAAGTATTTTGCACTCCATTTGTCCTGAACATTTCTATTTTCCAGTATTCATACTCTGGGATTTCATCTTTTTATAGGTTTTGTGTTACTGGTGAGACAGTTCTTCCTGCTACAAATTAAAAATATTAGGAGCCAGCAATCTGGAATATAGGATAGCTTTTAAAAAGAAAAAGAAATTCTCTAAATCTGTATCATGTGGATGAGCAAAAAGATAGAAAAAAACTGTAAAAAAAGATAGTAGGATTATTAATGGTATATATAATTTGGATTTCAACAATATAAAATGTGAATAAATCAAGCTTGATTTCACGAGAACATTTTCTACAAGTACACAGAGCTTTGTCTGACATTTCATTGTTTATTTAAATTGAGTTGGGTTGTAAGCTTTGCTTATAAAATACATTTGCACACAAATCCTATCCAAGTAAAATT
The DNA here is from genome assembly GCA_015471245.1 of Laticauda colubrina. Classification (NCBI taxonomy): domain Eukaryota; kingdom Metazoa; phylum Chordata; class Lepidosauria; order Squamata; family Elapidae; genus Laticauda; species Laticauda colubrina. The sequence continues at coordinate 10,618,617 of BLBF01000003.1, forward strand.
TAATTCCAGGTAATAATCATTAGATGAAGCTATAGTGCCAGGAATATCTAAACTATTCTGCATCTAAGGCAAATGATTCAGTTTCTGCTGAATTGCTCCTGCACTAAAGTCATCAGTTTCATACTGAGAATTAGACTTGATTTTCAAGCAAACAAAAACCTACATTTGATTTGGTTTAAGCATAAATGAAATAATTTCAGGCACTTAAATGCAATTCATATGATTCTCTCCTATTGATATGATATTTTCCTTCAATCACACTGAACAAACCCTGTTCAAATAGGAATATTTGAAGGAAAACTAGGGGCTGCATTCAAGTGTGCTGGGGTGTGTGTGTAGGGTAAACTACACCTTTAATATAATGTAAAGGGAAGAATGGATTAAAATGAAAGATTGTGACCTGAGTGAAAATACTTAATATGAATCCAGTGAAAATGTTGCTTCTGTAATAACTAGAAGGTCAGCCTTATAAATAAGGAGAAGGGAAAATTATTTTGTGGCTTTTGTTCTATGACAAGAAGAAGCAAAACTGAGCTGATGCCTAAAAGAATAAATTTCTGGCCTATGACAGTAATTACCATTCTGTATAAACAGACTCCCGTGCAGTTCGAAAATTGCATTCATGTGGAAGGATTTTGTTCAGATTGTGTATACTGACAGACAGGGAGTTCAGAGGGCAGCCAACATAGACTCGGTTTATGGGCAATATTTCACCTGGTTTTAATGGGACTCAATCACTTAAAGCATAGACATCAGAGTGAAAATGCCAAGGCATTGAAAACCATTTTGATTTCTTTTAACTCTCTCTCTCTTTTTTTTTCTCTCTCTTTCTCTTTCTCTTTTTCTCTTCCTCTCTGAGCTATGTGGTAGATGTGCTACAATGTGAAACCAAACAATGAAGCATTGAATGCATGTTGTGGTACAGTTGCATGAGAGGCAAGTTGTTGGTTGTCACACCCACATTATGCCTGACATTTGCTTTCTGTTGTGTGTCCTTAAATGAGTTTTTCTCATAACCAAATTAACCATGAACAAATTGCCTGGTTGCACAGCTGAGTCTGCTTTTAAGCTGATTAAATTATTTTTTAAACTAACATTTTCTCAAAGCAATGTAAAAGCAGCATGTAATATATTCCTGTGCTTCATTTTTGTTGTTTTCTACTGAGAATTTATCTTAGGGAGAGACAGTTTTCCCCATAACAAGGTAGTTAGTCACACATATCCACACAGAAACCAATACTTTTTAATTTGTTCCATTATATTTCTCCATTTTTTTAATCTCCCAGACAGAAATATTGAGTATTTATTGTAAACTTCCCAGAGTCATTTAGACGATATGAATGATCTATAAATGTTTTCAGAGCAGTGGTAGAATTCAAAAATATTTTTACTACCGATTCTGTGGGCATGGCTCGGTGGGCATAGTGTGGCTTGGTGGGTGTGGCAGGAGAAGGATACTGTAAAATCTCCATTCCTACCCCACTCCAGGAGCAGGTTACCACAAAATCCCATTCCCTCCCCACCCCACTAACCTTCTTTCCAGCTCCATTCTCCTGTGCAGGGCAATAAAAGAAGACCCAGATGATCAGCTGGGACTTGGGAGGCAAAGAAGAGATGGAAGTGGGGCCAGTCAGAGGCGGTATCTCTGAACTACTTAAAATTTCTGCTACTGGTTCTCCAGAACTGGCCAGAACCTGCTGAATACCACCTCTGCTCCAGAGACATCCCCTTAGCTGCTTCAATAAGAAAACTCTAAAAAGCACCATTCCCTTGCTTCCATGGCTAGGTTTGTGGCAGGGTACAAATTGTTTTGTTCGGAAAACACACGAGGTAGACCGGGTTCCAACAACAAATACTTTTATTATAACCA
>BLBF01000003.1:10620496-10705582 GCA_015471245.1 Laticauda colubrina
CAGGCTGGCTTGCCTGCTTGCAGCCAATGGCAGCTATTTGGATTAGCTGCCTTTTTGGCAGCTCTTTGGATTGGTTCCTAGTGAACCAATCCACTGTCTTTTTCCTTAGCCAATCAGAATGGTAGGTTTGGAGTCATCCACTTTACGTACAGAACACAAATGGAACATGGGAAAAGAATTTTCTTTTCTTTTTTTCAATACATTTTTATTAATACCATGTTTCTCACATAATAAGGCCAGCCCGAGGCAGTGATAGCGCTCACCCATCCACGGACAGAGAGGCGAGGTGATGGCAGCGCTGCTTCCCTGGCCAGCGGAGAGAGCCCAAAGCCTCCCGTCCTTTCCACCCCTCGCCCAGCCTGTCCCCATGCCTCTCCAAATGCGCTGGCAGCTCCAAATGCTGCAGCGGAACCAGCATCAGGCAGAGGCACTGACTCAGCAGGGCTCAGCTAGGAGGAGAAAGACGAGTCACCTTGCCTCCCTGTCCATGGATGGGTGGGTGCTATCACTACCTCGGGCGGCCTCTCCCAGTGGCCCCTTTGGGTTCACGCTGGAGGGACTTGGGAAGGAAGCAAAGCTCAGGTCAGCCCAGCTCTTTTGCTTGGCAGGTGGGTGCGTACCCGTGGCTCGTTTTCCTGGCTCTGCCCAGCCCATAAGGCTCTGGTGCGGCCCTGGCAGGATGAGCAGAGGGTCTGGTGGGGAGTTGCTCGCTGCCTTGGTGAGAGCTCCATTGCTGGGAAGAGGGCTCACCTGTCAGCTGTGCTACACACCCCAAGTGAAGCTCTTCGCGCTCTGCCCGGCGCCAGGCAGGGATGGTGGCTGGGCACTTCTCCTGGGGGGGGGGCGATCCTGTGCTGCGGCCCTGGGAGATTCGCGTCCCCACGTGAGGTTGGGCTGCCCTCTTGGGCAGGGGAGGCTATGTTGTAGTAGTACATTGTTTTTAAAATAATTGGCTTTACCTTCGAAAGCAAAGGGAAAGTGGCGACAGGAGTGCCTGAAGCTGAGTGTCTCCACCGGGCTCCGGTTGCAGGGAGGAGCCCTGGCTGGCTGTGTGTGGCTGCCCCAAACTCTGTGGCATTGCTCTAAATGCTGCAGTAGCAAGGGAGAAAAGAAAGCAATGGTGGAGGAAGGTCTCCTGATACGTAGTGCCCCACCAATGCCAAAGTCAACGCAGGCAGCACCATATCCGGGTATGCAACAAATGGACTTTCTAATGTCAAGGGCCCCCCCCGCCATTCCCCCCCATTTCGCATGTTTAATATAGGCCTTAATTTGTGGGGAGGGGCTTAATTTGATTTTATGCCCATAAAACTTGCTGGGTCTTCCTATTGGGGGAGGACGTATTGTTGGAGAAACACGGTAGTTTTACAAAGAACATTTAAAAAATCAGAAACTAATAAAGAATACAGGAAGCAGAGAAAGACAAAAAAGGCAGAATGTGGAGACAATAACAAAAGAAGTTAAAGGGGTTTCTGATTTCCTTTGCAGCAGATATAAATACAATTACAAAGTTATTATTTTATGATATTATGAAAAAAAACTCATTTTTTTCTATCATTCAGAGGGTTTTTTTTTCCCCCAATCAAACCCGCAGATCATGAATGTGGTTTTTTTTTCCATTTCATGCACATAGTCTATCAGAGGTTTCCAGTCAGCTGTAAATTTAGATTTTTTTTTCTGTGATCAAAGAAAGTAATTTAGCCATCTCTGCAAATTCCATTGTCTTCATCAAAAGTTCCTCTGTTGTGGATAGTGTCAAAGCTTTCCACTTTTGACCGGAAAAGGAACACTTGGCTATATTATTATCCTATCAACCACATGGAAATAATTTAAGATTACTTTTTTGTAGCAGGGAAAGGACAGGTTCAGCTCTGTACCCTCAGAGAAGAATTGGTAGATGCTAATTTAAAAAAAGACATAGAAAAATCTTACTGATTTAGAATTCCCAGAGTTCCTCCATCATGACCAGTTAGGAGGCATGATGGTAATTTTGGATCAGTAACTCCTTCAGAATCATAGTCTCCTCATACCTGATCTCAAACACAACAATTTAATAGAATGTTGGCTTCCCCCGTAAATGTTAAGCAAATCAAAGTACTGTAACTGAGAAAAAAAATGTAGGTATTTTTTTCATGAAAAGAGAGGAAACAGGTTCCATAGGCTGATTAAAAATACCAGGCCTAAGGGACAACAGAGAAAAAACAGATTTATTTCTATGTAAGCATGATGAGAAGGGATTTGATTAAAGGTAAAAGGTAAAGAATGGAATAGAATAGAATAGAATAGAATAGAATAGAATAGAATAGAATAGAATAGAATAGAATAGAATAGAATAGAATTCTTTATTGGCCAAGTATGATTGGGCACACAAAGAATTTGTCTTGGTGCAAATGCTCTCAGTGTACATAAAGAAAAGATACATTTCTCAAGAGTCAAGAATCATAAAGTACAACACTTAATAATAGTCATAGGGTACAATAACCAATCAAATCATTGAAAAACTTCCAGCTTGAGCTTCTTCAGCGACAGACTGAAACCTGGTTTCTGTGAGGCTTTGATCCATGCTTGCTGCTGGAGTGCCCTGAGCCAGCTGGTTTCGGAACTAAGCCACCCGGTAGAGGTGTTGAAGAGGGGGGAGACTGCCTGCAGGGTTAAGGAGAGCCGCATCTCTCCTCTCCAGCTGGCCATTACTCCCTTTCCCGAAGGCGGTTGTAGCAGTGGTCAGAAATGGCCACCATAAAGAAGAACTCGACCAGAAAAGAATGTGCAGGAGGAAGATAAGAAGAGAAAGTTTTGGTTGACCAGGTCAAACAGCAAAAGCAACAAATAAGGTACCCTGGAACTGAACTATTAAAAAAAAACAATAACATTGTTCCCTAAGAAGATTTTTAAGCTGTGAAGGAGAGAGAAAAGGGAAAAGATTTGGTTTTTTTTTCTCTTTTTCCAATACTGACAGCAAAGAGACTTAAGCAAGAAATTGGAAAAAAAATCCACTTTGACATTAATTGGCATTTAATGCTGAAAATAAAAAGTCAAAGGGATAATAAAGATTTCTGGATAATCAAAAGCTTTTGAAAACAAGAAAGGAGAGAAAAAGAATAAAAGGGCAGGATCCAGAAGGGAGGAGACTGCCTGGAATTGAAAAGAATTTACAGCAAAATCTCAGCAAGACTTTCAAAAGATACATTTTAACTGAAATATTGCAACAAAAACCCCAGGAAGAGAAAGTGGAAATAGAAATAAGAAGAAATCATTTGGGACTGTTTAGATTACTTGATGATTTCTGGATTTTTGGTTTTTGTATTTGAATGACTAAAATCAATCGGGTGTTTGTTTAAAACTGTTTAAAATGGCTCCACTTTTAGAAGAACTGAAAATGGAACTTAAAAAGTGCAAAGAAGATGCACAAAAAGGGAGAGGTTCTTTTGGCTTCATATTTCAGTTTTTAGAAATGGAGATTTGGAATTATCAAAAACAACAAGAAATGCCTGCAGAACAAGAAGATTGCGACAAAGAAGAAGCCATTTTTAATGAACAAGTAATCTTAGGTGGGGGAAAAAAAGGAAAAGGGGGAAAGAGAATGGAAAATTTAAGATTGGGAAAAGCAACTCCCCCCCCAAAAATAGAGTGAAAAATAAGTATAAAATCAGAAAGCAACAGAAGAGGAAGATGCAGAAGAGAGAATTAGAAGTCGAGAGACAAGGGGTTAAAAAAGGGAGGGAGAAGAAGAGAGAGAAGAAAGAAAGGAAAAGAAGTTATAAAGGACAGAAACAAAATATAGAGAAATGGCCTATTTAGAGATAATGGGTGAAACTTAATGGAAAAAAGGATTCTGCAAAGGTACATAAGATAGTGTTGTTATATTAGAAACAGAAATAATTTTAGAAAATATGAAACAATGTATGATTAAAATGTTTGATAAAATAGCTATCATAATTCAGTGGAATGCTTGTCAATAAATAAATGTAACAAAAGGTATATTTAATGATTTACAAAACATATATGAAGAGAAATAAGGTAAAAAAATTAATTATGGAGATTGTATGTATCTTTAAGGAAGTATGATATTTAATTTAAAAGAAGTGTTAAAGATGCTCAGATTTTAATGATTATTAATGATAGAACTGAATTGGAATGGAATGAGGGTTTATAATTACATATATTTATAATGTTTTTTTTTTTCAGAATTTAGGGTGTACCTAAATATTAAGAATGTACCAGCAGAATTTGATTGGAAGTTATGTATTATATTGAAGATCATAACCTTAAGGTATATATTGAATTTTAAATAAGAGTTGAATTAATGTAATTAAAAGATATAAAGGTGCATTCTCCAATTAGTAACTACAGGAGAAAATTTGTTTAATGAGAAAAGATAATATGAAATTGAAACAGAACAGACAAAAGTATAAATATAACGATTTGAATTGAGATGCGATAATCAAAATAAAATTGAAAAAATTAAAAGAGGGGAAAAACTATACAGAAAATGTAGGATAGTACAAGATATGGAATAGAATACAAAAAGGAGCATGAAATTGAGTTTTGTGTCTGTATAAAGAAGTTCAACCCGGGACCATGCTATTTTCAAAAAATATGTTTTACTTGTATTTTGTATGCGTGAAAACGCAAATAAAACTTTATTTTTTAAAAAAGCAATCAAATCATATTAGGAAACAGTCAATATAAATAGTAAGGATACAAGTGACGGTCATACAGTCACAAGTAGGAGGGGATGGGTGATAAGGAGTGATGAGAAGATTAACAGTAATAGTAGTGCAGACTTTGTAAATAGTTGGACAGTGTTGAGGAAACTATTTGTTTAGCAGGGTGATGGCATTCCCCTCGCACATACATGGTAGTTGTTTCTGGCTCTAGTGGGTGATGCTCATCTCCGTTACAAAGACAAAGAGCCAGTGCTGTCCAAAGACATCTCCATGATCGTGTGGCCGGCATGATGAAATACCAAAGGTGCTTGGAGCTCTGTTACCTTCCCACCAAAGTGGTCTCTATTTTTCTACTTTCATTTTTACATGCTTTCGAACTGCTAGGTTGGCAGAAGCTGGGACAAGTAACAATAGCTCACTCCATTACATGTTGCTGGGGATTCAAACTGCCGAACTGCTGACCTTTCTGACAAGCTCAGCATTTTAGCCACTGAGCCACCGCGTCCCTCCAGGGGTTTGATTACTTAGATACAAAACTGAATGCATTGCCTTTTGCAGAAAGTTAACACCCACCCCTTTTAGAAGAATGAAATATTTTAGGAAATATTAAAAAGGCAGAATATTATATTTTCCCTAAAGGAGAGACATGTTTCTAAAGACAGAAACTCAGAGCCTCAGTTCTCTGCCCCAAGTTGAAACTAAGCGGCCAACTTTTAGAAATGCAGATTTGATAATCCATTCAAGACAGGATTAAAACCCCAAGGAAGCCAGCATCTAGGATTAATTACATTTGTTAAACAAGATTAAAAACCCCATCTCATTGCCGTCCTTCATGAGACAAACTAATTAAAATCAAATAACAAAATACACAAAACAAGCCTCTAAATTACAAAATGTTGTAGAACAAACTGTATAAAAATCCATGTACTCATCAAACCAGATGGTCAGCTACCCAGAACTTCAAACCCATGTGGTCCTGTTCATCAATAAACCATCTTTCCAATCAGCCTCCATGTTTCCGGTATCTTTCTTCCCACTTGGAACTGAACCCAGATGGATATTTCTTCCAACACGTCATTTATCTTAATACCACCATGTGGACTAAGAGCAGGATTTTTACCAGTTACTTATTTTAAATTCCTTTTCATCTTTTTCTTCCCAGCAAAATACTGCAGAACATTGAACCAAAATGCAACAATTTGATTCAGTTCAAACTTTGCTGATAATCCTTTTTCTAAGAAGAAATGGAAAGGAATTGTACAGAAAGCAAAAAAGGAAATTGCAATGGTTTTCAATCTTCCTCCCCTTCCCAGATGTTTGGATGAGCAAATTGCTTGGAATTTACCATTTAGGACAACAGGGGATGTAAACTTTGCATACGTTTAAGTTTTTACAAATGGTAGCCATGCTGTAGGTCAAGGAAAATGTACAATAATGTATTCCATTTTTCTTCTATACTACATCTAATATTGAAATTACAAACCGGTGCACCTAGGCTTCAAAGTAAGTCCTGACTGAACGTGCAGAGATTAGTTTTGCTGAATGCTTCAGACAAAATGATACAGGGATGAATGTGGGATCACAAATGATTGAAAACCATTTTGAGCAGGAATTAGAAAGCTCGTTAGATCTGCTCACCATCTTCACAGCCGAAGGGATTCTCTTTCTGTTCACACAAGCTACCTTTTTGCAACAAGGCCAATAATCAGGAGAGCAAGCTGAATTTTAATTATTTGCATTTCAATGAACGTTTGAAAAAAAATGTGTGCAAAGGCATCAGGGGTTGCACAAATTTAACCTTGGGGAGACTTTGAAACCAATGTTGGATCGGGGCTTGCTAAGAGATGTGCAAAACTATTTTGACACTCAAAAACAGTCTCTCCTTGGAACATGTTGTATGATTGGTATTAAACACTCCAGATTTTTGAGATACAATCTAAGCTCAGAACACAATATACCCCAGGCTATTTTATTTGGAGTTTAGGACAATTTTTCCCATACTTTATGCACACCCTTAAGGCGTCTGACATGGTTTGCAGCTCTCAGTTTGGTAAATCTTGTCTATTTCTGTTTACCTGCTTTAAGACAAACACTATTGTGACTTTTCTGCTCCCACCACTGCTTTCTGAGGCATAGTTAATACAAAATGTAAAGAATATCCTGTGTCAGCACTCTGAATGAAGAGCTTCTTGCCTCATAAAATTAGCCCATGTTCTTATTTATTGGCATTCCAGCCACATTTACAGGATCCCTATTAAGTCAACTTTCCAATGGGATTTGCCGAAAAAGAAAGGGAAAAGGAAGTAGTTGGGTTGACATTCATCAACCCAGATGAATGTCAGTGTACTCTTTCAAAGTTTGCACAGAATGAAGAATTTGGGGATGGTGGGTGGATGGTGGATGGTGCATGGTAGTGAGAGAGGCAATATTCAGTATGTCTGTTTCTAGAATATAGGTAAACTTTTACTGACAATCACAACTGAGCCCAAGATTTTTGCTGCTAAGCAAAAAATTTGTTAAGTGAATTTTGACCCATTTTATGACCTTTCTTGCCACAATTGTTAAATGAATCACTGTATTTGTTAAGTTAGTAAGATGGTTGTTTAGTGAATCTCCTTATGAGAAGGTTGCAGAAGATGATCACATGACCCTGGGAAACTAACAACCATCCTAAATATGAACCAGTTTCCTAGGACCCGAATTTTGATCATATGACTATGGGGATGTGGCAACAGTCCCAAATGTGAAAAATAGCAGCAGCACTCAGACTTATATACCACTTCACAGAGCTTGATAGCCCTCTCTAAATGGTTTACAGAGCCAGCATAATTGCCCTCAACAATCTGGATCCTCCTCATTTTGCTCACTTTGGAAGGATGGAAGGCTGAGTCAGCCTTGAGCCTGGTGAGATTCGAACTGCCAAATTGCAGGCAGCCAGCCATCAGCAGAAGTAGCCTGCAGTACTGCACTATAATCACTGCACCACCACAGCTCTTAAAAATGGTCATAAGTCACTTTGTTCAGTGTTGTTGTAACTCTGAATCATCACTAAATGAACTGTTATAAGTCAAGGACTACCTGTACTCCCCCCCCCCCCGAATATTTCTCCATATTTGCCACAGTTGTGTTCTGAGTTCAGTAGAACATGAAAGCTTACTTTGATTTTTGTATCTTTTTCTGAAAGTTCAACGTGTCGTTTAAAATCCCATCTTAAGTCTGATGGAGAAATAGGAGAGACTTGTGCTGCAATGAACTAATATGAACTTTGTGCAACTTGCTGTTTGCCAATGTTGCTGCTCAGGATGGAACGTGTAGTAACAGAACTGATGGAAACTGGCCAGCAAGAGGAGCCTTTGGCAGCTTCCTGCAATACAGCTGTCACTGACTTTCACTGGGTCTTCCTAGTGTTACAAAATTGATTAAGAAGTTTGAGGAAAGGGCGGGTGGGGGGAATCCTTTTCTTTTCCAGCAAAGATCATGGTACAACTCCTTTCTTATTGTTGCTATCACAATATCACTGCTCAGATGGCACCTTTCTGTAACAAGACCCTGCATGGTGGACTAACAGCAAACAACTCACAATATCTGCTCATCAAAAATGTACAAAATCAATCTACGAGCCAAGTTTATGCAACAGGATATAACTGCTTTCCACCTAGCAAACTACAGCTGCTGTGAGATTGTTATTACATGTAATGCCACTAGTGCACCTCTGCCAACTAAGATGAATGTTTCTAAGAAATCACTCTATACAAATATCTAAAGCAGGTTAGACTATAAAACCAACACCTGAATTTCGCTTACAGTTTTGGGGAGAGAATAGAATAGAATAGAATAGAATAGAATAGAATAGAATAGAATAGAATAGTTTATTGGCTAAGTGTGATTGGACACAAAAGTAACTGTCTTGGTGCAAAATGCTCTCAGTGTACATAAAAGTAAGGATACATTCATCAAGACTCAAGAATCATAAGGTTCAACACTTAATAATAGTCATCGGGTATAATAAGCAATCAAATCATACTAGGAAACAGTCAATATAAATTGTAAGGATACAAATGCCAAAATTACAGTCATACAGTCATAAGCGAGAGGGGATGGGTGATAAGCAGTGGTGAGAAGATTAATAGTAATAGTAGTGCAGACTTTGTAAATAGCTGGACAGTTTTGAGGGAATTATTTGTTTAGCAGAGTGATGGCATTTGGGAAGAAACTGTCCTTGTGTCTACTTGTTCTGATGTGCAGTGCTCTATAGTGTCATTTGAGGGAAGGAGTTGAAACAGTTTATGTCCGGGATGTGAGGGAGTCTAAATATTTTTACAGCCCTCTTTTTGACTCGTGCAGTGTACAGGTCCTCGATTGAAGTCAGGTGGGTAGTAATTGTTTTTTCTGCAGTCCCAATTATCCTCTGAAGTCTGTGTCTGTCCTGTTGGGTTGCAGAACCAAACCAGACAGTTATAGAGGTGCAAATGACAGACTCAATAATTCCTCTGTAGAACTGGAATAGTTCTATGAGTTATTTGTGAAATAAATGGAGTTATACAATAAGCCATTATCTACATACTACTAAAACTCTGCTATTTGTAACCTTCAGTTGGGTATTACCTCTAATTAGGTATTACCTCTAAATCCAGGACTCATCACTCCGATCGGTTTGAAATTTTAAGGATCTCCAGATCAGTTGTATTGGAAAAATTGTATCCATAACTATTCTACCTGACTTCCCTGCAGCACCACCACTGTCTGCTGCGGTCATATGATTGTGATTTCTGATGCTCTCTATTTCCACAAAGTCATTGGGGAAGCCTACAGGAAGTCAGAAATTGCTTCCACACCCACTGTTGTTGTTTTTTTGGCTTGCCCAGAGACATTCTGTTAATTTTTTTAATCTCTGCAAGCATGACACATAGGTTGTCCACCTTCTCATATATGGACAAGATGAGGCAATGTTCTGGTAGCCAGGAGTCATACTTAGTATGTTTTCTTTTCTAGAAAGCTGCAAGTACCAGAAAGACAATGAGAATGAACAAAGATATGGTTTTAGTTGTTTGTTTGTTTCTTCTTGAGTTTGTTTCTTCTGAGTTTAAAGCTTCCCTCTTCTTTTTAATTTAACCACATGCAAGGATTTAGGGCTTTACAATGTTGTATCTTAAGGCCCGGTCCCACCAGCCGACGGATGCAAAATGTATGCATAAAGGACACAGTGGACAAGCAAAATTTCGGGGGTGGCTCCATCCGTTGTCATCCGCTCCAAAAAGTGGCAAAAATTTGCATAAACAGAACAAAAAAGAACGGAAAAGAATGGATGTGGGTAGTATATAGCGGGGATGTTAAATGGATGTTCATAGGAAGCCTAGTGGATGAAAGCAGATGGAAGCGGATGACACATCTGAAGGGGTTCCGGGGGAGAATTTCGAAGCAGATGCATAGCGGAAGGGGCGGATGCATAACGGATGAAGCGGGTGCATCACGGATGCCTATAGGAAACAAAGGGGATGTCGCGCGGATGTATATCGGATGCAAAGCATTCACTGCGCATCCGGGGAGGATAAATTACATCAACTCTGCAGATATAAAAGGATGCAGCACACACGCAGTCAGCATACAGGGGAAAGACGTGCTGCCACATACGTCTAGCAGGAACACCATGGTTCATCAGTCAGGCAAGAAGAGGAAGCCTGTGCCTACTTGTTCAAGCCCTGGCAAGAAGGCCAGAACCACCATCCCACCCCCTGGCACTGACTCTGAACCTGCTGCTGCTGCTGCTGCTGTGGTGGACCAGCCCCAAGGCCCTCAAAGCCCTGCTGCTGAAGGCCCTGATGCTCAAGCCCTGAAGCCCCTGCTGAAGCCCCTGCCAGAGGGAGGAAGAGGCAAGGGAAGCAGAAGGGAGAGAGGAAACAGTACACCATTTCCGAGGAGCATAAGGATGAGGTGCTGGAATGGCTGAGGGAGAACTAGTACCTCTGGAGAAAGGACCACAGACTGTATTGGGACACCAAGAAGAAGCAGGCAGCTTGGAGAGACAAGGCAGAGAGCCTGGGGTACACTGCAGAAGTAATCCTTGGATGGTGGAAGCACATGTACACCTGGTATGGCAAGCTACAACTCAAGAAATCCAGGCAGGCCGTTGTCAAGCTCACTGACCGGGAGATGGCCAAGTGCAGTTTCCTGGAGAGAGAGATCCGCCACTGAGAAGCAGCCCCTCTGAGACCCCTCTCCATCAGGCAGCCCACAGACAGCCAGTCCTCTTCCAGCCAGGAGCCAGCTACCCTTCCAGGCAGGCGTCTTCAGAGGGCCCCACGGCAGAGATCCCCCCCCCAACAGCTGCCCTCCCCATGCCGGCGGACTTGGAGGATCCTGTGGAGGATGAGACCCTGCTGTCACAAAGGGAGGAAGAAGCAGCAGCCACGAGAGGCCAACCCACCCCCACCCTCAGCTCCAGAGGATGCAGGCAGAGAGTCAGACTGGAGGGCCAGGACCACAGTGTGCTGTTGGAGATCAGGGACACAATGAAGACCAACAGAGAACTTCTCTCTCAACTGGTCCACAGCAACATACCATCCTCGGACCAGAAGCCCTTCATCACCTACATAAGCCAGACCTTGAGGGACCTGCCCGAGGCCCAGTACCAGGTGATGAAGCAGAAGATCACAGCACTTCTGCACAACCCTCAAGGCCCAGCTGAAGCTGCTCCTATGCAGTCCAGGTCTGCTCCTCCACCCCAGGCAATGTCACAGCCCTTTGACGGCTTTCAACAGTGCCTCACCTACCAAGGCTACGACTACCAGGACTTCCCACAGCAGAAGCAAAACTTCCCAGTCCAGGCCCAGGTTCATTGGATGCCACAGATGCCACTCCTCACCCAGCTGCAGACCACACAGCCCCACTACACTCCTTCTTCCTCCACTCCACAGCCAAGCCCATCAATGGACAATCTGTCATCAGTATTGGGTCTGACATCTCACGTCCTTGAGGAAAGGCCTCTCAACCTCACGGGACTGAGTCAGCTCCCGGATAACTTCCTGAACACACCACCACCTGTTGTACCCTGGGGGCCAAGCACCCCAATGGTGCCTCAGACCAGCACTCAAGCCACAGCCATCTCCATAGTCCCTGCCCGCTTAACAGCTGAGACCATGGACATGACTCAGAGTGACTGAGAATAGTGTCAGAGACTGAGTTGTTTACTTGTTAAGTTTATCTTTGCTTAAGACACTTTACTTGGTTCATTTTGTTTATTTAATACAGTCATAAAGTTTACCTAAGAAAGTTAATAAAGGTTATCTTTGCTTAAGACACTTGGTTCATTTTTTTAACTTAATAAAGTATTGGTGAAAACTTTGAAAAAATGGTTAAGCCTTTGCATGCTTGTGGGATAGATAAGGATAGTTGTGGGATAGATAAACCTCCAGTGCAAGCATAGTGGGACTGTATGGTCCACCATCCCAGCGATCCAGATAATTTTCTCCCTCTTTTTATAGAAAATATCGGTTGTCCACTATGGGGCCTTCTACATACTCTAGACATACTCCAGACATCCTAAATATACGAGATACATCCCAGATACAAACATTTTGTCCATTTTTAATACTTTATATACGGGATGCATGCGCTTACATCCTTTCTATTTCCGTGCTACTAATGCTATGTAAACATTCTGTGTACCTTTTGTTTCCTCCCTCTTTCCATTTTCAGCTGCAGCGGATGTGAATTGAGGGGATGGCCAGAGGATGCAGAGAGGATACAGCGGACGTTTAACAGATGATAATGGACATAGAACATTTGTTGCCCGTATATGTCACTGATGTACATCGTACGTGGTGGAAAGTTTTGTGCAGCTCAAAACTTCTTGCGCAGATGAAATCTCAGTGGATGGATGCTTGACGGATAGAGCATATGAAACACGTATGCAATGAGTACACAACAGATGCATAGCATTTTCCAACGGATGGCAAGCTTTTTTTAACATTTTACATCCTCTTTGCATCCATAAGTGCAGTGGGACTGGGCCTTTAATATGGCAGGAGTCCAAGCCATGAATTTGAACAAATCTTGAAGAAGAATCCTCCCAGATCACTAAAGAATTGTTTGTAGGCCACCAATAGCTCTTGAACAGTGCCTATCTTTGCTCTAATTCAGGGGAGACAAACTCAAGGGCCGGAGGCAGAATCTGGCCCACAAGATACTTTGATCTGGCCCATGGGGATGCCCTGAAAAACAAAGGACTGGCCCGTGAACCCTCTGCCAGCAAAAATGGAGCTTGGGAGCCCCTTTTCACTGGCAGAGAGTTCAGGCCACGACAGGTGCCTGACATCAAGCCATGCCCACAACTGACATCAAGCCATGCCCACCCTAGCCATGCCCACTTGATCCCCCTGAGATCAAAACAAACCTGAAATCAAGTTTAACATCCCTGCTCTAATTATTTCTCTGATATATCAATTTATGCCTGCAAAATTAAGATCAAATAAAGCACAATGCATAAGAAGCCCACCCATCTATAGTGATTAAAAGAAACAAACATGTTGGTAAGCATGCAGTTAAGCCCATGTCACACTGAACCAATGGATGCAAAGAGGATGTAAAACGGACAAAAAACCTTGCCATCCGTTTGAAAACGTGATTTACTCACTGCCTCCGTTTGGCTTCCTCTCTATCCATACAGCATCCATTTATGGACGTTTCATCCACTCCAAAAGTTTTGGGCTGCCCAAAACTTTTGCGTGGAAAATGTATCCAGTTCGTCCATTCTGCATCCACTACACATCCGCTACGCATCCGTTACGCATCCGTTACACATCCGCTATATCCGCCATGCATCCGCTCCGCATCCGTGCAACTTGCATCCTCTCGGACGCAGGGAGGAAGCAGAACAGACGCAGAACAGATGCAGAATGGATGCAGAATGGATGCCAAGTGGAAACAAAGCGTTTAAAACAGAAAAAAACGTTTGCAGAGGGGACCTATCTCGGATATTAAGGATGTCTGCAGAATGCCTAGAGGATGCCTAGAGGATGCAAAGGGATACCTACACTGCCTATAAAAAGGTGGAGCAACTCACCTGCATCTCACTTTCAGAACAGCAGCCAAGCTGTGCAGACCTCTGCAGCCTTCATCTGACTCTTCCTCTTCCACAGCATCCAGTCATGTCCACCGTGGATTGTGACAAAGTCCTTTCAGCAGCCACCATCCTTCTGCAACAGTGCGAAACCATCTACAGGCTCTGTGAACTCTACTACGGGAAGAAAAGGAGGCACCCAAAAAAAGTCTGGGTCCAAAGATGGTTCTCCAGAAGAGCAGAGGACGGACTGTACAACAAGCTGATGGTGGAGCTCAGGAGCGAAGACACTCGGGCATTCCAGAACTTCATGAGGATGCCTCCAGCCATGTTTGACGAAGTTGTGCAGCGGCTGACACCCAGGTTGACCAAGACAAACACCAACTTCCTTCCCAGCCTGGAACCTGGGCTCAAGGTGGCACTCACTCTGCACCACCTGGCCTCAGGGACCACCTACAGGAGCATGCAGTACGGCTGGAGGGTGCCACCCAGCACCATCAGCTTTGTTGTAAGAGAAGTGGTGCAGGCCATCATCAAAGAATACAAGGAGGAGCTCCTCTAGTGCCCCTCCACTGAAGAAGGATGGAAGAAAGTTGCAGAGCAGTGGTATCAGAAGTGGAACTTCCCCCACACCGTTGGAGCCATCGATGGCAAGCACGTGGCCTGCAAAGTGCCAGCCAAGTCGGGGTCCACTTATCACAACTACAAGGGCTTCTTCAGCATCATCCTCTTCGCCATGGTCGATGCTGACTACAAGTTCATGTACATCGATGCTTCAGGCAACGGCTCATCTTCAGATGCCCAGGTATACAACGCCAGTCACCTCAAGGAGGGGCTGGAAAGCAACCTCATGGTGGGCTTCCCATATCCAGACCTTCTGCCCAACGACACGCAAGATGTGCCGTACTTCATCGTGGGGGATGACACCTTCTCCCTCACAACCTACCTCATGAAGCCCTACACCTCCAAATACCTCACCTGTGAAGAGAGGATCTTCAACTATAGGCTGTTCAGGGCAAGAGGGGTGGTGGAGAATGCCTTTGGCATCCTGGCCAACTGGTTCCAGATACTTCTCACCAACATGCAGCATAGCCCAGAGACCATGAGGAGGATCGTGGAAGCTTGCTGCATCCTGCACAATCTCACGCGTACCCGCTACCCAGTCTTGCAGAACAGGCTTGTGGACCGTCAACAAGGCAATGGGGACATGGAGCCTGGGGAATGGAGGCAAGGGCAAAACCTGATCGTCACTGAGGATGTGCAAGGCCCCAACAGAGCCTCACGTGAAGCGAAGAAGCAGCGCAACCTCCTGAGACAGTGGTGCAACTCCCCAGCTGGAGCAGTGGAGTGGCAAGACAGGATGGTAAATGCTTAATGGATGCTTCCTTCAGCCTGTCTCATCACACGGATGAGATTGGGCCATGTATGTTTGGTTGGCCTACAATGAACAGGGCGTTTAATAAAGAGTTGTGTTTATGTTGACATGTGTGGATGATTATATCGTAATTGATAATAAAGGGCCATAGGTGTGGCACCTGGGAGGGTGGACCATACAGTCCCACTATGCTTGCACTGGAGGTTTATCTATCCCATAGCTATTACCCATTCCACAGGTATCCCTGCCCATCCCACAGCTATCTTAACCCATCCCACAAGCATACAAAGGCTTAAACCATTTCTAAAAGTTTCCAGCAAGACTTTATTAAAAAAAGAAATGAAGCAAGTGTGTGAATCATAAATAGACTTTATTAACAACAAGCTATAAGACAAAAATGAGTCTCTGGCACTCCTCTTGGTTGCTCAGTCTCGGGGTGAAGGGTGCAGGTGCTGTCGAGGTGGCTGGTGCTGGAGTGCTTGTCATCAGCTCCTCCAAAAGCAGAAGCAGCAGAAGCCCCAGCCCCAGAAGAGTGAGCCCCAGCAGAACCAGAGTGAGGGCCAGGGGGCGGGATGGTAGCCCTGTCCCTCTTGCAAGGGCTGGCAGCAGATGGCTGAGGCTTGCTGTGCTTCAGCATGGTTGTGGGGTTGCTGGCGGGCAGGGAGGCTGGCAGCAAGGCTTGCAGCAAGGCTGGCAGCAAGGCTGGCAGGCAGACATGCAGGCAGGGCAGGCAAGGCAGCCAATACGTCTGGCAGCATGTCTTTCCTCTGAATGGCGACCTGCTTCCGAGCTGCTTCCGTTATATCCGCGGGGCTGATGCAATGCATCCTCCCCGCATGCACAATTAATGCCAGGCATCCTCTAGGCTTCCGCTATGCATCCACTGTGCATCCGCTGTGCATCCGCTTCATCCGTTTGGCGTCCGTTCTGCATCCGCGTATCCGTTCCACGTCCGCTTCGCTGAGGCCCCCCAAAAGCCCTGCGGTTGCACCATCCGCTCCCATCCGCTTCCATCCGCTGGCTTCCGTTCCGCATCCGCTTTGCATCCGCCCTGCGTCCTCCCCGCCTCTGTGTTATCCACTCCGGTTATGCAAATTTTTGCCCCTTTTGAGAGCGGATAACAACAGATGGAACATTTTGCTCATCCGCTGTGTCCTTTTTGCATCCGTTGGCCAGTGTGACATGGGCTTTAGGAGCAATGTTCTTTTCTTAGGCCATGTGCTTAACTCACATATTTATATAATCACAGAGTTAGACAGGACCTTGGAAATCCCTATTTATTATTTTAATGTTTTGGAATACATTTTAATTAAATGTTTGTAAGCCACATAGAATCACTTCAACAAGCTGTGCAGCATGTACATGTGCTAAATAAATAAATTAGAAACTAGCTTTTTCCAAAGAGGAGTGCAATAACAGGTGAGAATTTATCCAGCAAAATAAAAGAGGAAAGTTAATTGGCATGAAAGAATGTAGGACTGGCCTAGAGAAGAGAGTAATGAGCTGTTAAGGGAGGTAAAATGAACAACTCAGCCAAGAGAAGGTAGGAAGTGTGAGAAAGAAACTCAATATAACCTTGCCTTGATTTTGTTTGGCATAAGATGGGGCAAAGAAGTATCCTGACACTTCATTCTGTTACAATAAACAGTATTCCTGGAATCCCTGTTGCTTGCCTATCTCAAAGGGCTGACACTTGCCTGGTTGGGATGGGCCATGGGGAAGAATTTGAGCAGGCCAGGAACCGGGAGGCATCTAAGGTTCAAGATTATAACTCAAGTCAGGATTGAACAAGTCAGGATCTTTGGATGATGTGATCCAAAGAGTTGGTGAACAACAGAAGCAAATTAGGGTTTAAGAAACAACCAGTAAGGAACAAATAACTAGGGCTATGGTATATCTAGGGAGTTACTTTAGCAAACAAAAAGAAGCTTGTTAGTGGTGGGATTCACATTTTTTTTTACTACCAGTTCTGTGGGTATGGCTTGGTGGGCATGGTGTGGCTTGGTGGGCATGGCAGGGGAAGGATACTGTAAAATCTCCATTCCCTCCCCAATCCTGGGGGAAGGTTACTGCAAAATCCCATTCCCTCTCCGCCCCACTAACCTGCTTTCCAGCTCCGTTCTCCTGTGCAGGGCAACAAAAGAAGACCCAGCCAATCAGCTGGGACTCAGGAGGCAGAGAATAGATGGGGGTGGGGCCAGTCAGAGGTGGCATTTGCCGGTTCTCCAAACTACTCAAATTTTCTGCTTCTGGTTGTCCAGAACTGGTCAAAACCTGATGAATACCATCTCTGAAGCTCACCCTTTTATATTATTTCGAATAATATTCCAGCCGAACCTGAAGTTATTTTCACAAAGAAGCCCAGCTTCTTAATCAGCTTCCTCTGAATATCTCTAGCTCCTAATATCTTCAGCAACGCAGCTGTTTATTACTTATTTTGATGAAAACAATTTTCATTCCCTTGAGCCAAAGGAACACAGACTACATTTTAATGAAATGTACAGGTATTTGGGGGAGGTATAATTAGATCTGATAGTGTTCTGTGGCAAAGCTGGTTTGTTTACTCTAGAGGGAAAATATCTCTGCCCTCTACGATGTATATGCATTTTTTTCCAATTGCAAAAGAATATTAAATATAGATTAATTTAGTTAAAATTAATTTAATTTAAAAAGAATTTTAAAAGAATGTTAAATATATTTAATATTAAACATTTAAATGTATGTGTGCATATACCAATCCCTTTAAAGCCTGTTTTATGGCTGTCCTTCTACTACTTATTTATTATTCACATGTATTAATCTTTTTCTTAACTCTCTTTTCTTACCATTATCTCTTTGGTTGCTAATCTTAGAGGTGTTTGTTGCATCAATTACTATTTTAAAAGTACATTTCTTGTAACACTCCTCTATCCCAAGCAACTAGCCCCAAGAATCAAGAACAAGTTCTTCTAAGCTTTGAATCCATTTGGCTTCGCTAGCTAAACAAAGTCCTTTCTAAATGTCTAAAAGGGAGAGATATTGGCAGCTCTCTACTCACACTGGAACAACTGGAAAAAAAAAAAACCACTAAAAAAGTTTTGGACGGAGTTCACAGAGAAGAGCTTTTAAGTGAAATTGGCAACAAAGCTTCTGCTTCTTTACTTTCAGCCTAACTTTGTGAAAATGGATTTTCAGCACTTACTACACCCAAGATCAAATACGAAAATAGGCCAAATGTCATCCCTCCTTTAAAATTTTCTTCAATAAATCTTTGTCTAAAATGTAAGGGAAAATAAAGAGCATTATTAGAGACAAGTTAAATCTCATTTTTTCTCCATTAAAAAGGAAACATTTATTGAAGTTCCTCATTAAGTTACTGCTCCATGGTTTAGCAAAGTTGTAACTTCTTAGAATTCTTTATAGAATGGCACAGGAGGGCATACTTGTGGACTTCAATTCCCAGAATTCCCCAACTAGTTGCCAAGGTTGGAGACACTTGCCCTAAAGTACTTGAATGTACACATGGTAAAACAAATGCATTATGCAGTACTGAAGCTAGCAAAGAAAGCAGTTGATGACTAGATAAATAGTATCACATCACAAAGAGTAGGTTTTTTTTATCATAGTCATAACAAGAACAAATAAATAAGTTAACTGGATCTAAGGCATGAGTAGATATTTGTACATCAGCCATTGCAATCATTTCCTGTAGCCTTAACTCTAGACGAAAGGAGTTGTGATTAACATCTATGGTGGCCCAGTGGTTAGAATGAAGTATTGTAGGCTAATTCACTGCCAGCAGTTCGATTCTGATTGGCTTAAGGTTGACTCAACCTTCCATCCTTCTGAGGTGGGTAAAATGAGGAGCCAGATTGTTCTGGACAATATGCTGACTCTGTAAACCACTTAGAGAAGGCCTTAAAGTACTGTGAAGTGTTATATAAGTCAAAGTGCTATTGCTATTCTTGGACTGGAGAAATTGCAGAAGACCAGTGTGGGTGATGCTTCAGATCTGAAGGCAGAAAGATCCTTCAGAACATTTAGGGACACAAATAGCACACATCTGGGATGGCTATAAACCAAATATTTTTGCTGGAGCCCATCTTCAGGGAGAAAGAGAAGTTCCCTGAGGTTGGGCTCCAGCATGATCCTGAAAGCTGAGAACAATAAAGCTTTGGCCCCCATGATCAACTCAGATTGTATCCTGAACGGATTTCTTTTTAATCCCTAGTCAGAGCAAATGTATCATAGGTGATGCTTCACTGAAAGTTAACTAGTTTTAATTTTCAAGCCAATAGATGGCAATATTTTTAAAACTCATTAGGCTGAAGTGTCTATTTTAGTTGGATCTGAATCAGAATATATGACTTTTCTGTCTTCCTTCCTCCCTCCCTCCCTCCCTCCTTCCTTCTTTCCTAATTGGCTTAGAAAATTCAATTATGCGGTAGTGGCAGATTTGGAAATTATGCCAACCACCACCATCTTTTGGGAAGAGTTTATTTTAGTTTTAATTTGAACATCATTTAATTATTATAATGTTTTAAAGTGATAATGCCTGATTATTAGCTGTTAATATGTCCACCCTGCATAACCATACAAAACAAACTCTTAGAAATTGTGGAAAAAGTAATACAGTCTTTATAGACTGTTAAAGTAAAATGAGGTGTGTGTGTGTGTGTGTGTGTGTTTAAGAAGTGCTGAGAACTATAGATAGCTCTCAATGTAGAGTCTAAGCTGTGGAAATATGTTGTTTTAGAGAGAACTGGGAAAATTTGAAGGAAACCGGCATAGCTGTGCAACAGATGGCTTTGTAACATCCTTGGAAGAGCTGTCATTGCTATTGTAAAGTCTCTTTGTATACATTTGCACTTCTTGGCTTCTATGGCACAAAAACAGACAGGAAGTGTGCATTATTCACAGTTGAGCATATTTTATGTTGGTCAACTTTCTCAAATTGAGTTGAATTGAATTCTTTATTTGGCCAAGTAGGATTAGACACACAAGGAATTTGTCTCTGGGGCAGAAGCTTTCAATGTGCAGAATAAAGATAACCACCACCACAACAATAATATTAATTTATTATGTAATAATAATAAATGGTCATTATGTAAAAAAATACAACTTACCTATAGCTGAAAAGTAAAGGGAACAAAGTAGAAAAAGTTGTCAAAAATGAGATGGTGAAGCTTTTGTGGGATTTTCGATGGATTGTCATTTGGAGCATAACAGCCAGATATCACCAAAAACTGAAGTGTATAGTTTATTGATATCGCTATACTGGGAAACGCCAGAGTTGAAGAAAAAGAACTGGAAAAAATCATGAAATATTGAAACTATACGATTATGGATGAAACATGTACAGTAACAGTGATACTCATTGTCATTGGGGCACTTGGTATTACGTCCAAGAATTTTATAAAATACATCAAGAAATTGGAGCTTCCTGTGAGAACACCAGAGGAACTACAAAAAACCTGCGCTACTTGGAATATCTTACATTTTAAGAAGATACTTGTTTGATACCTGGAATGCTGGCAGCAACCTGTATCAATCATCAGCACCAGTCAGTGATATTTGTGATAAATTTTTAAATGTTCAATTGACTGACTTTCATGTCTAATGAATAAAAGAGATAATAATAATAAAAATAATAATAATAATAATAATAATAATAATAATAATAATGATGATGATAATAATAATGATAATAATAATAATAATACCAATAAGAGAGTGGAATAAGAAGGATAGATGGAAGGCTAACTAGTCATGCTATAACCATGGTACATGAGTAAATACACACAGACATTAGACAGCACTGTGACAATTAGGTCTTCGACAGAGAGATGGCCTGAGAAAGGAAAAAAAAACCTGTCCCAACATTCAGGGGTGGGTTTCTACGGTTTGGCCTGATTCTGGAAGTCAAACCCCTGCTCAGGCAAGATATTCTATACCTTTTCAGACAAATGGTTGTCCATTCTCTCTTTCAAAACCTCCCATGTTGGATTTGGATCTGTTGTTCTGTCAATTTGCAGGCCAAAACGATTAGATGTAGGCAGAGGTGTGATTCAACTGGTATAACAACCGGTTTGGTGAGCGCATGCAAAGCGTTTGCTACTGACTTTCTCCAGTGATTTCTGTGTGTTAAACAGCTGGCACACAGCAATCTGTTGTGCCGCACAAATCAGCTAAGCTTGAAAACCAGGATATAAAGCACAGAATAGAGCTGGGGCAGGTGGGTGGGCCCAACAACTGATTGTTGGAGCAAACTGGTTCATTCATAGCTGATCCTCAGAGCTACTGGTTTGCCTGCTCGGCTTGAGAGATCCTAAAAAGAGATACATATGGGTGCCCAGAAGGAGATGCCTGCAGTCTAATCTCAGATCAATGTGTGAATTAATTGTAGCCTTATGGATTTTTCAAGGTTGGATCATGAATTTAACTAGAACCTTGAAATAAGTAGAATTTGGAAGTAGTTAATGTCAAGGAAATTATGTCCAAAGAAGTATGAAGAATGTATTCCCAAATGCGTTATGGCTTCTTCTGTAATATTAAAATGTTAAGCATCACATTTTTCCACAATAAAGATAGTCCTCAAGTTATGACCACAATTGAGCCCAAATTTTATGTTGCTAAGTGAAACATTTGTTAAGTGAGTTTCCTGATTTTGCCACTTTTCTGGCCACAGTTGTTAGGTGAATCATTGCATTTATTAAGTTAGTTGTTAAATGAATCTGGATTCCCCATTGACTTTGCTTGTCAGAAGGTCACAAAAGCTGATCATACGATCCCAGGATATTGCAACTGTCATAAATATGAAACAGTTGCCAAGCACCTGAATTTTGATCATGTGACCATGGGGATGCTACAATGGTCATAAGTGTGAAGAATGGTCATAAGTCAGTTTTTTCAGTGCCATTGTAACTTTGAACAGTCAGTAACTTTGAACTGTTGTAAGTCAAGGATTAGCTTTAGATCTAAATATATTCAAAGGTGTACCCTATAATTCCTTTTGGTTATTTACAATATTGTTATCCATATATTTCACTAAATCTTCTTTGCCAGCATTCTTTACTTTGATTGAATAGGGGCAACATGTGATTTTTGCAAGGTATTTTTTCATTAGGAAGTGTGGGTGGAAGTTACCAGCTTCTGTCCATTATTATAAAAATCCCATGAATTCTTTTACATTTTTAAAGCTTAGTTCACCTCTCTTTTTAATAATATATGATCTTCTAAATATAGTCATCCCTCCCCCCTCCCATGAACTAGGACCAATATCATCTTATGTGCTGTAACCAAGACTTGTTATAAAGTGGCTGCCAGCTGGAATCTATTCTTCATTCTTTTAGGGAACTTTTTAAAATGATAAATGCTTGAGCTTAGTTAGGATTCAAATCAGCTTTTGAAGAGGGAAATGTTTCCCCTTTTTAGCACATTTCTACTGTATTACTGTCATCTTTTAAATTAATAATTTTCCCTTTTAAATTAAAATTCAAATATGTTTATACTTTGAATTATTTATCTTGCTCAACAAAAAAAAAGGTGTATTCTCGATTGCAAGCACACCAGTTGTAAGAAATGCTGTTTCATTTGTACAGATGGCAGAGATGGTGAATAAATGAACACAAGACTATTCTTTAAAGGCAATCCTCCATTAAATCCCACTGCCAGTGAGATTGGAGGACATGCTGAGACCTGCTTTCTCTATTGCAGAACAATTGTGCCAGAACAATTGACCAAAACGTGCACCTTATTTTAGAAACCAGCATCATGCTTGCAATGGGCCTATTTTCATGGTATCTAAAATTTCCCTGATAATAATTTTAAAAAATCCCCATGGCAATAATATAGTTGCAGAGAAGGGGTTAAATGTTATATCAACCAAACCATTCAGAGACTGAACTTTTAATGGTTTGGCTGGAAGAGAGGTTATTAAGCTGACCTGATAGAGTTTTTGATGAGATAGAAACACTTTGCCCTGGAAGCTCTTCAGGAACTGGAGATGGATGGATGGATGGATGGATGGATGGATGGATGGATGGATGGATGGATGGATGGAAGATACATATATAGACAGACATAATAATAATAAAATTGAAATAGACCTTAGATGTCTTCTCATGCAACTCCCTGCTCAAGCAGAAAACCTTAAAATGTTTCAGACAAATGGTTGTCCAGTCTCTTCTTAAAGTGTTGGAGCACCCACAACTTCTGAAGGCAAATCATTCCATTGATTAATTTTCTAACTTCTAGGAAATTTCATTTTAGTTTTAGGTTGGTTCTCTCCTTGGTTATTTTCCATCCATTGCTTCTTGTCCTTCCTGCAGATACATTGGAAAATAGGTTATCGTTCTTTGTGGCAGCCCCTTAATATTGGAAAACTCTTATCATATCAACCCCCTTTGTCCTTCTTTTCATTAAATTAGACATCTTTAATTCCTGCAATCATTCTTTGCATGTTTTAGCTTCCAATCCCCTAATCGTCTTTCTCGCTCTTCTCTGCCATCTTTCTAGCATCTCAACATATTTAGGGAGCAACTTAATGTATATCTAGATATCAAAGTTTTATCACCAGCTAGAAATTCTTAGAAAAGGAATGCAGGGAACATAAATGGACAATCACATGTAGGAGTACAATAAGTACAGTAAAAGAAAGATCAACTTACCATTAATCATCATTATTTTTTGTTTGAAAGAATTTTATCAATTTTTTAAAAACAAACATATACAAACAAAACACAAAACATAAAAACATGAAACATCTTTTTGGAAAGCAGCTTGATCCCGGGTTACATCTTTTTGTACAGACATAAATTCAAGTTCATACTTACTTTTATATAGCATTCCATATCTTATTTACCATTTTACATTTTCTATATAGCTTCTCCCCTCTTTTCACTCTCTTAATTCTATTTTATTTCATCTCAATTTAAATCATTATACTTATATCCTTTGTCTGTCCTGTTTCAGCTGTCTATTATCTTTTCTTATTAACAGAAAATTTCTTCTGTAATCACTGATTGGAGTATGACGCCTTTGTATCTTTCCCCTAAGTTTAACACTTAAAATAATACATAATTTTTATTCGGATTCTGCATAGTACTTTCTAAAGCTACACTCGATACTGTAAAATAGGAAAAAAATTAAATATATAATATCATTAAAACAACAATCCACAGCAATTGAAATTATATAGTTAAAATTGATATACATTTAAGTCTTAAACATTTTACACATTCCTTTCCAAATAAGTATCATGCTTCTATGGGAACACTTATAGAATTTGTTTAGTTACTTCCCCCCCCCCCCATTTCACTTATATTTTAAAATATTATGGAATGACAATGTTCCCATTCCTTTTTACTTCAATTCTCTCATATTTCATTTCATTTTATTTTATTCAAAAAAAAAATCACTAAATTACATTAAATATTTATCCTATTTTATAATCATATGTTGTTCCAATTTTCTAACATTATTTCAAATACAAATACAACAATACAGTCTTATGTATCTTTGCAGAATCTCTTTTTCAGTTATATTTTTACCCATTATCTCTAAATAAATCCTGTTTTTTACATCTTGTTTCAAACCTTTATACTTCTCTTCCCTTCCTTCCTCCCTTGCTTCTCCACTCTACCCTTTTTACCCCCTTGTCTCTTCATCTTCATTTCCCTCTTCTGTATTCCTCTTTTCTGTTGCTTTCTAACATTATATCTACTTTTCACTTTATTTTTCCTTTTTTTGGTTGTTTTTTTTAAGTCTTAAATTCTCCATTCTCTTTCCCCCCTTTCCCCTTTCTTCCCCAGATAAAGTTGCTTGTTCATTAAAGATGGCTTCTTCTTCTTCATCCCAATCTTCTTGTTCTTGTACTTTCTCATACGTAGAAATTGCCATTTCTAAAAAATGAAAAAGGAGCCAAAAGAGCCCTTCCCTTCTTGTTCCTCTTCTTTATATTTTATAAACTCCATTTTCAGTTCATCCACAAGTAATGCCATTGTAAAAAAAAATTTAAACAACTCAAATGATTTTAATCATTCAAATAAGAATTTCCAAAAGTCCCAAAGTCACCAAGCAATCCAAATACACACAGTCTATTTCATTTAACACTTTCTTATTTTTTTCACTTTCTCTTCCTGGGGTTGCAATTCAGTTACAAAGTTCCAATTAAAATGTGTCTTTTAGAAGTCATGTTATGATTTTGTTCTAGTCTTTTGCAATCTCTGCAATCTCCTCCAGCCAAATCTTAATCTTAATTCTTATCCTCTCCCTTCCCACTTACAGCATAATTTTTTTTTTCCAGTGTTCAGAAATCTTTATTGTCCCCTTGGCTTTAATTTTCCAGTTTGATTACCTGCTGATGCCAAAGCAAGTTTTTCCAATTTCTCATTCATCTGCTGTCACTGTAAGGAAGGAGAGTGAGAAAAAACAAACTTTCCCTTTTCATTTTCATTCGCTGCTTCCAGATCTTCTTAGGGAGATCTTCTTTTTCCAAAATTTAAATTCCAGGAGATCTTGGAAGTTGCTTCTCATCCCAGTCAGCCAAAACTTTCATTTCTCAGCTTCCTCCTGCACATTCTTTTCTAGATGAAAGCTTCTCTGTGGCGGCCATTTCTGACCGCCACTCTGCTGCTTTTGGAAAAGGGAGTTAAGCCAGCTGAGGAAGGGGGGTGAAACTCCCCCCGACCCCTGCTAGGTCTTCCCTGTCTTCAGCTACCTCTTATGGGGTAGCTATAGCCCCAAAGCTCGGGGGACTCCAGCGGCGAGCACAGCAGAAACTGTGCACGATCGCAGATTCCTGCTACCGCCGAGTCTTGCAAACCAGAAGTCTCCCCATTAATCATAATATTAATCAGAAGGAAAATGGCAAGATGAAGTATTCAGTTTAAATTCAAGGAACTTAGAAGTTAGGAATTAACCTCAACAATTAAAAAAAATGCCAAATATTTCTAATGGCTCCCACAAGCAATGGTAACGCTTAATTGTGTATGTTTCCAATACACAAGAAAGTGTCTCCTTTTGAATGTAAGTTCTGCCCCCAAAGGATCATCTCATCATCTCACAGCTTGGAGAGATGCATCATGCATCTCAAGGAGTAGATGAAGGCATGCTGGGAGATTTTTTGTTCCACATGAGGTCATGTAACAGTTGTGCTGGTTCCTGGATTTTGAGGATCTGCTCACATTTTTTCAAGCTCTAGTCACCTCCCAAATGGATGATAGTAAGATATCTATTGTTGACTGCCCTGCAGAGTATCCAGAAACTTCAGCTGGTAGAAAATAGGCAGTTATTTGTACCCCTAGAAGGATACAATATTACACCTCTGTTCCATAAACTTCATTGCTTCCAGGTCTAATTTAAGATGCTGATTTTGACATTTAAAGTCCCACAAGGAATTATGGGCCCTGGTTATCTGAGGGACCACCTTTTCACAATTACATCAACCAGTCCCACCAGGAGAGGCACATAGCAGGTCCCAACTATAAAAGAATTCCATCTGAGGGGACCTAGGAGGCAGGCTTTTTCTGCCAGAGCACCCACCTTCTATAATATCATCCTTCCTGAGCCCCATCTTTTATGGCCTCCAGAAACCACTCAAAACATTTCCAAGCCTGGGGATTCCCTAATAGTAGAGAGCTTCTGTGTTTGCTGCATTGTATCTTATATGTTCCCTCTTGTGTCTTGTTGAATCCATTTTTTATTGTTTTAAATTGATTGTGTAGAATGTTTTAAGTTTAGGTTTCAAGTCTGCTGCCCAGACTTTGTGCAAAATGGAAAGCTATATAAACTTAACAAATAAAACCTAAACCTAATCCTAACAAAATAAAATGTGTGGGGACATATCTATGGAAATTCTAAGTCATCCAGGTCATGAATATCCCAAAGGTGCTTTTTCAAGAGGCAACTGGACTTGTGTGTGTGTGTGTGTGTGTGTGTGCATGGTTTTTTGTTTTTGAAGACATTTCACTTCTCAGCAAGAAGCTTCTTCACCTCTGACTGGATGGTAGGGAATGGAAGGATTTATATTGCTTGAAGACAGCTGGTTATTTGCATTATTTTAAAGAGTCGTTGAAGCCAGTTGGAGGTTTATCTGTGTCCTCAGGGTCACCTGAATAGTGCAAATGGGTATGGAGCCATCTTGGAACTGCTGAATGGACTGTTTAAACTGAAGATAGATGATGTCATATTCTTCCGCTTCTGTTGAGAGAGGGCTGTTCAATTTTTGACAAAGATGCCCTCTTTGACCCCTCAAAGAGGGGACATGTGAGAGGCCATTCTCTATTGTGACCCCTGGCTTTGAAATGTTCTTCCACTAAGAGTAGGACATAATGTAGTGATACATTATATGTCCTTTGGCACCCAGTAAAGATTTTTTTTTAATTCCTTGCATTTTGTCTCTAAAGCCCCTGTCACACTGCACCAATGGATGCAAAGAGGATGTAAAACGGACAAAAAAGCTTGCCATCTATTGGTTAACGTGATGTATCCGTTCTGTACTCACTGCTTCCGTTTTGCTTCCTCTCTATGCGTCCAGCATACGTTTATTGACGTTTCATCCGTTCAGAAAGTTTTGAGCTGCTCAAAACTTTTGCGCGGAAAATGTATCCAATTCGTCCATTCTGCATCCGCTACGCATCCACTAGGCATCTGTCCTGCATCCGTTACGCATCCGCTATATCCGCGAGGCATCCGTTCCGCATCCACGCAACTCACATCCACTCGGATGCAGGGAGGAACCGGAACGGATGCAGAACGGATGCCTAGTGGATGCAGCATGGAAACAAAGCATTTAAAATGGAAAAAACGTTCGCAGAGCTATCTCAAATATCTATCTCGGATATTTATCTCGGACCTATCTCGGATATTAAGGATGTCTAGAGGATGCCTAGAGGATGCTTAGAGGATGCAAAGGGATGCCTATACTGCCTATAAAAAGGTGGAGCAACTCACCTGCATCTCACTTTCAGAACAGCAGCCAAGCTGTACAGACCTCTGCAGCCTTCATCTGACACTTGCTCTTCCACAGCATCCAGTCATGTCCACCTTGGATCGTAACACAGTCCTTTTGGCAGCCACCAACCTTCTGCAACAGTGCGAAGCCATCTACAGGCTCTGTGAACTCTACTACGGGAAGAAAAAGAGGCAGCCAAGAAGCGTCTGGGTCCAAAGACGGATCAGGAGAAGAGCAGAGTACGGACTGTACAACAAGCTGATGGTGGAGCTCAGGAACGAAGACCTTTGTGCATTCCAGAACTTCACAAGGATGCCTCCAGCCATGTTTGACGAAGTTGTGCAGCGCCTGACACCCAGGTTGACCAATGCAAACACCAACTTCCGGCCCAGCCTGGAACCTGGACTCAAGGTGGCACTCACTCTGTGCCACCTGGCCTCAGGGACCATCTACAGGAGCATGCAGTACGGCTGGAGGGTGCCACCTAACACCGTCAGCATTGTGGTCAGAGAAGTGGCGCAGGCCATCATCAAAGAATACAAGGAGGAGCTCCTCCAGTGCCCCTCCACTGAAGAAGGATGGAAGAAAGTTGCAGAGCAGTGATATCAGAGGTGGAACTTCCCACACACCGTTGGAGCCATAGATGGCAAGCACGTGGCCTGCAAAGTACCACCCAAGTCGGGGTCCACTTATTTCAACTACAAGGGCTTCTTCAGCATCGTCCTCTTTGCCATGGTTGATGCTGACTACAAGTTCATGTACATCGATGCTTCAGGCAATGGCTCATGTTCAGATGCCCAGGTATACAACGCCAGTGACCTCAAGGAGGGGCTGGAAGGCAACCTCATCATGGGCTTCCCAGATCCAGAACCCCTGCCCAACGACATGCAAGATGTGCCCTACTTCATCGTGGGGGATGACTCCTTCTCCCTCAGAACCTACCTCATGAAGCCCTACACTTCCAGACTCCTCACCCATGAAGAGAGGATCTTCAACTACAGGCTGTCCAGGGCAAGGTGGGTGGTGCCTGGACTGGGAAGGGCTGCTGCCTGTGCTGCTGGACCTCCTGGTAGCTGTAGCCCTGGTAGGTGAGGGGCTGTGGGAAGCCTTGGAATGGGAGGGACATCACCTGGAGTGGAGGAGCAAACCTGGACTGGGTGGGAGCAGGTTCCTCTGGGTCTGGAGGGTTGTGAAGCATCTCGGTGATCCGGTCCTTCACCACCTAGTACTGGGGTTCCTCCATGTTCCTGAGGGTCTGGTTGACATAGGTGAGGAAGGGCTTGCGGTTGGAGGATGAGGAGTAGGTGTGGACCAGCTGAGAGAGGAGATCTATGCTGGTGCGGATGGTGTCCCTGATCTCCAGCAGGACAGTATGCCTCTGCCCCTCCTGCTGTCTGGCTCTCTGCCTTTCTGTGGAGGTGGAGCTGGGGGGGTGGATGCGGCTACGGCTGTGGTGGATGCAACGTCTCCTTTCTCCCACCGCACCAGGGAGTCCTCCACGCACTCCACCATGGATAATACACCTGTCTGCGGGTTCTCCGCCATGGCACGCTCCACAGAAACCTGCCTGGAGACAGGGACTGACTCTCAGCCGGAAGAGGACTGGGTCTCAGCAGGCTGCTGGAGAGAGAGGGTCATGAGAGGGGCTGCTGGTGCTCCTCGGTGGCGGATCTCACCCTCCAGGAATCTGTACTTGGCCATGACATAGGTCTCTCTGTCCGTCAGCTTCACTGTGGCCTGGCCAGATTTCTTCAGGTTCAGCTTCCCGTACCAGGTGTGCATGTGCTTCCACCAGCCGAGGAGCACCTCTGAAGTGTAACCCATACTCTCCGCCCTCTCTCTCCAAGCAGCCTGCTTCTGCTTGGTGTCCCTGTACAGCCAGTGTCCCTTCCACCACAGATAGTCATTTTCTCTCAGCCACTCCAGCACCTCATCCTCGTGCTCCTCCTTAATATAGTATTGCCTCCTCTCCCATTGTCGCATACGCCTCTTCCTCCCTTTGGCAGGACCAGATGGGCCCTCATCAGAGGGGCTCCTAGGTAGTAGGGGCTGCTCCTCCACACCAGCAGCAGCAGCAGCAGCAGGATCATCATCATCATCAGCAGCAGCAGCAGCAGGATCATCATCATCATCATCAGCAGCAGCAGGATCATCATCATCATCACCAGCAGCAGCAGCAGCAGCAGCAGGACCAGCAGCAGCAGCACCAGCAGGACCAGGAGCACGAGCAGGACCAGCAGGACCAGCAGGACCAGCAGGACCAGGAGCAGCTTCAGCAGAGTAAGCACCAGCAGAAGCACCACCGCCAGGAGCAGCTTCAGCAGAGTAAGCACCAGCGGAAGCACCACCACCAGGAGCAGCTTCAGGAGAACCTCCAGCACCAGAAGAGTGAGCCCGAGCAGCAGAAGCCCTAGTAGAAGCAGAGTCAGGGACAGGGGGCAGGAGGGTGGCCCAGTCCCTCTTGCCAGGGATGGCGACAGGTTGCTGAGGCTTTCGCTTCTTCCCCATGGTTGTGGAGTTGCTGGCTGGCAGGGAGGCTGGCAGGCACCAAGGCTGGCACCAAGGCTGGCAGGAAGCCTGGCAGGCAGGCAGGCACCAAGGCTGGCAGGCAGGCTGGCAGGAAGCCTGGCAGGGAGGCTGGAAGGCAGGCAGGCACCAAGGCTGGCAGGCAGGCAGAGAGCAAGGCTGGCAGGGAGGTTGGCCAGAAGGCTTGTAGGCAGGCTGGTAGGAAGGCAGGCAGCAAGGCTTGCAGGCAGCAAGGCTTGCAGGCAGGCATGCAGGCAGGGCAGGGAAGGACTCAATGTATCCAGCAGCAGGTCTTTCCTCCGAATGCTGGCCATGTGCGAGCTGCTTCCCTTTATATCTACGTGGCTTACGCAATGCATCCCCCCGCATGCGCAATTAACGCTTGGCATCCATTCGAGTTCCACTGTGCATCCGCTAGGCTTCCGCTCTGCATCTGCTTCATCCGCTGTGCATCCGCTGTGCATCCGCTGTGCATCCGTTGTATCCGTTCCGCATCCGCTTTGCTGAGGTCCCCCGGAAGCCTTGCGGATGTGCCATCCGCTCCCATCCGCTGGGCTTCCATTCCGCATCCGCTTTCCATCCGCTCTGCGTCCTCCCCACGTCCGTTCCTTTCCGTGTTATCCGCTCCAGTTATGCAAATTTTTGCCCCTTTTGAGAGCAGATAAGAACAGATGGAACATTTTGCTCAACCGTTGTATCCTTTTTACATATGTTTTGCATCCGTTGGGCAGTGTGACAGGGCCTTAAGTTCCTTTGTCTGTTTTGCTTATTCATTACTGTCAGTCTTAAAACAAAGTATTCATTCTTTTACTTAGCTTTATCGTCTTATTTTTATGCATTGTTTTCATGTATATGGAGTATCTGATGATAGTGATCAGGCTATAAGTATTTCAAAGACATAAGTAAATAAATACAATACTTATGTCTTGCACGCAACCTGCTCTGTAAATTTTCTTTAAGGTAGAAGCATTGGACTATACAGTCACTGGCTGCTATGCATCCTGAACAATGTGTAAACCTTCAGCATACAGAAACATTGGATCAGAGTACATAAACAATACTGATTGAATATCTACTCTGGAGCTGTGATGGATTGCTCAGCCAGCTTTCCCTTGATTTCAACAAGTGAAAGTTGTTGAAGCTTTTGAAAAAAGCCTATTTACAATATAATTTTGAGCTTTTTTCTTTGAAATGTTGAAATGTCTCTGATGTTGTATTGCTCAGATTTGCAGTATGTGAGAATGCACACTACATTCCCATTCTGAAATACCAAACTGAGCTTTTGAGAGATTAAATGACCTAGGTTAACCTCAGCTGGGGGGAATTATTTCTGAATTTGGCTAAAGTAGGTAAACTAAAAAGAGAACAGAGGAATTTCTTTGTCTCTTTTCCCCCTTCCTTCTCTTGCTGTTGCTTTATTTTTATTGGATGTGGAGTGCCTAATTAGTATGGTTTTAATTCAGAAATATAAATGAAGGTTCTAGGAAAACAAAGAAACAGAGAAATAAAAGACCAAATAAAATAAAATGTAATAATTGCTGTTTCCATTGGGAAAAGCTATAGCGACAAAAGCATAAACTAAAAGGCAAAAAAAAAAAAAAAAAAAACACCAACCCAACAGGGTACAGTTGTAGGTGATTTTTTGGATTGGTTTGCTCTACCAAGCACTTTTCCAGCTATTATCAGATTGAACTGGACTTCACCTCATTTGGAAAGTGTTAGGAGAAGAGCTATTTTCCATATGAGTCTAAAAATTCATCAGTTGCCTTCTTATGTTGTCTCCATTGAGTCATTTAGGGTGAAAGATGAACTTTGGCTATCAGATTTGGGCTGCAAAAAATCCAGCCCATGACATGATAAATTGTTCTCCTCCTTAACAACTATATACCGAGTATTTCTTTTTTGCAAATACTCCGCTCTCATATGACAAAATCAGTGCACTTTTCTTTGTATACTCTGTCCCCCAAAGTTACCTTTTCTATACACATTTGAAGCAGTGATATTGGGAGGCATTTATATTTGCAAGAATAACCAAATTTTGGTTCATGGGTTAGTCTGGAGGCATGAAATTGGGTAAACTCACAGAATGTGACTTGAATGAATCTAAACCCACAAATCTCAACCATTGCCAGAGCAGTGGAGCAATCAGCTTATAAAAAATTATAACCTGAAAAGAACTTGGAACTTGTAGCTAGGAAAGGAGAAATGAACCCATGTGGCCAGTTATGAGAGATGTGATTAGCATCATTAAGAATCATTTTTTTCCAGTACACATGCATTTGATTGACAAGGGGGGGGGGGAAGAACCATTTTAAAGAATATTTCAGCATCATTACAAGTAGTCCTTAAAAATGTTGATAACATTTAGTTGAAAAGTGAAGGGAGGACTTTAATATATTTCCACCTACTTCTGTGTTATTACTGACTAATTCGCATCAGGTGAAAAAAACCTCTCAGCTTTAGGCTGAGCTAACAGATCAAAGGGGCCTGCTCCTGTGAGGTGACTCAGTCTTAAGCCTGGACTTATCTGCCATTGCAAGCAGGGCCGGTGAGAGGATTATTAAGTGATGGAACAAGACTAATATGGATCTCCTCATCTACACATTAAGTTAACATCTCCCCTCCCCTTCTCCACCACCCTGTGGATTTCGTCTTGCACCAATGTCATGTAACTCCCTGCACCAATGTCACGTAACTCCTAACCAACTGAGAGGCTCATTAAAAGGGGGGCTGCCAGGGCAGCGAAGTAGATCAGGAAGTGATGGGGGGAAAGGGGGTTGTGAGGTCTAAGTATGGAGAAGCAGTGTTGGAGTCCACACAGCCAGAGATAGTATTCAGCAGGTTCTGACTAGTTCTGGAGAACCGGTAGCAGAAATTTTCACTAGTTTACAGGACCGGCAAATTCCACCTCTGACTGGAGATTTTGCAGTATCCTTCCCCTGCCATGCCCACCAAGCCACGCACACAGAACCTGTAGTAAAAAAATGTTTGAATCCCACCACTACATGCAGCCCACAAGTAGATGTTTTTTTTCCCCGATTCGCTCTAGTCTATACAAATGAAAGAAAAGTGACGCTTCCCTCACCTGTCCCCTCTCTTCTCCTCTGGTTTATCCTCCTGTGCTTTAAAGCCACCTCTTGCCAGTTACCCTTTGGCACGGCTGGTGTGCACAGATCCTTGCAAAGTTAATTCTTCAAAAACTGGGGAGAAGGGGAGAAAGAGAAAGGAGGAGGTGGAGAGCAGGATGATCATTGCTGCCACTGCTGCACGGGAAGGACACACCTTCCTTCCTTGCTGTTTGCCCTCCGAAGAGTTGATTTGATCCAGCTTTGGAGTGTTTTCCTGCAATGCCATCCCCACCATCCCCCACCCCCACTCCTGCCCAGGCACATCCAAGTTGACACCGCTGTTTTTCTTTTTAAAAATTTGGTTTTGTAAGTTTTTTTAAAAAAATTGCCCTTCATGGGCCCCCTTTGAGCTCCACGGGCCCCAGAACAAGCTGAACTCCCTTCTCCTCAGGCATAAATGTAAGTCAGGGAACATAGCAATAGCACTTAGATTTATATACCGCTTTACAGTGCTTTATAGCCCTTTCTAAGTGGTTTACAGAGTCAGCATATTGCTCCCAACAGCAATTCTCATTTGACTGATCTCAGAAAGATAGAAGGCTGAGTCAACTTGGAACCAGTGAGAATCAAACTGTTGAACTGCTGGCAGCAAGCAGTCAGCAGAAGTAGCCTGTAGTACTGCATTATAATCACTGCACCACCACAGCTGATATATCTGTTGTTCAGAAACAGTTGCATAGCTGTTGCATTTGTACATCTATGAATGTTCACATTATGGCTTCAATGTGCTGACATGATCCTGATGCTTTAGGAAGTCAAATAAACCAAACAGCATACAGGACTCACACCTCTGCACAATGCACAGTTGGGATTTGGGAGGTGTGCACATTGGCCTGTCTGCAGCCATCTGCGATTTATGCTTACCCGTCAACCTCTTCATAGTGAACCCATGTTTCTCCCAAAATAAGACCAAGTCTTATATTAATTTTTGTTCCAAAATGTGTATTAGGGCTTATTTTCAGGTGATTTTTCAGGTGATCAGTCTTATTTTGGGGGAAATATGATACTAAATACATCCACCTGGCTGACAATTTTAAGTGGGGCTTATCTTTGGGATAGGGCTTATATTACAAGCATCCTGAAAAATCATGCTAGGGCTTATTTTCTGATTGGGTCTTTTTTTTTTTTTTTAGAAAAACATGGTAAGTATGCAGTGTTGCTGCCCTCTGTGCAGTTACAAGCAACTCTAACTCAAGCTTTAGTTCCCTCTCAGTAACAATATTTATTTATTTGTTTGTTTGTTTGTTTATCGGCCTTTTATGTTGTCCATCTCAACAAGAGCGTTCTGGTTGAGACTATACCAGCATGGGCACAAATGAGTATACCTCAATATGTCCATGTTATACCACTGTTATATAAATTGAACTGGCTCCCAATAGACTTCTTGGTGCAACTGAAGGGACTGGTTGTTCTCTCTTAACTCCTACATGACATGAGGCCAGGTTACTTGCAAGACTGCCTGTCTCCAATGATTTCTGTCTCCCTATTTGATTTGTCATGCTTTGAGGGTCCTCAGTGATGCAGTGAGGCCTGGTGGGGTCTCAGAAGCATGTCTTTCTGTCATGGTGCCTGACTTAAGCTACAGTAGGGGTGTCAGACTGATGGGTTGAAGGTTGGATGCATCACCTGCAGGCCACGCCCATCCCAGTTCCGTGAATTGCAAAACATCATGTGATGGCAACATGACACAGTTTGATTGACAACCATTTGCTCCAGCTTCCCTTCAGAAATATGGACGGCACTGACCTATTGGCCATCAGAAAGCATTGAAGGTCTAGCTTTGCCCTCAGGAATTGGGCCAGCAGGTTGCTGAAGTTAGCATGGGGTGGTTGTTGGATAAAAGTGAATTTTTCTTTTTCTTTTTTAACCAGGTTTTTTTTTGTCTTTTACCTTTATAAGGAACTTCAAGTGGCAAACATATCCAATTCAGGTTAGATATATTGAGAAGTGTTGGCAGCCTTTTCTTCCATGCCTTAGTCTTGTTTTTGTGAAGGCAAAGACGATGTCCATGCTCTTGGAAGATAACTTTTTATTAACTACTGAATATTTACTGTAACTCTTAAGCCCATGTCACACAGCACCAACGGATGGAAAGAGGATGTAAAATTGAGAGAAACACTTGCCATCTGTTGGTTAACGTGATGCTTCCGTTCTGTACTCACTGCGTCTGTTTTTCATCCTCTCTATCAGTCCAGCATCCGTCTATTGACATTTCATCCGCTCAAAAAGTTTTGAGCTGCACAAAACTTTTTGAGCGGAAAATGTATCAAATGCGTCCGTTTTGCATCCACAAAGCATACGGGGAACATCTGTTCTACATCCGTTGTCATCCGTTACGCATCCGCTATATCCGCTAGGCATCCCCTGCGCATCCACGCAACTCAAATCCGCTCCAGCGGAAAACGGACAGAGGGAGGAAGCGAAACGGACACGGAATGGACACAAAACGGTAGTAGCACGGACGGAGAAAGGATGAAAGCAGATGCAGCTCGCATACAAAGCATTAAAATGGAAAAAAAGTTCACAGAGGGGACCTATCTCGGATATTTAGGATGTCTGCCGGATGTCTAGAGGATTCAAAAGGACACCGAGCGAAAAACCTATATTTCCAATAAAAAGGGGGAGGAACTCACCTGGATCTTACTTTCAGTCCAGCAGCCCTGCGGTGCAGACCTCTTCAGCCTTCATCTGGCTCTTGCTCTTCCACAGCATCCAGTCATCTCCACCATGGATCGTTGCACACTCCTTTTGGTAGCTGCCATCATTCTACAACAGTGCGAAGCCCTCTACAGGCCCTTTCACCTGTTCTACGCAAAGAAAAGGAGGCGGCCAAGAAGTGTCTGGGTTCGAAGATGGATCGGGAGAAGAGCAGAGTACGGACTGTACAACAAGCTGATGGTGGAGCTCAGGAACGAAGACCTTCGTGCATTCCAGAACTTCACAAGGATGCCTCCAGCCATGTTTGATGATGTTGTGGAGCGGCTGAGACCCAGGTTGACCAAGCAGAGCACCAACTTCCGGTCCAGCCTGGACCCTGGGCTGAAGGTGGAACTGACTCTGCACCACCTGGCCTCAGGGACCACGTACAGGAGCATGCAGTACGGCTGGAGGGTGCCACACAACACCATCAGCATTGTGGTCAGGGAAGTGGTGCAGGCCATCATCGAACAAAACCTGGAGGAGCTCCTCCAGTGCCCCTCCACTGAAGAAGGCTGGAAGAAAGTTGCAGAGCAGTGGTATCAGAAGTGGAACTTCCCCCACACCGTTGGAGCCATAGATGGCAAGCACGTGGCCTGCAAAGCTCCAGCCAACTCAGGGTCCACTTATTTCAACTACAAGGGCTTCTTCAGCATCATCCTCTTCGCCATGGTCAATGCTGACTACAGGTTCATGGACATCAATGCTTCAGGCAATGGGTCATCTTCATATGCCCAGGTATACAACGCCAGTCACCTCAAGGAGGGGCTGGAACGCAACCTCATCATGGGCTTCCCAGATCCAGACCCCCTGCCCAACGACACACAAGATGTGCCCTACTTCATCGTGGGGGATGACGCCTTCTCCCTCAGAACCTACCTCATGAAGCCCTACACCTCCAGATGCCTCACCCGTGAAGAGAGGATCTTCAACTACAGGCTGTCCAGGGCAAGGTGGGTGGTGGAGAACACCTTTGGCATCCTGGCCAACAGGTTCCAGGTACTTCTCACCACCATGCAGCATCGCCCAAAGACCGTGAGGAGAATCGTGGAAGCTTGCTGCATCCTGCACAATCTCATGCGCACACACTACCCAGTCTTGCAGAACAGGCCCGTGGACCTCCAACAAGGCAATGGGGACATGGAGCCTGGGGAATGGAGGCAAGGATGAAACCTGATAGACACTGTGGATGTGCAAGGCCCCAACAGAGCTTCATGTGAAGGGAAGAAGCAGCGCAACCTCCTGAAACACTGGTGCAACTCCCCAGCTGGAGCAGTGGAGTGGTAAGACAGGATGATAGATGATTAATGGATGCTTCCTTCAGCCTGTCTCATCACACTGATGAGATTGGGCCATGTATGTTGGGTGGGCCTACAATGAACAGGGCATTTAATAAAGAGTTGTGTTTATGTTGAAATGTGTGGATCAATGATTAAATTGTTATTGATAATAAAGGGTCAAAGGTGTGGCACCTGGGAGGGTGGACCATACAGTCCCACTATGCTTACACTGGAGGTTTATCTATCCCCACAGCTATTACTCATCCCAAAGGTATCCCTCCCCATCCCACAGCTATCCTTACCCATCCCACAAGCATGCAAAGGCTTAAACCATTTCTAAATGTTTCCACCAAGACTTGATTTAATAAAATAAATGAAGCAAGTGTGTGAAGCAAAAATAATCTTTATTAATAACAAGCTGTAAAAGCAAAATGACCCAAGTGTCCCAAGCAAAGATAAAGTCAACAGGTAGCCACCCAGTCTCTGGCACTCTTCTAGTCACTCTGAGGCATGCCCATAGTCTCAGGGGTGAATGGTCCAGGTGCTTTGGAGGTGGCTGCTGCTGGAGTGCTGGTCTGAGGCACCATTGGGG
Source organism: Laticauda colubrina (assembly GCA_015471245.1). Lineage (NCBI taxonomy): Eukaryota > Metazoa > Chordata > Lepidosauria > Squamata > Elapidae > Laticauda > Laticauda colubrina. The sequence continues at coordinate 10,658,754 of BLBF01000003.1, forward strand.
TGCCTGGCCCCAAGAGGACATCAGGGGATGGTGTATAGAGGAAGCTCTCAGAGAGCTGGCTCAGTCCTGTGATGTTGAGACATGGGGTGTCAGCTCCAGGACATGGGGTGTCAGCCCCAATACCAATGATGGATGTTCTGAGGCTGGGCTTGGCTGTGGGGTGGAGGAAGGAGGAGTGTAGTGGGGATGTCTGGTCTACAGGTGAGTGAGGTGAGGCATGGGTGGCATCTGTGGCATCTGTGGCGTGGGTGGCGTGGGTGGCATCGGTGGCTACGGTGGCATCAGTGGCATCGGTGTCACTGGTGGCGTACGATGAACCTGTGCCTGGACTGGGAAGGGCTGCCTGTGCTGCTGGAGCTCTTGGTAGCCGTAGCCTTGGTAGGTGAGGGCCTCTGGGAAGCCTTGGAAAGGCTGTGTCATTACCTGGGGTGGAAGAGCAGACCTGGACTGGGTGGGAGCAGGTTCAGCTTGGTCTGGAGGGTTGTGAAGAAGACCAGTGATCCTGTCCTTGATCACCTGGTACTGTGATTCGGGCATGTCCATGAGGGTCTGGTTGACGTAGGTGAGGAAGGGCTTGCAGTTGGAGGATGTGACATCGGTGTATACCAGCTGAGAGAGGAGATTTAAGCTGCTTTTGATGGTGTCCCTGATCTCCAACAGGACAGGGTGGCTCTGCCCCTCCAGTCTTTCTGTGGAGGTGGAGCTGGGGGTGGATGTGGGTTGGTCTCTGGTAGCAGTGCCCTCTCCTTGCTCCCACTGCATCAGGGGGTCCTCCATGCGCTCCGCCATGGGGAATGCAGCTGTCGGGGGGTCTCCGTCCTGGGGCACTCCAAAGATACCTGCCTGGACACAGGATCTGACTCTTGGCCAGAAGAGGACTGGCTCTCTGTGGGCTGCCTGAGAGAGAGGGTTGTCAGAGGGGCTTCTCCTTGGTGGTGGATCTCACTCTCCAAGAAGCTGCACTTGGCCATCACGTAAGTCCTTCGGTCCATCAGCTTGACCGTGGCCTGGCCAGATTTTTTGAGGTGCAGCTTCCCGTACCAGGTGTGCATGTGCTTCCACCAGCCGAAGAGCACCTCCGAAGTGTAGCCCAGGCTCTCCGCCTTCTCTCTCCAAGCAGCCTGCTTCCTTTTGGTGTCTTGATAGAGTCTGTGTCCCTTCTGCCAAAGTTACTCGTTCTCCTTCAGCCATTCCAGCACCTCATCCTCATGTTCCTCTTCGATGGAGTGTTGCCTCCTCTCCCAGTCATGCATATGCCTCTTCCTCCCTCTGGCAGGGCCATCTGGGCCCTCATCAGAAGGGCTTCGAGGTTGTAGGGGCTGGCCCACCACACCACCACCAGCAGCAGCAGCAACAACAACAGTAGCAGCAAAAGCAGGATCAGCAGGACCAGGATCAGCAGCAGCACCAGCAGCACCAGGAGCACCAGCAGCACTAGCAGGACCAGGAGCACCAGGAGCACCAGCAGGACCAGCAGGACCAGCAGAGTAAGCCCCAGCAGAAGCCCCAGCACCAGCAGAGTCAGCCCCAGCAGCAGAAGCCCCAGCAGAAGCAGAGTCAGTGCCAAGGGGTGGGATGGTGGCCCTGTCCCTCTTGCCAGGGCCGGCAGCAGATGCCACAGGCTTTCTCTTCTTCCCCATGGTTGTTGGCCGGCTGGGTGGCTGGCTGGCTGGAGCTGTGTCTGGCAGCAGGTCTTTTCTCTGAATGGTGACCTGCTTGCGAGCTGCTTCCCTTTTTATCTGCGGGGCTGATGCAATGCATCCTCCCCGCATGCGCAGTGAATGGTTTGCATCCGCTAGGCATCCGCTAGGCTTCCGCTCTGCATCCGCTACATCCTCCTGGCATCCGCTCTGCATCTGCTCTTTCCGCTGCGCATCTGCTTGGCTGTGCTCCCCTGGAAGTCCTGTGGATGTGCCATCTGCTCCCATCCGCTTCTATCCACTAGGCTTCCATGGAGCATCCATTTTACATCCTGGCTACATCCTCCCCACGTCCGTTCCTTTCCATTGTTGTCCGCTCTGCTTATGCAAATTCGGGGCACTTTTGAGAGCGGATAACAACAGATGGAACATTTTCTCATCCGCTGTGTCCTTTTTACAAACGTTTTGCATCCGTCGGCCAATGTGACAGGCCCTTTAATGGTTAACGGGTTGCCACAGTAGCTGCTGAATGTGTGGATCGGCTGACATAAATGAGCAACAGCTGACACAGTCTGACAGCTCCCTTTATATGGTTTGCTGTCAATGGGAATGAACTTCAGTTCAGTTCCTGCTTAGCTCTGCCAATCGTAACACCTCTCCCCATCAGCTGAGCACATGTGTAGTCATTGAGATAGTTGGGGAGTTGTCTGGTCTGGCTGGACCTTCGCAAATCGGCTTGCCTGGCCAGCGAAGAAAGATCGCTTACAGGACCTTCAGTTGTCGATGGGGGCATTGTTTCCAGAGCTGACTCGGGATCAGGTGGAGGAACTTTGGAAGGTAGGTCAACCTCTTGTGGTGGCTCATTGACAGTTAGTTTCGCACCTTGGCATGTCAGCCTCTCTAAGATCGTGTTGTTGCGCATTGGTCAACTTGCGATCTTCTGGGTCCTCCGGGGTCTCTGCCCAATGCCCTCTTACATGGTCTACATGTTGGCACCATATTTTGCCATCCGACAAACCTCTCTTATAGGATTTAGGCCCAGTGACTGCTACTATTTTTCCCGGCAGCCACAACGGATTACCCACAAAATTCTGGGCGTAAACTAAATCCCTGACTCAGAAAACCCTAATTCCACTGAAGGAGTCTAATGGAACAGTTGGAGAATAACTGGGGTGGAGCCTGTCCATATGGTTCCTTAACCTCCACCCCATTAACAACTCTGCTGGGGAATAATTGGTAACTGTGCTAGGGGTAACATGTTGCATTAGCAGATATTGTGCCAACTTAGCATGCCAGTCCTGGCCCTCTAACCACCCCAGCACTTCCTTGGCAGCTCTTACATCCCTCTCTGATTGATCATTAGAAGCCGGGTGGTATGGTGCAACGAGCCTGTTCCTGATGCCCTGGCGTGCCAAGAATAACTCAAAATTTGCCATGGTAATTTGTGGACCATTGTACAACACTTGGATGTCAGGAAATCCATGGATTTCAAAAAGGCTATCTAATGTTTTAATAACCATATCTGACGTGGTGGAATGCATGAGGGTCAACTCTACCCACTTAGAATATCAGTCCACAAGGACAAGGAAGGTGCAGCCCTGGAACAGCCCAGCAAGATTGATATGGACCCTAGCCTATGGAGCCTTAGCAGACTCCCATTCACCAGAGTTAGCAGCTGGAGGGGCAGCCCTAGTGGCTTGGCATGCCTGACAAGTCCTAACCCTTGTGGTGATGTCATTATCTCTGCCAGGCCACCAAACATAGCTCTGGGCTAAAGCCTTCATGCGGGAAATTCCTGGATGGCCCTCTTGCAAACTAGTTAGTATCCTAGGTCTCAGGTGGTTGGGAACTACTACCCTGCATCCCAACAGTAGGCAGCCCTGCAAGGTGGACAATTCATGCTGCTTTGCTCTAAAAGGCAAAAATGGGGCATCTAAAGGACCTTCCAGCCACCCCCTCCTCACCCAGTCCAATACCTGTAAGATAATAAGATTGTTAGATGAGGCTTTAGCAATGTCCGCAGCCATGACAGGTAATTGATGATCGTCAGTCAATAGTATCGATGAGGCAGGAGCAGGGTCTTCAATTTTATCTGGTAAGGGGCAATGGCTTAAAGTGTCCACATGTCCAAGATGTTTGCCCTCCCTGTATGATAGGATGTATGAATAAGCAGCCAGGAATATTGTCCAGTGGGTCATCTGAGCGGACAAAACAGGGAAGCTTTGATGATCACCAGACAGGATACCAAGGAGAGGTTTTTGGTCCATCACTAACTGGAAGTGGTGGCCATAGAGAAACTCGTGGAACCGTTTAACAGAGGCAATGGCTTCCAAAGCCTCCTTATCAATTTAGGAATAATTTATTTCTGTCACTGACATAGTCCTTGAAAACTAAGCTGTTGGGGCTTCCACCCCACTTGGCAATATGTGAGCTAGGACAGAGCCTATACCAAAAGGAGATGCATCACAACATAGAATTAAGGGTAATTGGCTGTCAAATTGCATCAAAACACTGTTGGATGAAAGCAACGATTTGACAGCATCAAAAGAGTCCTGTTATGTTTGTCCCCATGCCCACTGAGCTTGGGCATCCAATAATCTGTGCAGCGGTTCTGCAATAGAAGCCTTGTGAGGAAGGAATGAAGCATAGAAATTTAGAAGACCTAAAAAGGCCTGTAGTTCCTTTTTGTTGTTAGGAACTGGTGCATCCTTAATAGCTTTAACCTTAGAATCTGTAGGGTGAATCCCTTGAGAATCGATGTGGTAGCCCAGAAAATCTACTTGGGTGACACCAAATTTGCATTTGTTTCTTTTTAATATAAGGCTAGAGGTCTGGAAGCAAGTTAGGACTTGCCAGAAGGTCTTGCTTGTTTTGTGCAGTTATGATGACATTGTCAAAATATGGTATAATGCCAGGGATACCTTGCAGCAACTGCTCCATCAGGCATTGGAATATGCCATGAGCCACAAATATCCCAAACTGCAAGCTTTTACACTTGAACCCTGTGCGTCACAATGGTTTGGGCCATAGCAGTTGTTTCATTGACAGGGAGCTGTTGGTACGTTTGGGCCATGTCAAGCTTAAAAAATAGGGTACCCTTACCCATTGAATGGAGGAGATGTTGAATTACAGGCAAAGGGTATGCGTTAGTGCTCAAGGCCTTATTCAATGTGCTTTCTGCACATAATCTGATAGAGTCATCATGTTTAATCAGGGTGACTATAAGGGTTTCCCGTAGTGCATAATCCACAGGCTCCAGGACCCCTTTGTTTCTGGTACCTAGCTGGTGGTTGCGATTGTGGTGGTTTCTTTCCAGATTTGCAGACCCTAACTGTATGGCCCTTTTGCTGGCAGTTTAAACAAGTAGCATTTCTAAACTGGCATGCAGGTCTTAAATGACTACTCCCACAACTCAAGCAAATTACCTGCACTGTAGGAAACTGTTGAGGTTTGTTTCCTGGGTTCCAGCTTTTTTGCTGTTACAGTTGCTGGTGATTTGTGAGGCGATTAACATCTTCACCATAATCTAAAAACTCATCAGGGGTAAATTCTTCAAAATGTACAGTAGCATTTGGCTTTGCCACCGGACTGCTAGTCGCACCTTGGATCTCAGCCACAGAAAGATTGGACATTTCTGCAGCTTGAGCCTCTTCTCTGGCCATTTTTAATGTGAGGTCACCCTTTGCCAATAGACGTCTTTGGAACCTGAGGTCTTTCACCCTGCAACCAGCTGATCAAGCAGCATGTCATCAAGATCTTTGAAACTTCATTGTAATGCCTCTGTTCGGAGCGCAGCCATATACATACTAATGGTCTTCCCTTCTGCTTGCGCTTGCCACCTAAAAGCATATTGCCTCGCGATTCAGGAAGGCTTGGGGGCATAATAGTTGCTAAGGATTTCTTGGAAACCTCTTTCACAGATTGTGGCACCAATAAGTGGCAGTGTTGAACATAGCTGCCCCACAGAAACTTAGAAAATAAGCTTTTTTATGTGATTTGAAATGTCCGTCAAGTCAGCAGCATCTAAGAAACACTCAAACCTATTAATGTAAGAACACCACGTCTCCATCGTAGGATGAAAACACGGGAACAATGGATGGGAAGATATCTCATCAGCCTGCTGAGGTAACTTCACGGTGTGTGTCAAATTCTTCAGGGATTTTGTACACCTTTACCACATTAATCCCACCCTCATTGCCAGTTTTGTGAAGGCAAAGACTATGTCCATGGTCTCGGAAGATAACTTTTTATTAACTACTGAATATTTACTGTAACTCTTAATGGTTAATGGTTTGCAGTGGTAGCTGCTGAATAGGCAGATTGGCTGACAGACACAAGCAACAGCTGATGCAGTCTAACAGCTCCCTTTATATGGTTCACTGTCAGACGGCTCAGCCAATGGGAACGAGCTTCAGTTCCCGCTCAGCTCTGCCAATTGTAACACTTGTCTCTTTTTAAAGCCCTCTAAATTGGTCGCTGTCATTACAACCATATTGGAGGGCACTGGATTGCATAGTTAAATTAGAAACTATTTATTTATTGATTTGATTTATATCAAATAAATGGGAGTGATGGATGGATGGTATAATTAACCAGTGGAACAGCTTGCCTTCAGAAGTTGTGAGTGCTTCATCACTGGATGTTTTTAAGAAGAGACTGAGCAGTCACTTATCTGAAAGGTATAGGATCTCCTGCTTGAGGCAAAGCAGGCAGGCAGATTGAGTAGCTCACAAAATCACAGATTCATTCAAAGATCTATCTATCTGCCTTTGGCTAGCTCAGTCTAAAATTTGCATGCAAGCAAACTCACAAAATTAACTCACAACACACCATAAATGTAAATATTGAATTTTTTATTAAAAAAGAGCAACTTTTACCCAAAATCAGGCAAAGCAGGCAGATTGAGTTGCTCACAGAATCATTCAGTGATCTATCTATCTGCCATTAGCTAGCTCAAACTCTCAAATTTGCTTGCCATGAGTCTGCACTGAATTTGCTTGCAAGCAAACCTTTAGTCCTAAGGGAGGTTCAGCTGTGATGAACTGAAGATCTAAAGACTAGCTAAGAAGCAAGAAATCGAACCATTTCTGACTTCCTAGCTAATCTAAATCTCCTGGCACAGCAGAACAGATGATGGTCGGAAAAAGGAAAAATAGCAATTTAATAGGCAAGTTTACCAGGTAAGGAGTGAGTGGGCAGGGAGGGTTCCCACAGGCCATGTGGGTGGTGCAGCCTTGTGTTTCTGTACAGCCTGCATTAATTGCTTTGTGGGGGTGCTCTGGGGGTGAGATTTCTCTGTGGCTGATCAAAATTTTCTCACAGACCACCAGTGCACCACAGCCCACCAGTTGGTGACCGCTGGACTAGAAGACTTCCAGCTCGATTCTGATTCTAGTCTTTCGCTTATGATCTCAATTGGGGTCAGAATTTCCATTGCTAGAGCAAAGTGTTCATTAAGTGAACCCTGTCCAATTTTACCATTTTTTTGGGCATGGTTGTTCAGCAAATCACTGCAGCTGTTAAGTGAATCCCATGGTCATTAAGCAAATTCTACTTTTTTATTGACTTTGCTTATCAGAAGTCAGCTGGGGAAATTGCCACTGGCAATCACATGACCCCAGGATGCTACAGTTGTTGTAAATACATGCTGGTTGCCAAATGCTTAAATTTTGATCATGTGACCAGGTTTAGCCTGATTCTGGCATACCAGTAGTGCTGAAGATCAGTGGAGACCGAACCGGTTCTCTCTGATGAGATGCTGTTGGACCCACCTACCCGCCCTGGCTCCAATACTGACCTTTATTTCCTGCTTTTGAAGCGCAGCTGATTTGTGCGACACAGCAGATTGCCGTGCATCAGGTGTTGAAGTGACTGGGAGAATGCAGGAGTGTGTAGGAAAGAATGTAGGAAAGCTACCGTGCATTCACAAAGTGTATGTTTGAGCGTGCGCGCACGCGCAAAGTATGTGCGCACATGCAAAGCCACACCCACTGAACCCATGGAAAACTACTTTGAAATCCACTACTGCATGTGACCAAGAAGATGCTGCGACAGTCCTTAGGGGAGGACCAGTCCTAAATCACTGCTTTCAGTACTTGTATAACTTTGAACACTCAGTAAATGGAAGGTTGTCGATCAAAAACCTACCCATAGTATCCTTCATCCAGCCCCTATCATTAAGCTGAATCAAGTTGATTATACCTACTTTTGCATGAAAAAGGTGGGGGGGGGGGAGGTGCTAATCTGGTCTTTAAAATACCTTGCAGTCTGTCATTTGTGTGCTTGCTTTCAGTAGTAGCCAAATGTTGTGTTTGCATGTCAAACTCAAACATATCGGGGAAAAGCCTTTAAATCAACTAAGAACTGATAACCACAAATGAGCCACAAATCCCAGAGGAAGCATTTGCTTAGAGCCTTACTTTTTTCAGAAGTCAAAGAGTTATTTTAATCTGAAGCCAATCTTCAAGCTTGATTCATGCACTCAGGAGTCCCCAATCCAGAGGTGGAATTCAGCCGGTTCTGACCAGTTCTGAAGAACCGGTAGCAGAAATTTTGAGTAGTTCAGAGTATCGACAAATGCCACCTATGGCTGGCCCTAGCCCATCTATTCTCTGCCTCCCGAGTCCCAGCTGATTGGCTGGATCTTCTTTTGTTGCCCTGCACAGGAGAATGGAGCTGGAAAACAGATTAGTAGGGTGGGGAGGGAATAGAAATTTTTCAGTAACCTTCCCCTGCCACGCCCACCAATCTACACCACATCCACCAAGCCATGCCCACAGAACCAGTAGTAAACAATTTTGAATCCCACCACTGCCCCAATTCCCAGCCTGTGGACTGATACAGAGCCGCAGCATGCCAGAAACCGGGCCACGCAAACAAGTGAAGCCCCATCCGTGGGATGCAGACAGCATGCAAAACCACACTCCTTCTAGTCCACGGATAAATCTCTCTCCACAGAATTGGTCCCTGGTGCCCAAAAAGTTGGGGGCTGCTGCATTAGCTGGACAAGGTAGATTTCAAAATCTGAGCTAGAATAAGGGAGAACAGATTTAAAAGGATCCCACAAAGATATAACATTTATATCCCCTGCTCTCAGTCCAGAGGAGATGCTAAGAACACACAATTTCTTTAGGGTAAAAACCCATAAAATACCATTGTCACAATCAAAAATTAAAACAACTATTCTATATTTCCAATTTGTAAGATAGCAATGCCATAGTACATAAGCATGATTCATGCATGGCTATGATTTGTTATACTTGTTTCATACTTGTTCAGTTTTAATTTTCTTGGGGGTGATGAGGGTGTTCTAACTGCGCTCCATCCAGAGTTATAAATAATGTTTTGACTGGCTTTATATATCAATCAGTCATTTGCTCTGGGATAGTTACAATCACATCCATCTAATACTTTTGTGTTGTGAAAACCTTCACAGCAGGGAACAAGTGGATAAATAACCCCTTTTGGCTAACAAAATCATAAAGTTCATTTTGTTCTATCACACACACACACACACACACAAAAATCCAAACCCCAAACACCTAAGTCACAAATGGAACCAACTGTTTCACAGAATTAGTTTTCCCATTGTGTAAATGATAGGATTACAATTTCTTCTTACAGAGAACTAAGCAAGCAGTAAAGAGGATTTATAATTTGTTTTTTTTTCCTAAAGGATTTTACTTATATAATAAGGAATACATTCAAAGAAAAAAATATAGTATCGTAACTATGAAAAAGAAGAAAAGAGGCAAAGAAAAAGGAGACAGAAAAAAAGAAAATTAAATACAATACAATAACAGAAAATCTGAAAAAATATAAAGAAGCAGTTTATAATCTTTTTCTTAGCAGTTATACATATAAATAAATAAATAAATAAAGCGCTCTCTCTCTCTCAGATTCCATCATAATTCCATTCTTTCTAATAACTTATTCTTTCTAATCATCAAAATCATGTCACAAATTTATCTTTTTTATTAAAAAAAAATCCATAAGAGGTTTCTGATAATTCTTCCTGTTCTACTTTTTTCTACCTTTAACATTTTATTCCTAATTAGCTCTTTAATTAGGACACTGTGAGGATCATATTACTCTTATTTTGTAAACCCATCAATACTTTCCATAACAATAAACAATCAGTATTCCCATGAGGGTCTGTTTGTTTGTCTGGTCAATTTACAATTTTCAAAGGCATTTTCTTTTTTTTTCTTTTTTTTTAAATGTTCTGCTTTCTGAAATTACTTCCCTTTTTAAACTTTCTTAAATCACAGTCTTATTAAGTTTTTTGCACAAAGTCAAACTCTTTCTAGATAGTGTATTTTTTCTCTCTGCCTGATTCAGAAAAGAAGGCAACTGACTGGCATTATTTTTTCCTGCCATTTGGAAGATCTCTTTTAAGTTGTTAATTAATTTTGTCCTATAGTATTTAAGAAAGTGGGGGTCCAGTGGTTCAAGTGTCCATAAAGGCTACATCGCAGTTTTGAACATGTCCCTTGGCTCTCAAGCTACTCAGTCCATGACTGACTGTAAGACACTTGATTCCTGAGGCCGCATGAAGAACTGCTATCCAGAGCAAATACAGATGAATACTTGATCTTTCCTTCGTCAGAGAAAACATGCTGGCTGATTATTGATCTTCATTGCACTGCTGTCCTGGCTTGTGGGCATACTTGCAAGAACATCTAAGGCACCATAGACCCTCATCTAGAAACCTGGGGAATGTGTACATTGAAATATTTATTATATTTACATGTTAAATTTATATGCCTGTCCAAGTCTCTGCATGCTCAATACCTTCCTTGAGTTAATTGAGAAATGGACAATACAAAGTACATGGGTGGTAGCATAAAATTGCTTCTCTTTTTCTGTGAGCTGGAAAACCCTGCTAAAGTACACTACAAAAATTTGATGGCAACCACCAAATTCACAGTGTGCAATTTGGTTCACTATTTTATTTACATTTAGATTACAGATTAACATAGTTGGAAGGGACCTTGTAGGTCATCAAGTCTAACCCCCTGCCCAAGGAGGAGACCCTACACCATTCTTATCCCTCCTTTATGATTTTTATAAATAACCCAAGGAGATGAGCATATCTAACACACCTTCCTCCTGTGTCTTTAGAAGGAGTGCAGAGAAGAGCAACAAAGATGATTTAGGGGCCTAGAGGCTAAAACATATGAAGAATGGTTGCAAGAACTGGGCATTGCTAGTCTAGTGAAGAGAAGGATCAGAGGTGACACGATAACATTGTTCCAATTTTTGAGGGATGTCAGAGGAGGGGAACAATCTATTTTGCAAACCACCCAAAGGTCAGACAAAAAACAATGGATGGAAACTGATCAAGGAGAGATTCAACCTAGAAATAAGGATAATTTTTCTGACAGTGAGAACAATCAACCAATAGAACAGCTTGTCTTTGGAAGTTGTGGAAGAGCCATCACTTGAGACTTTCAAGAAGAGATTGGAGTCCCATCTGTCAGAAATGGTATAGGGTCTCCCGCTTGAGCAGGGGGTTTGAATGGATGACCTACAGGGTCCCTTCCAACTCTGTTATTCTGTTGTTGTTATTATTATTGTTGTTGTTGTTCCGTTCAGAAATAAGTTGCGCGAGACCGGGTTCCAACAACAACTCTTTTATTTAACTCAGTAAACATGGTAACGGAACAAGAGCCCAAGCTGCGGCAGCCCTTTTTATAGCAGCTTGCTCGTGGCTTGTGGCCAATGACACTACTTTAGGTGTTCCCGCCATCAGGTGGGCCAATCGGATTGGTTCTTTAATAGCCAATCTGAGAGCGGCCTTTTCGGCCAATCAGAATAGGGAACTTGGAGCCTACCAAGTTCCATACACAACACCTCTCCCCCTCTTGGTTCAGTCCAACGTGCGTCATGTAGTCACGCAGGTAGGTGGGGCTTTTTCGAGTCCTGGTTGACCTGTGCAGCTCAGTCTTGGTGTGTTCTTCAAGCGGTTCAGACGGGATCGCTGTCTCTTTGTGCCTTCTCCATGGAACCTCCTGGAAGGGTGAGTCAGCCTTGCCGCTCCCGCCTGAATCTCTCGAGACGGTTGAGATGCCTCCACCGTTCCCTCCTGATTTGTCCGGGTTGGTCAAGCTGGCCTGGCTGTCTCCTTCCAGGAAGGCCTCGCTTCGTTCTCCTGCTTCCGGACTTGTCATTTGGGGTTCATCTAACCATGAGTGCTCTTTTTGATTTGTTTGAGAGTCTTTGTGTAGTGTTTGTTGTCTTATTATGGGAGGTTCGTCTCTCTCTTTTTTATTATTTTGTATTCCCCCCCCCCTCCTTGGTTGTTTTTTGGTCATTATTTATGTGCTGGTGTGTTGTTGTTGCATTTGAGGGTTCGAGAATGAAGCTGGTCAATGTGTCACTTCCATTCTCTTCCATCATCTAGGAGTGGTCAGTAAGACCGGGGGCGTGTGATCTGGGTGATTGTGGCTGGAAGCCATAACGGGTCCCCGGTAAGGTTTTTGGCATAGACCAGGTCACCTATTTCAAATGCGTGGTATTTGCTGGAGGAGTCAGAGGGTTTATCCCAGGTATAAGTGGGGTGCAGTCTGTCAAGGTAGGAACACAATTTCCTACTCATTAGGAGTTCTGCTGGGCTTTTGTTGGTTGTGCTGCTAATGGTAATATGCTGTAGGGTTAATAATTGGTTTAGCTTTTCTTGCACATCCCCCTTATCCATTCAATCCAGGCCCTTCTTAGTATACCGAACCATGCATTCAGCCCTGCTGTTTGCAGCCGGATGGGCCAGCGCAGTTAAACCATGTCAGATACCCTGGGCAGCTAAGTACTGCTCAAATGCCAACACAGTAAACTGGGGTCCATTGTCCAACACCAATTCATCAGGCAGTCCATGCGTGGCAAAAAGTTTGTCTAGCTGTTTCATCACTGCCTCAGTGGTCGTAGAAGCCATAAGTATTACTTCTAACCAGTTCGAGTAGGCATCCACAACCATTAAAAAGGTGTTGCCTTTTGTTGGCCCAAAAAAGTCAATATGTTGTCTAGACCATGGGCCCTGGGGAGTTTTCCATTCCCTAACTGGTGCCTGTGGGGGGTACGCCTTGATTTTTGACAGTCATGGCATGTTGCCACCCAACGTTCAAAGTCCTTGTCCAGTCCTGGCCTGAATTTTGTTTGGTATCACCACCCTGTCACCCCACAAAATACAGCCCTTCTCGATAGACAGTTCAGTCTGTCAGGTGTGAAATGGCTTAAACGTCTCAGTTTTGTTCTCTTCCGGCCAGCTCTTACCTACCCAATGCAGGATGCGAGCTGTCAAAGGGTTTTTTGCGGAGGCTCTCGTAATGTCCACTGCGGTTAGTGGCAGATTCGGCCAGGCCTCGAGTTGGAGAGTGGAGATGGTGGGAGCTCGGTCGTCTTCCGTGATGGGCAGTGGGGAACGGGTCAAAGAGTCTGCATGGGTGATGGTCTTCCCTGGGCGGTGGATCAGCATGTAAGTGTAGGAAGTGAGGAATTCTGACCACCTCGTCATTCTACGCGACAGAATGTTCAGGGTCGGTTTGTTTCCTGCTAGAATCCCTAACGGGTTTGTGATCAGCGGTGATTGAAAAAGTTCTGCCGTAAAGGTACTCATGGAATCTTTTGACTCTGGCTATGATTGCAAGGGCTTCTCAGTCAAGTTGGCTGTAATTTCTCTCCAATTTGGAAAGCGTTTTTAAATAGAAGGCGACCGGTGCCTCTCTGCCGTCGGGTAGCTTGTGGCTCAGGATGGCACCAATTCCAAAAGGTGATGCATCACAGGTGACCGTCAAAGGCAGGGTATTGCTACACTGGATTAAAATGGTGTTAGACATTAATAGGTCTTTGATACCTTGAAATGCTGCTTGTTCCCACTGGCCCCATTTCCAGATTTTTTATTTGTCTAACAACTGATGTAAAGGCCCGGTCCACTGGCCGACCGATGCAAAACGTATGCATAAAGGACACAGCGGACAAACAAAATTTCAGGGATGGCTCCATCCATTGTCATCCATTCCAAAAAGTGGTGAAAATTTGCATAAACAGAGCAGAAAAGAATGGAAAAGAATGGACGTGGGTAGTATGTAGCAGGGATGTTAAACAGATGTTCATAGGAAGCCTAGCAGATGGAAGCGGATGGAAGTGGATGACACCTCCAAAGGGGTTCTGGAGGATAATTGCGAAGTGGATGCATAGCAGATGAAGTGGATGCATCACGTATGCCTAAAGGAAAGAAAGGGGATGCCGCACAGATGTATATCAGATGCAAACTGTTCACTGCGCATCCTTTCTATTTCTGTGCTACAAACGATGTATAGATGTTCCATGTACCTTTTCTTTCCTCCCTCTTTCTATTTTCAGCTGCAGTAGATGTGAGTTGCGAGGATGCTCAGAGGATGCAGAGAGGATACAGCAGACATTTAACGGATGATAAACGGACATAGAACGTTTGTTGCTCATATGTCGTGGATTTACATCGTACACGGTGGAAAGTTCATCCATTCACAAAGTTTTGTGCAGCTCAAAACTTCTTGCATGGATGAAATTGCAGTGGACAGATGCTCGATGGATAGAGCGTATGAAACATGTATGCAATGTGTACACAACGGATGCATAGCATTTTCCAACGGATGGCAAGCTTTTTTTAATGTTTTACATCCTCTTTGCATCCGTAAGTGCAATGGGACCGGGCCTTAAGGGTTCTGCTATGGTTGCCTTATGGGGCAGGAACACATTGTAAAAAATTTTCAGACCTAGGAATGCTTGATGGTCAGTTTTGTTCCTAGGTCTAGGTGCGTCTTTGATTGCTTTCATCTTTTTTTCAATGGGGTGTATCCCTTGTTCATCTGTTAGGTATCCCAGAAACTCAACCTGGTTGGTGGCTAAATTACATTTCTCTCACTTTACCTTGAGGCCTGTGTCTCTAAATCTTCTTAAGACTTCTCTTAATCTACTCTATAATTGGTTAGCGTTTTTTGCTGACACCAGAACGTCATCAAAATAAGGGACGACTCCCTTGATTCCATTTAATAGGTGCTCCATGAGGCTTTGGAACATGCCTGGGACAATGCTAATGCCGAACAGGAGACTGTTACACTTGAACACCCCTCTATGTGTCACAATAGTCTGTGCCTCTGCAGTACTGGGGTCAATGGGTAGCTGTTGGTACGCTTGTGCAAGATCAAGCTTCGCAAAAAAAATTCCTCCCCCTAGGGGGTGCAATAAGTGTTGCACTACCGGTACTAGGTATGTGCTTTGTTGGAGCGCACGGTTTAGGGTTGCCTTATAGTCTCCGCAGATGCACACTGACCCATCTGGTTTTACAGAAGTCACGATGGGTGTTTCCCACCTGGCATGGTCGATTAGCTCTAACATCCCTTCTGCAATGAGTTTGTTAAGCTGCTCATCTATTTTCGGTTTTAAGGCAAAAGGGATGCGTCTGTCTTTTAACTGGATGGGAGCTATTTTCAGGTCTAGGCTAAATGAAATTGGGGTCCCCTTGTACTTTCCTAGGGTCCCATCAAAAACATCTTGGATATCTTGTAACAGGCTCTCTTCCCAGTTGGCTGCAACAATGCGGTTTATCCCAGTCATCCCGATTCCCAGGGGCGTGAACCATTCAATCCCTAGCAGGCTAGGGCGATCATGGTCGATGATGGTCAGAGGCAAGATTTCGTCATGATTCTTAAATTTGACAAGGAAATGTCCAAGGCCCACTACCGGGATTCGATTTCCCTGGTAGTCCTTTAAATCTGTCTTTGTTTATGTAGGTCTTTTTGTTTGATGTTCGGTATCAGGTGTCGGATGGTGTTCCAGGATACCATAGAAAAAAAGGATCCGGAGTCAACTTCCATCTCACAGGGCTTCCCTTCAATGTTCACCTCTATCCAGACCTTTTTTTCGTTTGCTGCCCTGGCATTTCCGATGGTTACCATCTGCTTCCGGCTTGTCTCTCTTCATGTCTAGGGGAGGTGCTGCTGCATCTTTTAGGACTATAGCTCTTTTTGTTTGGGCAGACCCATTCAATGTGCCCCCGTTTGTTACAAGCCCTCCAGATTGTGTCTAGGAACTTGCATTTAGATCGTGGGTGGTTGCCTCCACATCCAGTACATTGGAATTCCCACCTGCTTCTTTTTTCCCACCATTTCTTGTCTGATTGAAGTCTATGGACATCTTCATTTTCAACATCAGTGTTGCTCGGGGAGTCGAGATCTTCATAGTGGGCGGTCGCTGTGAGCTGTTTCTTACTTCCCACTGCCTTCTTCTCTCTGGCTTGGTTTGGCGGATCTGGAATCGCATTCATTTGGTGCATGGTGGCTGCTTTCTTTGCTGCTTCAGTGGTGGTGGCTTCGGCCTCGGCCACGGTTATCTTTGGTCTATTCAACAGCTTACTCTGAAATGTAGCATCCTTCAAACCGAGGACCACGTGGTCCCTCATGGTCTTGTCCATGTTCTGGAACTCGCAGGCTCCTCCGATGTGTCTCAGGGCTGCTACAAAATCTCTGACGGTTTCATCTTCTTTTTGGTCTCTCTTGTAGAACTCGTGTCTTTTTATCAAGTTGGAGACCACAGGTGGGTAATGTGCTCAGAGCATTCTCTTCAGCTCGGGCCAAGTCATCTGTTTGATGTCTTTTGGTTTGGCTAGCAGCTTCGCCATTTTAAAGATGGCTGGTCCACAGTGCGTAAGGAAGACAGACCTCTTCCTTTGGTCAGATATTTTCTGCAGTTCATCGCTTTCTAAAAACATAAGAAAGCGATTGATATACGACTCCCAATCCTCCTGATCAGGATTGAATGGTGCGGGCGGCACATTGTTACCGGCCATCTCTCTTGCTCGGTTCAGATCGCCGCGTGCTTCGGTCTCGCTCTTCTATGACGATCCCACCTTCATCGCCAGTGTTCCGTTTGGAAATAAGTTGCGCAAGACCGGGTTCCAACAACAACTCTTTTATTTAACTCAGTAAGCAATGGTAATGGAACAAGAGCCCAAGCCACGACAGCCCTTTTTATAGTGGCTTGCTCATGGCTTGTGGCCAATGACACTACTTTAAGTGTTCCCACCATCAGGCGGGCCAATCAGATTGGTGCTCTAATGGCCAATCCGAGAATAGCCTTTTCGGCCAATCAGAATTGGGAATTTGGAGCCTACCAAGTTCCTTACACAACAATTATTTTTATTGTTGTTGTTATTACCATATTATTATTTTCCATACAACAACTTTGTGAGGTGGGTTGGGCCGAGAAAAAGGGACTAGTACAAAGTCACCCATCCAAGTGCCTTCTAGTCAGTGCTGATTCTTAGTAGTTACATAGAATGATCTGTCCCCAATCTTGTCCTTCTGATCTTCCAACAATGCACCCATTGCCACTATAACCAAGCCCACTGTGGAAATCAGTGCTTAAAATAAAATTGTTTGATAAGTTTGACCCTCCTATTTACATTTTTTAAAAAATCCTGAAAACTCCCTCTCTCCCTCTCCCTCCCTCTCTCTCTTTGTCTCTCTCTCTCATACACACACACACACACCTTTGTTCTTTGATTGGTAATTTCTATGGAAATCATTGAAATGTTGATGAAAAATAAAACTTTGGCAAATTACAGAAGTACTTTGTTAAAGGCAAAAAAAGGTAAAGTGTCCTTTGTGTTGAGCTTGATTGCTGATGTCAAAAAGGACATGGAGTTTACTTTGACAAAACACAAAAATAGTTTGGTCTGGATACTAGGATGTTTCAATCCTGATTAGCCTTTCTGAGATTGTTAGGAGCCACCAAAATTAATTTTGGGAGTGGAAGGAAAGGTATACAAAATTCACATACCCAAAATTGGGATTGTGTGGCTACAAAGGGAGTCATCCTAGACTTTGGGCAACACATGAGTTAATCTGTTTTTTTTTTTTTTAAATGGTTATTGAAGACATTCTGATGCACAATAGGAAAAATCATAAAAGTTAAGGCCCGGTCCCACTGCATTTATGGATGCAAAGAGGATGTAAAACGTTAAAAAAAGCTTGCCATCCGTTGGAAAACGCTATGCATCCATTGTGTACTCACTGCATACATGTTTCATACACTCTATCCATCAAGCACCTGTCCACTGAGATTTCATCCGCGCAAAAGGTTTTGAGCTGCACAAAACTTTTTGAATGGATGAACTTTCCACTGCGTACAATGTACATCTGCAACATATATGGGCAACAAACATTCTATGTCTGTTATCATCCATTAAACATCCACTGTATCCTCTCTATATCCTCTGGCCATTTCCTCAACTCACATCCGCTGCAGCTGAATACGGAAAGAGGGAGGAAACAAAAGGTACACGGAACATCTACACAGTGTTAGTAGCACGGAAATGGAAAGGATGTAAGCGTTTGCATCTCGTATATAAAGTATTAAAAACGGACAAAACGTTTGTATCTGGGATGTATCTCGTATATTTAGGATGTCTGGAGTATGTCTAGAGTATGTAGAAGGACACCTAGTGGACAACCGATATTTTCTAAAAAGGGGGAGAAAATCATCTGGATCTCAGTATGAGTCCAGCAGCTGTGGTGTACAGACCTCATCACCCTTGGTCTTGGTCTTCAACATCATCAATTGTTCTCCACCATGGATGATGAAACAGTCCATATGATAGCTGTGCTCATTCATCAGCAGAACCAAAACCTGTTCAGACTGTATCAAGTTTTACACAGAAGGAGAGGAAGGAGACGTCCAAGAGCTGTGCGGGTCCGAAGATGGATCATGAGAAGAATGGAGTTTGGACTGTATGACGAGTTGATGGTGGAGCTGAGGAATGAAGACCCTCGTGCATTCCATCACTTCATGAGGATGCCACCAGCCATGTTTGACGAACTTGTACAGTGTCTGGATCTCACCCTCCAGGAAACTGCACTTGGCCATGACATACTTTTCCCAGTCAGTGAGCTTGACAGCCGCCTGCCCAGATTTTTTGAGGTGTAGCTTGCTTCCACCATCCAAGGAGTACTTCTGCAGTGTACCCCAGGCTCTCTGTCTTGTGTCTCCAAGCTGCCTGCTTCTTCTTGGTGTCCCGATACAGTCTTTGGCCCTTTCTCCAGAGGTACTCTTTCTCCCTCAGCCATTCCAGCACCTCATCCTCATGCTCCTCAGAAACGGTGTACTGTTTCCTCTCTCCCTTCTCCTTCCCTTGCCTCTTCCTCCCTCTAGCAGGGCCTTCAGCAGGGCCTTCAGGGGCTTCAGCATCAGGGCCTTCTGGAGATTGCTCAGGGCCTTCAGGAGCTTGAGCAGCAGGGCCTTCAGGGGCTTGAGCAGCAGGGCCTTCAGCAGCAGGGCTTTGAGGGGCTTGAAGGCCTTGGGGCTGGTCCACCACAGCAGCAGCAGTAGCAGCAACAGCAACAGCTTCAGAGTCAGTGCCGGGGGTGGGATGCTGGTTCTGCCCTTCTTCACCTTGCCAGGGCTTGAACGAGTAGGCACGGACTTCCTCTTCTTGCCTGACTGACGAATCATGGTGTTCCTGCAAGATGTATCTGGCAGCACGTCTTTCCCCTGTATGCTGACTGCGTGTGTTCTGCATCCTTTTATATCCGTGGAATGGACGCAATTCATACCCCCCACATGCGCAGTGAACGCTTTGCATCCGATATACATCTGCGTGGCATCCCCTTTGTTTCCTATAGGCGTCCGTGATGCATCCGCTTCATCCGCTATGCATCCACCCCTTCCACTATGCGTCCGCTTCGAAATTCTCCCCCGGAACCCGTTCGGAGGTATCATCCGCTTCCATCCGCTTTCATACACTAGGCTTCCGATGAACATCCGTTTAACATCCCCACTACATACTACCCACATCTGTTCTTTTCCATTCTGTTTATGCAAATTTTCACCAATTTTTGGAGCAGATAAAAACAGATGGAAATTTTGCTCATCTGCTGTGTTCTTTTTGCATACGTTTTTCATCCATCGGCTAGTGGGACCGGGCCTTTAATCTTTTGAAGTAGGATTGACCTCGTAAATTAATGGACTGGCATGGAAAGGAGGCATTTCAGAAAAAGAATGGAATGTAAGAGTTAGATTAAGAATTAAGACTGTTTTGATAAAGATGAAGTAATACACAACTTTACAGGAATCTCCGCCTTTGTTCAATTCAAATGGTTCCTGGTGAGCTGAATGAGTTCCACTTAAAACTAACAAAGATGCCTCCGCAGAAAATGTTTCCAGACTTGCTTTTGTTCTTTCTGAAACTTTCTGAAATGTTAAGCACATCTAAAGTTTAAGAACAGTCTTAAAATTGATGCTGATAACTTCTGAAGGAACAATGTACTAAAGCTTTCTGATCCAAGTTGGAACTCAGCCAGGTTCAATAAGAACCCCTAATATAGATTATGGATGTACAACGTGACCTCGTAACTTGGTTACTGGACTAAATACACTGGATTTAATACAAGAAGCTGGTTTTAACAATATAAATATGTCACTGACTTAGTCTCGTATTTCTCAAGAAGTGCCTCTTTTGTATTATTCTCTCATGGAATTTTTGATCTTTCCTTGGAATTGCAATCCAAATTCCAATTCCATATAAAGCAAAAATCTATTTGGATGAAATAAAAGTTTGTCATATTTATTATCCTAAGTGTACGTATTCCCCCCACCCCACTCTGCAAAGTCAAATTTATTGGCCTTCTGGATATAGTAAAGAATCTTTTCAATGGCTCTGTTTTATTTTGGTTCTTTTTCCTATTTATCCCTCTATGGCAATTTGTCTACTGGAAAAGAAATGTTAAACAATGGACATTATGTGCAAATATGTGAACCTTTGGTTAAATGTTGATTCCTGGTGAAAAGGAAAATGTAGATGGCTTTGTTGAATCAGGGGTTAAGCTACCTATCAAGTTGCCCAAACAATAGATTGCAGGGGTAAAGGTGCTTTTTGTTACTGATCAGAAAGATTAAAGCTTTAACAGAATAACAGAATTGGAAAGGACCTTGGAGGTCTTCTCGTCCAACCCCCATTGAAGTAAAAAACCATAAACCATTTCAGACAATGGTTGTCCAGGCCTTTCTTAAAAACCACAGTGTTGGAGCATTCACAACTTCTGGAGGCAAGCTGTTCCACTTATTCATTGTTCTAACTGTCAGGAAATTTCTCCTTAGTTCTAGGTTGTTTCTCTCCTTCATATGTTTCCATCTATTGCTTCTTGTCCTGCCTTCAGGTGCTTTGGAGAATCGCTTGACCTTCTCTTCTTTGTAGCAGTGTTTTAGATATTGGATATTTAGATATTAAACAATCTTCTACTGAATAATATCTGTTACTCAGGCTAATCAAATGTGTGTGTGTTTTTAAGGTTTAGCGTGTTCTGCAAACTCTATAAAATCTGTGTGTTTTTCCAACAGACCATAAATAGGTAAATCATGTAAACAGAGACTATTTCTATTAATATCCCATTTCTAAACACTTCTCTAGAATGCTAAACCTGTGCCCAAAATTGTAGAGGATTTTACCCTTGATTTCTTGTCCTGACATGCAAAATATTTTTTGCCATTATTTAAAAGTTGCATCATGGCCTTGAAGAAAGTGGGATCTGTTCTGGGAATGAAAGAGAGAATGAGAGAAAAACTCAAGATTGTTGCACTTTGACTATCTTTTGTATAAGAGAAGGAGAAATGCATGTCAGTCTTTATATCTCTATCTATCTCTATCTATCTTTATCTATCCATCCATCCAAATATTTATTTATTAAGCATGTTTTCCCATAGAATAAAAAACAAAAAAGAAATTTAAAATTAATAAAGAGAAAACTAAAATGTTAATGGAAGAACAAAAAGAATTGAGCGGAAAAACTGGCTTTTGGATTGAGAACAAGGTAAATTGTCTGGGTACCACTATGTTCCATATGAATTGTACTTTATTTCATAATAATTATGATTAATTTATTATACATAGCTAATTATAACTGATTTATTACTAAAATTATAAATCTTTCATAAAGATTTATTAAAAGTTTCAATCCTTAATGTTTAGGAGAATTTCTGTGATAAATAGAACGCATAAACTAGAATTATGTTTCTATTGCAAACAAATCACTTTTGGAAAACGATGCAACTTTTAAATAATAGTAAAAAGATGTCAGGGCAAGAAACCAAGGTTAAAATATAAAATTCTGCAAGATGCAAAAGACAAAATAGTATAGTAGTATAGTCAGGATAACCTGACTTTAAATCATACTTTGCAGCTGTTTAGTTTGGATGAAAGAATGAGTTTTGCTGAGAAATAAAAGGATGTTAGAATTGGAAGGCCATAATCAGAGGTCTAGTTAGCATGGTTTGTTATGGTTTAGGAAGTTAAAACCTACCCCTCTGCTAGAAAAATGAAATATTTTAGGAAATATTAAATGGGCAGAATATTTCCCCTAAAAGGGAGGCAGAAACTCAGCCTCCCATTTTTGTTAATGGGCCATTAAGGCCTGAGTCAGTCTATTCTATATAACAAAGATCTACCTCCTTTAGGCAGAGCCATTTAATTGCCCTTCATTGCATCACCCAGCAAGATTCAACCAAACTTAAAACACAGACAACCTACAAAGCTAGCTATGACTTCTGACAGCAACCAATCAGGATACTCTTCCTGTGCCCCAAGGCATGTGATCCTGTTCATGAATAAACCTTCTTTCCAAGCAACTTCTATGATTCCAGTGTCTTTTTCCCCACTTGGAACTGAACCTAGAAAGATATTTTTTCCAACAATGGAACAGTATGATAAAGTTAATGTGGCAGTCTTACTGAGGGGATCACAAATGCAAAGGATAAAGTACATGAGGTAAAGCAAAACAGAACTATGACAACAGAAAACCTCCTATGTTGATTCACCATCTCTACAATGCCTATAAGAAAGGGCATGGCAAGAGTTGCAAGCAGTAGTTCTTGTCCCGTTCTCCTCACATATACATTTCTGCTTTTATAGGAAATAATCACAGCCTGCCTTAATATGTGCTTCTTCCACCTCCACTCCCACTGGGCTATAACTTGCATCATAAATAGTTGCACTGGCTATGGATGAATGAATCTGGAGTTGAGTGTCATATGAAGGTTAGGAAGACTGATTTATAACCCAAAGCAATGAAATAAAAATCTTTACCATTTATGGAAAATTTCAGCAATTATGTATATAAATACATTATCTGTTGGTTCCCAAAGCAGCAGTGGTGGGATTCAAACATTTTTACTACCAGTTCCGTGGGCATGGCTACCAGTTCCGTGGACGTACTGTGGCTTGTTGGGCATGGCTTGGCGGGTGTGGCAGGGGAAGGATACTGCAAACTCTCATTGTCTCCCCATCCCACTAACCTGCCTTCCAGCTCCATTCTCCTGTGCAGGGCAACAAAAGAAGACCCAGCTGATCAGCTGGGGCTTGGGAGACAGAGAATAGATGGGGACAGGGCCAGTCAGAGGTGGTATTTGCCAGTTCTCTGAACTACTCAAAATTTCTACTTCCAGTTCTCTAGAACTGGTCAAAATCTGCTGAAGACCTCCTCTGCAAAGCAGTATATTTAACAGATTTAACAGATAATCAGAGTTGGAAGGGATCTTGTAGGTCATCTAGCATCCAAGCAGGAGACCCTACACCATTTCTGACAAATGGCAGTCCAATCTCTTCTTGAAAGCCTCCAGTGATGGCGCTCCCACAACTTCCGAGGGCAAGCTGTTCCATTGGTTGATTGTTCTCACTGTCAGAAATTTCTCCTTATTTCCAGGTTAAATCTCTCCTTGTTCAGTTTCCATCCATTATTCCTTGTCTGGCCTACAGGCGCTTTAGAAAATAGCTCAACCCCTTCCTCCCTGTGGCAACCCCTCAAATATTGGAAGACTGTTTCATGTCTCCCCTGGTCCTTCTCTTTACTAGACTAACCAAGCCCAGTTCCTGCAACCGTTCATTATATGTTTTAGCCTCCAGTCCCCTAATCATCCTGGTTGCTCTTCTCTGAACTTTTTCTAGAGTCTCAACATATTTTTTATAATGTGGTAACCAAAACTGGATGCAGGTGTTACTAAGGCTTTAGAGAGTAGTATTAGTACTTCCCTTGATCTTGATTGTATCCCTCTGTTAATACAATTTAGGATTGCATTAGCTTTTCTGACTGCTGCTGCACACTGCTGGCTCATATTTAGCTGGTTGTCCACTAAGACTCCAAGATCCCTCTCACAGTTACTACTATTGAGCCTGGTTTCACCCAGTCTATATGTGTACTTTTGGTTTTTCTTGTCTAAGTGAAGGACTTTACTTTTCTCTATATTGAATTTCATTTTTTTAGATATGGCCTAGTGTTCTAGCCTGTCAAGATCCATTTGGATCTTGAACCTATCTTCTTGGGTGTTAGCTATTCCTGCCAACTTAGTATCATCTGCAAATTTGGTAAGTTCCCCTTCTATTCCCTCATCTAAGTCATTAATGAAGATATTGAAGACTACTGGGCCTAAGACAGAACCTTGTGGCACCCCACTGCTTACTTCCCTCCATGCATACTTAGACCCATTAAGGGCTACTCCTTGAGTACGGTTTGCCAGCCAGTTGCGAATCCATCTAGTGGTGATGCTATCTATTCCACTTTTTTCTAGCTTACTAAGAAGTAGGTTGTGGTCTACTTTGTCGAATGCCTTGCGGAAATCTATTATGTCCCCAGTATTTTGCTGGTCTACTAATTTAGTCACTGTGTTGAAGAATGAAATAAGATTGGTTTGGCATGATCTGTTTTTAACAAACCCGTGCTGACTGCTAGTTATTATGTTATTTGTTTCTAGATGTTGGTAGATCTTTTTTATTATTATCTTTTCCAGTATCTTCCTGGGTGTTGATGTTAGGCTGATTGGTCTATAGTTTCCTGGGTCTGTTTTTTTTTTTCCTTTTTTGAAGATGGGAACCACATCAGCTCTTTTCCAGTCCTCTGGTAGTTCCCCGGTGCTCCAGGATCTTTGAAAGATATGGTGCAGTGGTTCTGAGATGACCTCTGCCAGCTCCTTTAAAACTCTGGGATGTAATCCATCAGGCCCTGGTGATTTGTTTTCATCAAAGTTTAATTAATTAATTTAGCAGGAATAATCTTCACATAAACTTGGTATATATGCACAGAGTTCATTCTTATGTATATGCTCATGTACTACTGTGTGTATCTTTGCAAATAAATTATTCCCACACATGTAGAAAATTATGAAAAATAATGTCATGTTATCCCTGCCCTTTGAAAGTATGGCAGATACACAATTATTAATTAACAAAATCCTCAACAAACTCTTGCTTGTAGTTCTCAAAGTCAGGCTGGTCTCTTAGTGAACATTCAAAGTTATAGTAGACCTCCCAAGAGCAACTAATGATCCTGTTTTGAAGTTCTGATGGATGCCTGCCCCATGGTCTTGTGGTCATATTTTGACAGTCAGTTGCAGCCATTTGGAGCAGGGGTCTTCAAACTTGACAGCTTTAAGATTTGTGGACTTCAACTCCCAGAATTCCTCCTCCAGTCATGTTAGCTCAGGAATTCTGGGAGTTGAAATCCACAAATCTTAAACTTGCCAAGTTTGAAGACCCTTGATTTGGAGCATCCCACGGTCACATGATCCCAGTTACAAAATATGATTTTTTTTGTCAGAAACTGGTGCTTACTTTTGATTTCCAGCAGAAGTAAAAATGTTCATTGGGTACAATGGGTTCACAACAAAGATCATAAAATTGGATGCGATCATGCGGTGACCTACTTAATGATCAGCACAACTTAATGATTGTAATTCTGTACTCAATTATTCTCATAAGTCAAGGGAAACCTATATGAGTTATGAACCCATGAGTTGTATTTGGATAGTTACATCTCAGCTTAATATGACAAAATGTAAAAAAAATAATATTGGGGATTTGCATTCAGTTGTGCCTCTCCTCTTCTCCTTTTTGTTTTTTCATTAATGAGTAAGCCAACAAAAAGTCTTTTGTCAAGGATGGTTTCTTATTATGTCTGAAATGGAGATTTAAAAAAAAACAGAGCAGTGAATGAAGTCATTGTTAAGTTACTTGTGTAAAAACTTCTGACCAGACATTTCTGCTCTTGCATAAATGAAAACTGCAGATCAGCATAGTTTTGACTTGCACAAAGAGGTGGGAGAAAGGAAGAAAGAGCAAAATTGTTTGTGGGAACAAATCTCAATTTATGGTGCTGACCATCTGAATATAGAAAGGAGGGGGATTGGGAGCTATTTTTCTATAAGAAAATGACACGATTTTCTTGAGCTGTTAAATGAGCTGTTAAATCTTAAAAGTCTAAAGTCGATGACATTTGTCAGCTTATCGGGGGAATTCATCCTAGTAAAAGCCAAAAAAACAATTTAATTTGTCTCTTTGGGGAATCATGAATACCTGAAAATGTCATTCAGATGTTTGAGTCTTGGCTTTAAGTACAAGAGTGAGAAAATACATTCAGAATACGTATTCAAATCTAATTTGCGCAAGGATTTTTTAAAATCAAATGGATGGAATAGACCTATAAATGAAAATATGTGATACTGACAGAGGTAGTAAATAAAATAATTTGTCTGTTCCTGGCAGACAACCCAAATGATGAGTCTATGGAATTTCCTACAAAAGCTGCCATGTCAATAGGAGAGATGAGCTGAATATGATAGTGTATGAAGATGATTTTCCTTGCCATGATTTTATCTGTTGCATAGATGCACCAAAATTAGGAATTGAAATTATTTATATGGTAATGTTAATAAAAACAAAACCTAGGCTTGTAGTGTTCATAAAAACAAAAGAAAGGACCCTAAGGAATATTCCTTTCTTTCATAATACAAGAGAAACAAATCTGTTTATTCGCACACTTAATGGTATGGAGAAAGTAGGCATTTCATTTAGACTTAAGACTCTTGCTGAGAATGATTTGCTGTCACAGAGGTGACCAAATTAACTGTTTTAATCAAAGAAAAGAATACATCTAACTTTGTTTCTGGGAAAAAAGTTCTTATCTTGGGATTTGCTGATTTGATAAGTTTGTTGTTATAAAAATAGTATATACTAAATATGCAAAAGTAAAAAATTGAGACTGTAATTTTATTACTTTTATACAACTGTGTTGAAAGGAGTTTTAAAGTTAATGCTTTCTTTCATTTTTCTCTTTACCTCAACTTCTCTATTCTCCTTCCTTCCCTTCCCCACTTCTCTACAATCCTTATTTTCATTTGTATTTTATATTTTGATAATTTCAGTAAAAGTTTATTAATTTCAGTAATGTATAAATGAATGATTTCCTGTCTTGTTCACGAAGAAAAAGTGTAAAAGGTGTGTAGCCATGGGAAATGCACAGACACAAACATACACACAAATAGACACACTTCTTATTCAGTTCTCAAATTCCCTAGTTTTAAACATAATAGACTTTTCACAAAGAAAAGTAAACCCGGTGTTTGTCATGTTATTTTTTTTTTCCTTGAGAGATGTTGAGAACTGCTGTGCTGGAACCAGAATGAAGACATAGGAGCAATATATTTTGCAAAATGCAAAGTGTGCAAACAGCAAATGAAGGGCTTCCAAATAATCCTGGAAAGACAGTTAAAATGGAAGATTCGTACTTGAAACAACAATGGCTTGATAAAAATGTGTTCAAGCTGTTGGTGTGTGAGATCAAAGCTGACTCGGGCTTTAAGGGAAAGCATCCCTTCGGGGTTGGCTAAAGAGATGCAGGATTTAAGTGAACAGCTGATGGATTTCCATAGTGAAATACTGCAACAGCAGCAGAGAATCACAGGCTTCAATCTGTTCATGAGGTGATGAGGGGAGGAAAAAAAAGATACCGTGGAAAACATTCCCAGGAAATGAGCAATCCTTGGGAATAAAAGGTGAAACAGGACACATAGGAATGGCAGTCTACCCAGAAATGACGAAATAAGCCTTGGTAGATTTAAAAACAATATTTATATAGTACGTAAAGATTTCAATAAGGCTCTACTACAGCTAGAATAGAGAGAAATACCTACCATGGCAATATTCTAAACATCTGTATCCCTTTTTTATCTTTGTAATTGTATATACTGGATATCCCGTGTTTTGAAAGTCTGGAAGTAGATACCCCTGCATGCAGATAAGAACCAATTTTCCCTCCACAATTATAAGAATAAGAGAAAGGAGAAGAGACAGAAAGTTAACAGTTAGTAGCTTTGTTAATATGAACAAGTCATGCAGCACAAAAAAATGCCTTATCTTGTTTCAGATATACCTATGTAACATATTATGGTCTGCTCTGGCTGACAATTGCTTTTGATATTCTCATGAAGAGGACTTTTCTATCATTGACTACCACTAACACTGGAGGTGTTAACAGTTGATGGTGGAGTTTCCTGTTTGCAAAGTATGTGCTCTAAAGCTAGATGCAGATAGAAAAGACCAAGATTAGTTGTTTGAATCATGGTACCAGTCAGAGCAGCCAGAAGCCAATTTGAAAAAAAAAAAAAAAAAGAGGCATTGGATTCAACCCTGTTCTCTGAGATATGTAAACCAAGTAAGGTGGGAGATCTTGTGGGGGGAGGAATCACTTGGCTAAGAGAATTTTACTGGCACCTGAAATCAAATTCAGAAACAAGACTCTTTCCAAGGAGCCTCAGGTTAAGGAGATATTTGGCTTGTGGAGTTATATTGCTACAAAATTGTTTTGATAATTTTCTGCCTGCTGGAAGAAAAGCAATGTTAGCATACATATGGGATGTTTGAATACAGAGAAAAAAATCACCTATTTTGCAGAACAGTAAGCTAAATGTTGTGGGTGAATGTTTAGATATACAGTGAGCTATTGGGACATGAGATTTCACCTCTTGTAAATAGGTATATCGTAAATCAGAGTTTCTCAACTTCATCAACTTTCAGATGTGTGGACTGCAACTCCTAGAATTTTCCAGCCAGCCGGTGGTTAAGACTGAAAAATGCTATGGTAAATCATTACTTTAGCCACAGTACTGAAACTTCATTTCTCTGAAGTGATCTGAAGGCTTAGAAAATGTGTAGTGTATGTTTTTTACCAGCAAGAAAGCAAAGAGCTATATGCTTTCCTGTAAGTGAAGACACAGTGTGGACAATTCAGTGGGAGTGATGGCTTTGTGTAAAAATGAAATAAAACCTGTTTGTTTGTACTAAAGTTGATGGAGAAATATATTCTGAGAAAATTTATTTTAACTTTTATACAAAGAAGCATTGGCCAAAAATATGCGCAATATGACATTTTTGCTGTTTTCTTCCCTGATCGTCCTCTAAACTATCTGTCAGCTGGTGCTCCATTCAAAATTCAAGAAAGAAATACTTAGACTTTTTAAATTAGAGAAAAGATATCTTTTACTGAAAATGAAGTGGTAGCAACCATAGAATTCTGAATCTGATAAATTAGGCGCATGAACCACATATACAAAGTGATGGAAATGTTCCGACCCCCAATAGTTCAGATGAAACTTCCAATTAGAAGTTGTGAATATGATCATGTGGACATCTTCAAGTGGTGATGAGGCCTCTGTCCATTGACCTTGGCATATTTTGATAAATGGTTGCAGCCGCGCAGAGAAAAGAAAGCTAAGTGAGAAATAGAAACCTAAACCTGAATGTAAGCTCCCCCTCTCCTCATTTTATACAACAGTAGAATGTAACACCTCCAGCTCACTTCCCAGACTCACCCCCTCCTCCCCCCGTTACTTATGACAGCCGAAAGATGCAAAGAGATAGTAGAAGATCTTGAAAGCTGACAATCGGCCCTCCTAAAAAAAAAACACCTCAGTCCTAGAAGAGAGAGAAAAAAAATATAAAGATTATAATTAATCATTAAATAATTAAAATGGATACATTTCTAGGGTTTATCAGGATACTTGGTACAAAAGGCTTTGACCAGTTTCGGGGCTTTAATGTCTGTTTCATTGACCCACTCGGCTTGGGAAGAAGGGAAATGTTTCCAAGCTACTAGATACTGGAGTCGATACTGGAGTAATGGTATAGGATGATCAGCCTGGATGGCTCTTAAATCAGAAATACGTTCAGGTTTTAACAAACTAACATGGAAGACCAGGTGAATTCGTCGAAGAGTTTTCGGTAAGTTCAGTTGGACTGCCACAGAGTTTATAATCCATTCAATTGTGAAAGGACCAACATATTTAGGACCAAGTTTCTTTGATTTTTTAGTGGTTTGTACATATCTGGTGGACAGGAAAACTTTGTCGCCTACTCGATATGATTTCTGTGGAGATCTTTTCTTGTCTGCAAACTTCTTATGAGCTTGATGGGCTCATAAGACTTCTTATGAGCTTGATGAGCTAATGCTTTACATGTTACTAGCCAGTTAAGTTGGAGTTGAGTTATCCATTCATCCAATGACTGGATGTTAAGCCCATGTCACACTGCACCAACAGATGCAAAGAGGATGTAAAACGGACAAAAAAGCTTGCCATCCGTTGGTTAACGCGATGTACTCACTGCCTCCGCTTTGCTTCCTCTCTATCCGTCCAGCATCCGTTTATTGACGTTTCATCCGCTCAGAAAGTTTTGAGCTGCCCAAAACTTCTGAGTGGAAAATGTATCCAATGCATCCGTTCTGCATCCTCTAGGCAAACGGGGGACATCCGTTCTGCATCCATTACGCATCTGCTATATCCGCTCTGCATCCGCTCTGCATCCGCTCTGCATCCTCTACGCATCCGCTCTGCATCCTCTACGCATCCTCTATGCATCCTCTATACATCCGCTCTGCATCCTCTATACATCCGCTCTGCGTCCTCCCCACGTCCGTTCCTTTCCATGTTATCCGCTCTGCTTATGCAAATTTTTGCCCCTTTTTGAGAGTGGATAACAACGGATGGAACATTTTGCTCGTCCGTTGTGTCTTTTTTGCATCCGTTGGGCAGTGTGACATGGCCTTTAGGCCTTTCATGACGAAGTTCAGGTATGTGTACAAAATCTTGTCCTGAAGCTAGTTTAAATGGAATAAATCCAGTACTACTATGTACGGAGTTGTTATATGCTACTTCAGCAAATGGCAATAGGTCAGACCAATTGTCTTGTTGATAATTTATATAACATGTAAGATACTGTTCTAACACTGCGTTAGTTCTCTCATGGGCCCCATTGGTATGGGGTGGGTGGGCGGAGCTTAAGCCCTGGGCAGAGCCTATCAACTTCAGGAACTCCTTCCAAAAATTTGAGGTAGATTGAACCCCTCTGTCGGAGACTATGTGTTCAGGAACGCCATGTAATCTATAGATATATGAAATAAATAGTTTAGCCAACGTCTTTGCAGATGGAATCTTGGAACAAGGTATGCAATGTACTTGTTTTGAAAACAAATCAGTTACCACCCAAATAACCATGTTTCCGCTGCTTTCTGGTAGTTCTGCTATAAAGTCCACAGAGATTTCCTTCCAGGGAGCCGTTGGTCTAGCCACATTTTGTAACAACCCTGCTGGCTTACCAGGAGGTCTCTTTGCCGATGCACAAATTGGACAACTAGCTACATAAGCTTCAATGTCCTTCTTCAAAGTAGGCCACCGGAATTGCCGCTTAACCAGGTGTAAGGTTTTCACAAACCCAAAATGGCCAGCTGCTTTAGAATCATGGGCTTGTTGTAGTATTTGGCCCCTCAGCGTCTGTGGCACGTACAACTTGGTTCACACCCAAGCCAAACCATCTCTAACCATATAGTCATTCGAATGAGCTAGGAACCAATCATCATGTTTTAGGGCTTCTTTTAGTTGTGTGGTCAAGTCAATCGATAAATCCACTTCTTGTTTCTTCTTTTGGGCTCTGGTGATCACTGGGGCGGCTAGATGTTTGGTCAAAACAATCAGGCATATCACTTCCTGGCAAACACTATTATATTAGGGTAGTCTAGAGAGAGCATCCGCCATGAAGTTCCTTCCCCCTGGAATGTACTTCAGTGAGAAATTGAACCACTTGAAGTACTGGGCCCAGCGAACTTATTTGGGGGACAGCTTCTGAGGCATTTTTAGGGCCTCCAATTTTTTATGATCAGTCCATACCTCAAATGGATGTTTTGCTCCTTCCAGGAAATGTCTCCAGGTCGGTAAGGCCCAACAAGAAACCTTCTTTTGGTTTCAGATAGTTTACAGGAAGTATATGCGCAAGGCTGTAAGGTCCCTTTCTCATTGATTTGAAGTAACACCGCTCCAATGGCCACATCACTCGCATCGACTTAGATCACGAAAGGAACCTCCGTGTCCGGGTGCTTTAGCACTGGTTCTGCAGCAGTCATTTTAGCTTTTCAAAGGCTGCTTGGCACTCCATGGACGACTCCAATGGCCTGCTAGGCCTTGGCTTCATCTCTCCTTTCGTTTTTAAGAGATTTGTGATGGGCATTGCTATCTTAGCAAAAGCCGGGATAAATTGTCAGTAAAAATTTGTAAATCCCAAGAAGCTCTGAAGTTGTTTCCTGGTGCGTGGGAGAGCCCATTCCAATATGGCACACACTTTCTCTGAATCCATTTCTATGCCCTCAGGTGAAATGCAATACCCCAAATAGTCTATTTTCTCTTGATGGAATTCATATTTGGACAGTTTAGCATACAACTTAGCGGCTTGCAATTTCTATAGAACTGACTGCACTAGTTTCATATGTTCATCGAGAGTTTCTGTGTAGATAAGGATGTCATCAAGGTAAACCAGAACCCCCCTGTATAAATGTTCATGTAACACCTGATTGATCATCTGCATGAATATGTCTGGGGCCCCCTGGAGGCCAAAAGGGAGAACATTGAATTGGAAACAACTCATTGGGCAGTTAAAAGCAGTTTTCCACTCATCCCCTTCCTTAATTCGAACTTGGTAGTATGCTTCTCTCAAATCCAACTTCGTGAAATTTTTTCCCTTGGCCAGGTGGGCCAGCATGTCGTTCATCAAAAGGAGGGGGTACATGTTTTCCCTGGAAATTGTGTTTAAATTTCTATAGTCAACAACCAAGCACTTGAAGCCATCTTTCTTTTCACGGAACAGCACTGGGGCCGCTACCCGGGGCCGAGCGGGTTGGATGAAACCACGATCCAAATTTTTACCTATGAACAATCTTAGCTCTTCTAATTCTCGTGGTTTCATTGAATATAACTTCGGTTTTGGGAGCTTCACCCCAGGTAAAATCTCAAGACTACAATCTGTTGACTGATGATGAGGGGGCTCATCCAAAGCCTTTTCACTGAATGCTTCCTTTAAATCCCAATATTCTTTTGGAATTTTCTCCTCCCCCTTCAAGGTTTCAGTACCTGTGGAGGCTAACTCAACTGGATTCTGAAGCTTCAGTTGAGATCGCCCCTCCCCTTCCGGTCGTTGATTGGTGCGTATACGCAATGACCCCTTCTTCCAGTTAACCTGGGGGTTCCATTTCCGGAGCCAGGGTAATCCCAGTATTAACGGTTGCTCCATCCCAGGGGCCACAATAAAACACAGAGTCTCATTATGCTCTCCCATGGTCATATCTATGGGTTCTGTTATAAAGTGTGCAGGGCAGCCCCCAGCCACTGATTCATCCAATTGGCAAAAGGTGAGGGGCGTTTTTAAAGGTTTTAGTTTTAAGCCCATTTTCTCTTCTACTCCCATGTTAATTACACACCTTGTGCACCCAGAGTCTAGTGAGGCTAGCATTTCCCCTTTGGCCCCTGAAGTGGGTACCCTCAACTTCATCGGAATGGTCATAGGGCCCTCATTTGGGCTTACCAGGAAGTCATCTTCCAAATCGTATTCACTCTCTTCCAGGGAAGTTGGGGGTCCCGGCTTCTCTCCTGCTGGAGGGGCGACCTCTGCCACCTCTCTTGTCTTTAGCACCACTTCGCGAGGCTTTGCTGGGGTTTTTTCAAGCTTCTTCCCTCCTTTTGGTGCCCCTTTTGGTTTCAGCTTGACCCTGCAGTCCGCAGCCCGGTGACCTTCCTTCCCACATCGGAAACAGGCAGAGGGTTTGGGTCTTGCTGCCACCCCTCCCCTCTGGGGTTTGGGGACCTCTTGAGGACGTGGGGAGGAAGGCTTGCTCCACCCAGAACCCCCCCGGCATCTGCTTCGGGTTAAATCAATTTCCACTTCTTCTGCCAGCAAGTACCACATCTGCAAATCATTTGTGTCCCTTTTAGCAATGCATCTCTGGTACACATCTTCGTTTAACCCATCTTTAAATGCTTCTATCAGGGCTCCCTGGGACCAGCCTTGGATATGACATGCTAGCTGTCTAAATTCTTTGGTGTAGTCGGCCACTAACCTCTGCCCCTGATTTATGGTCTTCATCCTGATCCTGGCCTTTCGCTCTGCC
This sequence comes from Laticauda colubrina, assembly GCA_015471245.1. Taxonomy (NCBI): domain Eukaryota; kingdom Metazoa; phylum Chordata; class Lepidosauria; order Squamata; family Elapidae; genus Laticauda; species Laticauda colubrina. The sequence goes on from BLBF01000003.1 coordinate 10,692,670, forward strand.
AGTGGGTCCTCAAACCTAGCCCGCAGCATAGTCATGAACAGGTTATAGTTCAGCAACTGGGATTGCTGAACTTCAGCAATTGGCATTATCATTATGAAGGGTCACCATCCACTCTGCAGCTATTCCCTCCAGAGCCCTGGTAACACATCTCACTTTGGCTGCTTCTGAGGAAAAATCCTCCCCGTATTCTTCCATATAGCTCCAAACTTGGACTAGGAAAAACCCCAAGTCTTTGGGATTTCCCCCATACTTTACTTCTAATGGAGACAACTTGGGAGCTCTACGCCTTCTAGGAATTACACCTCCCCCTGGGGCCCCCGGGGCTGCTTCTAGCTGTTGTGCTGGCTCAGGTTGATTTATGGGAGAGAGGGCTGCTCTGCTTCTTCTGGCTGGGGCTACTCCCCCTTCCCCTTCATACCTTTGTGCAGGTTGAGGTTGTCCAAATGCCTCATTGAGGAGTTTCCTGGCTTGGTCCAGTAAAAGATCTCTCTTTTCCCTCTCTTGCCATGGCTCCTCTCTTCCGGCTGGTGGGTGGTTGTGATTGCTGGGGGTGTGTGTCCTTCTCTGGATCCTTCCAGCCAACCCCCACTGACCATCTGGACTTCACAACTGGATCCTCTTCCACATTGAGCTCTGCTAGCAATTCAGCTTCCTGTACCAGCAAAGAATCTTGCTCTCCAATGGCTCTCCGATCTTCTTGGTCACTAGTTGAAGATGACATGATTTTCAGGTCCCCTCGGAAGAAATTTGGGTATTTTCTCTGGGTGGGCTGGTAGAGGCAGATTCAGAATAATGTCAGCTGGTGCTCCATTCAAAATTCAAGAAAGAAATACTTAGACTCTTTAAATTAGAGAAAAGATATCTTTTACTGAAAATGAAGTGGTAGCAACCATAGAATTCTAAATCTGAGAAATTAGTCACGTGAACCACATATACAAAGTGATGGAAATGTTCCGACCCCCAATAGTTCAACTGAATCTTCCAATTAGAAGTTGTGAATATGATCATGTGGACATCTTCAGGTGGTGATGAGGCCTCTGTCCATTGACCTTGGCATATTTTGATAAAGGGCTGCAGCCGCGCAGAGAAAAGAAAGCTAAACGAGAAATAGAAACCTAAACCTGAATGTAAGCTCCCCCCCCTCCTCATTTTATACAACAGTAGAATGTAACACCTCCAGCTCACTTCCCAGACTCACCCCCTCCTCCCCCCGTTACTTATGACAGCCGAAAGATGCAAAGTGAAAGTGGAAGATCTTGAAGGCTGACACTATCTCCCTTAAGGATACTATAGAGAGCTGAGAGATATGGCTGAAAATATTGGTTAAGCCCATGTCACACTGACCAACGGATGCAAAAAGGACACAGCGGACGAGCAAAATGTTCCATCCATTGTTATCCACTCTCAAAGGGGGCAAAAATTTGCATAACTGGAGCGGATAACATGGACGCGGGGAGGACGCAGGGCGGATGCAAAGCGGATGCAGAACGGAAGCCTAGCGGATGGAAGCAGATGGGAGCGGATGGCATATTCGCAGGGCTTCCGGGGGATCTCAGCAAAGCAGATGCGGAACGGAAAGAACGGATGCAGAGTGGAAGCCTAGCGGATAAAGCGGATGCACAGCGGATGCACAGCGGAAGCCTAATGGATGCCTGGCATTAATTGCGCATGAGGGGAGGATGCATTGCGTCAGCCCCGTGGATATAACGGAAGCAGCTCAGAAGCAGGTCGCCATTCAGAGGAAAGACCTGCTGCCGGACGGATTGGCTGCCTTGCCTGCCCTGCCTGCATGTCTGCCTACAAGCCTTGGTGCCAGCCTTGGTGCCAGCCTTGGTGCCAGCCTGCCTGCAAGCCTTCCTGCCAGCCTTGCTGCCAGCCTTGGTGCCTGCCTCCCTGCCTTGGTTCCTGCCAGCCTCCCTGCCAGCCAGCAACCCCACAACCATGCGGAAGCACAGCAAGCCTCAGCCATCTGCTGCCAGCCCTTGCAAGAGGGACAGGGCTACCATCCCGCCCCCTGGCCCTCACTCTGGTTCTGCTGGGGTTTCTGCAGCACGGGCTCACTCTTCTGGGGCTGGGGCTTCTGCTGCTTCTGCTTCTGGAGGAGCTGATGACAAGCACTCCAGCACCAGCCACCTCCACAGCACCTGCACCCTTCACCCCTGAAACTGAGCGACGAAGAGGAGTGCCAGAGACTCATTTTTGTCTTATAGCTTCCTGTTAATAAAGTCTATTTATGATTCACACACTTGTTTCATTTCTTTTTTTTAATAAAGTCTTGGTGGAAACTTTTAGAAATGGTTTAAGCCTTTGCTTGCCTGTGGGATGGGTAAGGATAGCTGTGGGATGGGTTAGGATACCTGTGGAATGGGTAATAGCTGTGGGATGGGTTAAGATAGCAGTGGGATAGATAAACCTCCAGTGCAAGCATAGTGGGACTATATGGTCCACCCTCCCAGGTGCCACACCTATGGCCCCTATGCCACACCTATGACATCCACACATGTCAACATAAACACAACTCTTTATTAAACGCCCTGTTCATTGTAGGCCAACCAAACATACTTGGCCCAATCTCATCCGTGTGATGAGACAGGCTGAAGGAAGCATCCATTAAGCATTTACCATCCTGTCTTGCCACTCCACTGCTCCAGCTGGGGAGTTGCACCAGTGTCTCAGGAGGTTGCGCTGCTTCTTCATTTCACATGAGGCTCTGTTGGGGCCTTGCACATCCTCAGTGTCAATGAGGTTTTGCCCTTGCCTCCATTCCCCAGGCTCCATGTCCCCATTGCCTTGTTGATGGTCCACAAGCCTGTTCTGCAAGACTGGGTAGCGGGTGAGCATGAGATTGTGCAGGATGCAGCAAGCTTCCACGATCCTCCTCATGGTCTCTGGGCTATGCTGCATGTTGGTGAGAAGTACCTGGAACCTGTAAGCCAGGATGCCAAAGGCGTTCTCCACCACCCGCCTTGCCCTGAACAGCTTGTAGTTGAAGATCCTCTCTTCACGGGTGAGGAGTCTGGAAGTGTAGGGCTTCATGAGGTAGGTTGGCAGGGAGAAGGCGTCATCCCCCACGATGAAGTAGGGCACATCTTGCTTGTCGTTGGACATCAGGTCTGGATCTGGGAAGCCCACCATGAGGTTGCCTTCCAGCCCCTCATTGAGGTGACTGGCATTGTATACCTGGGCATCTGAAGATGACCCGTTGCCTGAAGCATCGATGTACATGAACTTGTAGTCAGCATCGACCATGGTGAAGAGGATGATGCTGAAGAAGCCCTTGTAGTTTTGATAAGTGGACCCCAACTTGGCTGGAGCTTTGCAGGCCACATGCTTGCCATCTATGGCTCCAACGGTGTGGGGGAAGTTCCACTTCTGATACCACTGCTCTGCAACTTTCTTCCATCCTTCTTCAGTGGAGGGGTACTGGAGGAGCTCCTCCTTGTATTCTTCGATGATGGCCTGCACCACTTCTCTGACCACAATGCTGATGGTGTTGGGTGGCACCCTCCAGCCGTACTGCATGCTCCTGTAGGTGGTCCCTGAGGCCAGGTGGTGCAGAGTGAGTGCCACCTGGAGCCCAGGTTCCAGGCTGGGAAGGAAGTTGGTGTTTGTCTTGGTCAACCTGGGTGTCAGCCACTGCACACGTTCTTCAAACATGGCTGGAGGCATCCTCATGAAGTTCTGGAACGCCCGAGTGTCTTCGCTCCAGAGCTCCACCATCAGCTGTTGTACAGTCCGTCCTCTGCTCTTTTGGTGAACCATCTTTGGACCCAGACTCTTTTGGGTGCCTCCTTTTCTTCCCATAGTAGAGTTCACAGAGCCTGTAGATGGTTTCGCACTGTTGCAGAAGGATGGTGGCTGCCGAAAGAACTTTGTCACAATCCACGGTGGACATGACTGGATGCTGTGGAAGAGGAAGAGGCAGATGAAGGCTGTAGAGGTCTGCACTGCTGGGCTGCTGTTCTGAAAGTGAGATGCAGGTGAGTTGCTCCCCCTTTTTATAGGCAGTATAGGTGTCCCTTTGCATCCTCTAGGCATCCTCTAGGCATCCTCTAGACATCCTTAATATCCGAGATAGGTCCCCTCTGCGAACGTTTTTTCCGCTTTAAACACTTTGTTTCCGTGCTGCATCCATTCTGCATCCATTCTGCATCCATTCTGCGTCTGTTCCGCTTCCTCCCTGCGTCCAAGTGGATGCGAGTTGCGCGGATGCGCAGCGGATACCTAGCGGATATAGCGGATACGTAGCGGATGCGTAGCAGATGCAGAACAGACGAACTGGATACATTTTCCGTGCAAAAGTTTTGGGCAGCCCAAAACGTTTGGAGTGGATGAAACGTCCATAAACGGATGCTGGACGGATAGAGAGGAAGCAAAATGGAGGCAGTGAGTACATCGCATTTTCGAACGGATGGCACGGTTTTTTGTCCATTTTACATCCTCTTTGCATCCGTTGGTTCAGTGTGACATGGGCTTTTCATAGAATCTTTGAAAATGTTCATATTTATGGGAGGTTTATATCAACCTCAGGAAAAAAAAATGTGAAATTAGAGGATGAGTATCAAGATCACATCACCATGATACCAAAAAAGATGTTGAGACTCTAGAAAAAGGAAGAGAACAACAACAAAAATGATAAGGGGTCTTGAAGGCTCAACCATATGATGTATAATTGAAAGAACTAGGTATGCCTAGTACTAACAAAGAGAAGGAGTAGAAGTGACATGATAACAGTCTTCCAATACTTTTTTTTTTTGTAAAAGTTTTTTTTTTATAACAAAAACAACAAATAAAACCTTCTTTCAGTTATAAAGTGTGTTGACTGGGTACATATATCTTGTGCACATAATAATATTTGTTTACATTTCTTATTGAGTTTACATTCTTATTATATTCTAATCAACATATTATATCATTATTACAGTCTTGTTGGTTTTTTATTTCAGTTTCCAGCTATCCTTGAAAGCAAATCCCAACTCTTACTAGGTTAGATTCATGTTTTAACTTATTCAGAATGATCAATTACAGAATATCATTATTACTATACACTTTAATTTTTTTACTCTACTTTCTAACCACCCATAAAATAAAGCTAAAATCTTATAATACTCTCTTTCTTCTTGCTCTCTAATAACTAATGTTAATTTACTCATTTCTGCACATGCCATTATTTTCTTAATCACCTCCTCCTCCATCGGAATTTTCTCGTTTTTCCAATTTTGAGCAAATGTTAAAGCTGTTTTCCAGCATTTCATGAACGATAAGTCATCCAATACTTGAGGAACTGTCACAGCAAAGAGCAGGTCAACCTATTCTCCAAAGCACCTGAGGATAAGTCAAGAAGTAACAGGATGAATATAATTAAAGAGAGATCCAACCTAGAAGTAAGGAGAAATTTCCTGACATTGAGAACAATTAATCAGTGAAACGACTTCCTTTCAGAAGTTGTAGGTGCTCCAGCAGAAGAGACTGGAAGGCCCCTTCCAACCCTATGATCTATGTTCTACATCAGGGCTGTCAAATTCCTGGCTTATGGACCGGATGCATCATGCGTTGACCATGCCCATGCCCGGTTTAGCAAAGGGGGAAAAAAATCCCAATACATCACATGACCACCATGTTCTACATTAATACTGCAAAAATATAGATAGGCTGACATTAAAAAAGGTCAAAATATTTGTGGCCCCATTCTGGGCTGCTTCTCATCATAAAAGGTCTAGGAAACACAAGAGTTGTCCTTGTCTTTGAAAAAAGACTCTCTGTTTTATTAAATAAGCAAGCATGTGGGCTGAACAAAGTCACTTAGAAATTGCTCCTGCAGCCATCTGTCACAAATGAGACATATGTGGTCACTAATATGAGCACGCACAGCTGTTGTCAACCCTGAAGCTGACCTGATCAAAGCCGTCTTGGAGCTTCAATATTGCCACACTAGAGCTGAGGGATAGGAAGGGATAGAGATAGCTGGGGTGTTGTAGACAAAATAAAATACTTTCTCTTAGGAACCAAGGATATTCTCACACCTGGCCTGAGGAAGAAGGAGTGATGTCACCAGACGGCGCTTTGATTGGACCATGTGACTGATTGTTTGGGGTTGTAGGAAATCTTTTACTTTTAATTAGATGAAAACTGCAGAAACTTTCAGAGTCAGTTCTCACCAGATCTGTGCCAATGATATATCCAATAAAGCTATTCTTTGAGAGATTCATCAGTCTTGAAGTTTTATTTGCTATGGGTCTATTGCTTGGGGTCCTGACAGCTGGGCTGGATTTCATAGATACTGGGATGTGCCTCACTGGAAGTTGTTAGGGCAACCCACATCCAGTTAAACCAGTCATAATAATTTCAATGATAAATGGTTGTTTTCAGCCTAAGTCTTCACACAACATTTGTACATCTGGAAAATAATTCAATGTATTTAGATGAGAGGTCAACATTCTTTATTTGGAACCTCTTGCTTTCATTTACTGTCCGTTATTTAGCATTCTTGATTCTGTCATAAATATCTCAATGGAAGGCGAATTAATGATAGGATGAGAGTCAGCATCCTCCACTCTGAAAGAAGGCACTTTGTGTTTCAGGATTAGCAACAGGAAATAGCATTCCAGCTGCTTTTTTCAAATCTGTATTTTCAGTTGCAGCATTAAAAACTTGTCATGGAGCACATTGTAATCCTCATACCTGTACTTTCCTCCCATTGCAGATTCTATGCACAACTCAGATGTATGACATAGTGCCAGCAGTAACCATAGGTACTAGTCCAGAAGCATTGCTAGTCCTGCCCTAAATTCAAGGCATAGGTTATCTGGAAAATACATGGGAGATGTATTTCATATAGGGAGTACAGGAAAAAGAAGTTTCCCCTTGATTTCAAGTTATGATGAAACAATGTGATAGAACATATTGCCATATGAACATCATCGTAAGAATTCTTTAAGAGAAATCCATCTCTCTTCAGTCAGCACTAGGCTTTCCTAGTTATCATAATTTCTTTTTTTTTTCCTTGCAAGAGAAATTTTGGACAGGGGCCTTGCTAAGAAGGAAGGATTATGGTTGAATAAACTCATTACAGTTTGGCATTCAAGTCTCAGTTTGGTTCTTAATCTTGTGGTATTTCCTTGATCTGTTGTGTTTTAAATCCCTCATCTCAACTCCCAATACTGACTGCTGTGTTCACCAGTAAGTAATATGCATCTCATCATACAGTTTATTGCCTTTCCTGGTTTTCCTTTGCAATTTTTGTTTATATAAATACTGACTTAATTGGGACAATTTCTCTTGGCAGTTTTTTTGTTATTATTATTTTAGCCTTCTGATTTAAAAGGATGATAGACAAGAACATAAGAAACCTACATATATGAAAAATTGCCAAACATACTTGTTTATTATTACGTACCAAGGCTACATGAAATTTAGAAAAAATCTCCAATTATACTGGAGTTCAGCTCTGCATGGTTTTTAGATGGGAAATGATTTTGAATCCAGAATTTTGATTCAAATATGTCAAAATATGAAGAAATTTGAAAGGACAACTTACAAGATTTAATACTGAAAACTTGGTGAAGGGTGAATGTGCCTAGCTTCCCACAAAATTCACTAAAATAACAGTTATTAGCTTTTATTACATCCTGGGGGATACTTGAAGACTTAATACATTTTAAATTGAGAGAAATGAAATTGTTGATTGATGAAGCATACAGTGTTATCCCTTTAACTTTCCTTTCCTTTCCTCTCCTCTCCTTTCCTCTCCTCTGCTCTCCTTTCCTCTCCTTTTTTGAGGAAGATGAGGGTATAAACAGCAACATATAAAACTCAGTAGAGAAAAAGAGGTACAGTAATCCTTTCTTTAAACATCTGCATCTCTAAACATATTGCAGGATGTGTCATATTTTTATCAACCAATCACATTGTTCCTGAAGGGGGAGGAATGCTCATTATATATTGAAAAAAATCATTCAAAGAAATTCTGAATAAATTCTAAAGTATACTGATGTAACAGGTAAACAACAGCTATGGTCACAAGAGAAGAAAATGAGAGGAGAAATTCTGACACATGTTAAGGTCATGTGATATTTCTGTAGAACTAATTTTTTTTTTCAGCAGAACTAACTGAATTGAATTACGAGCTCCATTTCAGCCTTTACAATCTCTAAAATATCTCTCTGTCTGTCTGTCTGTCTGTCTGTCTGTCTGTCTGTCTGTCTGTCTATCGTCTATTGTCTATCGTCCATCTGTCAATTTATTGATCTATCAGTCTATCAATCTATCAGTCTACCTATTTGTCTGTCTGTCTGTCTGTCTATCTGTATTAGCTATCATCTATCTATGTCCAGAGGTGGTATTGAGCAGGTTCTGACCAGTTCTGGAGATTCGGTAGCTGAAATTTTGAGTAGTTCAGAGAACCAAGAAATACCACCTCTGACTGGAGATTTTACAGAATCCTACCCCTGCCACATCCACCAAGCCACACCCACAGAACCAGTAGTAAAAATTTTTGAATCCCATCACTGTCTATGTCTATTTATCATCATGAAGAGACACGGTGCAGTGGTTAGAATGCAGTATTGTAGGCTAATTCTGTTGACTTCTAGCAGTTTGATTCTGACTAGCTCAAGATAGACTCAGCCTTCCCTCCTTCTGAGATGGGTAAAATGAGGATCCAAATTGTTGGGGGCAATATGCTGACTCTGTAAATGGCTTAGAGAGGGCTGTAAAGCACTGTGAAGCAGGATATAACTCTGCTATTGCTATCCATCTGTCTTTCTGTCTATCATCTATCTATCTGTAATCTATATATCTGTCTGTCTATTTATCTATCTGTCTATCTGCTTTTACAAGTATATACTACTCCAGTCCAAAAGGATTCTGATTATATTCCTGTTTTCGAGTAAGAAAGTTAAAATGAAAAGAGCTTAACAAGCTAACAACAAGAAAAACTAAAACTATAAAAAAGTTTTGGCATCTAAGGAGCACTCAGACATCACAACACAAACTCATGAAGGGGACTCACAACTCTGATTTCATGACTTTCACAACAAGCTGGAGTTTATTTTACCTGAAATTCAACTTCTTAACATATTTATTGGTGATTTCTTTTTAAAAAGATGGCACAAACATCTGTATGCATATTGCTGTCCATTTCTCCTAATGTACATATTTTAAAGCCCATGTCACACTGCCCAATGGATGCAAAAGGACACAACGGACGAGCAAAATGTTCCATCCGTTGTTATCCACTCTCAAAAGGGGCAAAAATTTGCATAACCGGAGCGGATAACACGGACGCGGGGAGGACGCAGGGTGGATGGAAAGCGGATGCGGAACGGAAGCCCAGAGGATGGAAGCGGATGGGAGTGGTTGGCACATCCGCTAGGCTTCCGGAGGGCCGCAGCAAAGCAGACGCAGAACGGATACAGCGGATGCACAGCGGATGCACAGCGGATGCACAGCAGATGCACAGCGGAAGCCTAATGGATGCCTGATGTTAATTGCGCATGCGGGGAGGATGCATTGCGTCAGCCCCGCGGATATAACGGAAGCAGCTCGGAAGCAGGTCACCATTCAGAGGAAAGACCTGCTGCCAGACGGATTGGCTGCCTTGCCTGCCCTGCCTGCATGTCTGCCTGCAAGCCTTGGTGCCAGCCTTGGTGCCAGCCTTGGTTCATGTCTGCCTGCCAGCCTTCCTGCCAGCCTTGGTGCCTGCCTCCCTGCAATCCTTGGTGCCTGCCTTGGTGCCTGCCTTGGTGCCAGCCTTCCTGCCTGCCTGCCTGCCAGCCTTCCTGCCAGCCTTCCTGCCAGCCTTGCTGTCTGCCTGCCTGCCAGCCTTGGTGCCTGCCTGCCTGCCAGCCTTCCTGCCAGCCTTGGTGCCAGCCTCCCTGCCAGCCTTGCTGCCAGCCTTGGTTCCTGCCAGCCTCCCTGCCAACCAGCAACCCCACAACCATGCAGAAGCACAGCAAGCCTCAGCCATCTGCTGCCAGCCCTGGCAAGAGGGACAGGGCTACCATCCCGCCCCCTGGCCTTCACTCTGGTTCGGCTGGGGCTTCTGCAGCAAGGGCTCGCTCTTCTGGGGCTGGGGCTTCTGCTGCTTCTGCTTCTGGAGGAGCTGATGAAAAGCACTCCAGCACCAGCCACCTCCACAGCACCTGGACCCTTCACCCATGAGACTGAGCGACCAAGAGGAGTTCCAGAGACTCATTTTTGTTTTATAGCTTGTTGTTAGTAAAGTATATTTATGATTCACACACTTGCTTCATTTCTTTTTTTTAATAAAGTCTTGCTGGAAACTTTTAGAAATGGTTTAAGCCTTTGCATGCTTGTGGGATGGGTAAGGATAGCTTTGGGATGGGTAAGGATACCTGTGGAATGGGTAATATCTGTGGGATGGGTTAGGATAGCAATGGGATAGATAAACCTCCAGTGCAAGCATAGTGGGACTGTATGGTCCACCCTCCCAGGTGCCACACCTATGGCCCTCACCTATGGTGAGACAGGCTGAAGGAAGCATCCATTAAGCATCTACCATCCTGTCTTGCCATTCCCCTGCTCCAGCTGGGGAGTTGCACCAGTGTCTCAGGAGGTTGCGCTGCTTCTCCGCTTCATGTGAGGCTCTGTTGGGGCCTTGCACATCCTCAGTGTCGATCAGGTTTTGCCCTTGCCTCCATTCCCCAGGCTCCATGTCCCCATTGCCTTGTTGATGGTCCACAAGCCTGTTCTGCAAGACTGGGTAGCGGGTGAGCATGAGATTGGGCAGGATGCAGCAAGCTTCCACGATCCTCCTCATGGTCTCTGGGCTATGCTGCATGTTGGTGAGAAGTACCTGGAACCTGTTAGCCAGGATGCCAAAGGCGTTCTCCACCACCTGCCTTGCCCTGAACAGCCTGTAGTTGAAGATCCTCTCTTCACGGGTCAGGAGTCTGGAAGTGTACGGCTTCATGAGGTAGGTAGTGAGGGAGAAGGTGTCATCCCCCACGATGAAGTAGGGCACATCTTGTGTGTTGTTGGGCAGGGGTTCTGGATCTGGGAAGCCAGGATGAGGTGGCCTTCCAGCTCCTCCTTGAGGTGACTGGCGTTGTATACCTGGGAATCGGAAGATGAGCCGTTGCCTGAAGCATCGATGTACATGAACTTGTAGTCAGCATCGACCATGGCGAAGAGGATGATGCTGAAGAAGCCCTTGGAGTTGAAATAAGTGGAAGCCCGAGTTGGCTGGAGATTTGCAGGCCACGTGCTTGCCATCTATGGCTCCAACGGTGTGTGGTAAGTTCCACTTCTGATACCACTGCTCTGCAACTTTCTTCCATCCTTCTTCAGTGGAGGGGCACTGGAGGAGCTCCTCCTTGTATTCTTCGATGATGGCCTGCACCACTTCTCTGACCACAATACTGATGGTGCTGTGTGGCACCCTCCAGCCGTAGTGCATGCTCCTGTAGGTGGTCCCTGAGGCCAGGTGGTGCAGAGTGAGTGCCACCTTGAGCCCAGGGTCCAGGCTTGGCCGGAAGCTGGTGTTTATCTTGGTCAACCTGGGTGTCAGCCGCTGCACAAGTTCTTCAAACATGGCTGGAGGCATCCTCATGAAGTTCTGGAACACCCGAGTGTCTTCGTTCCTGAGCTCCACCATCAGCTTGTTGTACAATCTGTCCTCTGCTCTTCTGGCGAACCATCTTCGGACCCAGACTCTTTTTGGCTGCCTCCTTTTCTTCTCGCAGTAGTGTTCACAGAGCCTGAAGATGGCTTCGCACTGCAGCAGAACGATGGTTGCTGCCGAAAGGACTTTGTTGCAATCCACAGTGGATATGACTGGATGCTGTGGAAGAGGAAGAGTCAGATGAAGGCTGCAGAGGTCTGCACTGCTGGGCTGCTGTTCTGAAAGTGAGATGCAGATGAGTTGCTCCCACTTTTTATAGGAAATATAGGTTTTCCACTAGGCATCCTCTAGGGATCCTCTAGGCATCCTGTAGACATCCTTAATACCTGAGATAGGTCCCCTCTGCGAACGTTTTTTCCATTTTAAACGCTTTGTTTCCATGCTGCATCCGCTAGGCGTCCGTTCTACATCTGTTCTGCATCCGTTCCGCTTCCTCCCCACGTCCAGGCAGATGGAGTTCCGCGGATGCGTAGTGGATGCCTAGCAGATTAGCGGATGCATAGCGGATGCCTCGCGGATGCGTAGTGGATGCAGAATGGATGAACTGGATATATTTTCCGCGCCAAGGTTTTGGGCAACCGAAAACTTTTGGAGCGGATGAAATGTCAATAAATGGATGCTGGACGGATAGAGAGGAAGCAAAATGGAGGCAGTGAGTACATCGTGTTTTCCAATGGATGGCAAGCTTTTTTGTCCGTTTTACATCCTCTTTGAATCCGTTGGTTCAGTGTGACATGGGCTTTAAATGTTCTTTTCCTCATGGTATATATTTCAGTATGTACGCTTCCTCTTATGTACATTTTTATTTTCTTGGGGGATTTTCTTTTTTACACAATGTACTAATTTTAAGACATTTTTTATTATCTAGCTTCACCTTGTAATTCTGTACTAATTTGAGTATAAATTTAGGAAACATACATTAAATAAGAATTTTATTCCCTGTCCTCAGTTATCTATAAGTTTGAATTAGCATTTCATCCACAGGGATAGTAGATGATGCAGAACTCTGACTCTCCATTTTATTTATTAATTCAGTGGAAAGAGTTAGTATGAACTTCTGAACAAGTATCTGGAGATTCCTTTAAGTAAGCAAGAGAAATAATATCCCATATCATCAGAATTACTTTTTCAACTCACTTCTGAGCCCAATGTAAAGATTTGTCTTAAATAATTTAAAGGCAGATCAGGGAGTCTTTTTTTTATGGAAGAAATTGAGTTTCTTTGTATAGAAGTTTCATATAGCTATATAGCTATATGAAACTTCTATAC
>BLBF01000003.1:10705982-10725290 GCA_015471245.1 Laticauda colubrina
GGTACCACAGATAAAATCAGTAAGATACTACACAGGCATCACATCAAAACTGCCTTCAAAACAGACAAAAAAATAGCAGCCATCCTGAGGAACCCCAAAGACAAAATTGACCTGGAAAACCAAGGCATATACGAAATTCCCTGTACATCATGCCCGGCCACATACATTGGACAGACCAATAGAAGAATAAGTACCCGCCTAGATGAACACAAAAATGCAATAAAAAAGCTGGAACACACCTCCTCACTAGTCCAACACATGAAAACCACAGGTCACAACATCAACTTCAATGGCACTAAAACCCTAGCCACTATAGAAAACCCCAACCACAGAATCATCAGAGAAGCCATAGAGATTGAAAAAAGACCTGACAGCATGAATAGAAGAGATGATTCCAGCAGACTGTCAATCATTTGGAAGCCTGCACTCTCAAATAGAAAGATCCCCACACCACAAGCCAGGCAAACACCTGGGCAAAAACAGACTCCCTCTGATAGCTCCAACCCAAACACCCCCCCACCAGGCACCCAGGTGAAACCCAGCTTGCTAATGAATAGCAGCTTGCTAATGAAGAGCAGCCGTCCCTTCACACGGAGCCAACCTGCACTGAAAGCCTCCAACACAAGAACAGAGTGTTGCCAGCCAATCAAAGCCACAAAACAGACAGAAGGAACCAGAAACACCATTCAATCAAACTCCAAGTCCAATGAACACAGATCCAGGCTCCCAGCCAATCAGAATGGACCAGCCTCAAATTTGAAACCAGGAATTAACTCTATACAGAAGCCTGAGGATGGCAGATGAGATTCTGCTGAAACGTTGCTACAACTTTAACAGAACTACAATGACGTGGGATAATACCCGTAGGAAGCTAAACAGCATATATATATTTGACTTAGCCTTCCATCCTTCCGAAGTGGGTAAAATGAGGATCCAAATGGTTGGGGGCAATAGGCTGACTCTGCAAACTGCTTTGAGAGAGCTTTAAAGCACCATAAAGTGGTATATAAGTCTAAATGCTATTGCTATTTCTATATATGAGAAGAGGGAGACCCAGGATAATGTCCTGGATGATGGAATGAGGAAATTCTCAGTGTTCAATCACTTCTTTTAGAATGGCCTCATTGAAGTTATTGCATTGAGTCTTAAGAAACCAGGGCAGCTGGTGTCATCAAAACAAGGATTTGTTTTCCTCTACTTAAAAAAAAGGTCATTTCTTTCTTTAAAAAAAAAGCAAGAAAAGCTGTTTCAGCAGCCACAGAAAATCAAGGGAGAAAACAAAATGCAATTCTCCAGTTAGCTGTTCAGTAGGTCACAAGCTGCCAGATGCACTTGAAGCTGGCCTACGAAGATAGAACAAGAAGCAATGGGTGGAAACTAATCAAGGAGAAAAGCAACTTAGAACTAAGGAGAAATTTCCTGACAGTTAGAACAATTAACCAGTGAAACAATCTGCCTCCATAAGTTGTGAATTCTCCAAAACTGAAAGAGATTTAAGAAGAGATTGGACAATCATTTGTCTGAAATGGTGGGTTTCCTGCCTAAGCAGAGGGTTGGACAAGAAGACCTCCAAGGTCCCTTCCAACTCTGTTATTCTATTATTCTGTTGAGGTTTCTTCTAATTCTGTTATTTTTGTTATTTTATTCTGTCAAATGAAGACTAAATGCTGCCAAAAGATTGCATTAAACCTCTTGTGTCTCTAAGTGTCATGCAAAGACATTCTTAAGCCTTCAGCTGAGTAAAAAGGCAAGACTGAAATTGAATAAATTATTTCATTTTGTGGGTTGGATGTTGATTGTTTGATCAGTTCAATTCCAAACCTACATTTCTGCCTGAAGCTACATTCAGAAGCTTAAGATAAAATATACACAAGTTTAAAATCAGCAAGAACAGTTAAAATTCTTCTTAGCATAATGGAAAAGGCCTGGTTGAAGAAACTCTTAATTCTTTTCTTGAGTGGAAAAAAATAGAGGTCCAAAGCAATTCCGGGGGGAGAGCAATCCATAGTCTGGGAATAACATAAGAGGCTTCATCTGGGCAGCTTTTATTTCTGAGTAAAATCATCAGCATAAAAATGTAGTAGAAACTGTATTCCACAAACAAACATTAAGGAAGGATGTTTAAAGAAATGGACCCATCAAATAAAGAATCTTTTTTTTTCCCCTGGTAATCATGATCATGTATTATAAGCTCAACATTTCCAGATATGTATGTAGATAAAATTAACAAGGACAGAGTCACTGGCACAGGCATATATATTTGTATATATTCCATGTCTATGTCTATGTTGAGTGTGTGTTTGCATTTATGTTTATGTATGTGTTTACATGCATACCTCGGAAGAAAACGAGGAAAAAACCAATCACTGTTTTGGCTTTATTTCTATAAATCAATATTTCAGACATACAGAGGTTGAAGGGGAAAAAGGAATCACTCTCCTGCTCAATTAGGAAGCCAGTCCTGCAGCCTAATAAGAAATGTGATCAAGCAAATTGGTTCCTAGCCTAAACATTCCCACACTGACGTGAAATTTCTGAATTGGCAGCTTACAATATGCATGCATGCAATCACCAAGAAAAGGGCAATGACATCTCAGCAGCTGGAGCTTCCTCCAGGGTTTTCCCTTATCATGGGTAACTTATTGAAAATTTTTCCTCGGGGGTGGGGGGCAGATGTCCACATGAAGAAGCATTTCTGTGAATTGTATCCTGATTCCTTGGAACTTTGTTACAAGGACCTGGGAAAACTTAGGTTGATATATCCTGCTTATTTGTTTTGGCATACCTCTGCTTCTGCCTTTAGCTTATCCCAAAACTCTGCTTTGTCTTGAGTTACTGATCAGCCAGGAAGCTAGACACTGTTTTAATCATTTGGTATTGACCCTCACAAGAATCCAATCTGGATTCTAATGCAGGGCTTTATGCTGGAGCCCTCCTTCCTTAGTGTGAACTAAGGATTGCATTGGGTTAAGGGGTATACAAAAATAACACGCTTTAGTCTATAAATTGCAACAGTTCTCAGACTTGCCCAAGCAGAATAAAGGCAAGAATGAATTTTGACAGTATTCAAATTATGCTTGAAGGGTTTTGTTTTTAAAATTATCCTCCTATGGAGGGATTTTAAAATCCCTCCTATGAACCCCCACTATTGGAGAACTCTTGATCTAACCAGTATCCCTCCCAATACTTTGGGCCACAGTCTTGAAGTCTTTGATTCAGAGCCACCGAATCAAGTTTCTGAAGCTAACATTCACCATTTAGTATCTTGGCCTTGCATAAATCATTGCATACATGAATAAATAAATATGTGCAGCCTTTGTTGAATAATAGGCAACCCTTCTAGCTTGAAAAGGGGGATCCATGAATTGGAGCTTGTCCTCTGGCCTTCATGAAGATCTTGGCCTCACCAGACTGCTGATTAGTGTAACACAGCCAACCAACAGAATTTTCCGCCATCCAGCTCTGACCACAGCAGCATGTGCTCTGGGCTAGATTGAGCCCGGGGCTATGATATATCATATTTTGAAAGTTAAAGATACCAGATGAAGGCAAAATGGTTCCTCTAAGAGGCTCCCAAGGTGATGGCAAGCCAGAAATCCATTAGGGCAGTATATAATAATCTGTCCTTCAGCAGACAGAGCAGCAAATTCCAGACAAATCTGATCTGAAATTCACCTCAGCTCCCCTGACAAAACACATTGTTAGGAAATCAGTGAGGTGGTGAAATTAATCAGGATGCCTCTGCTAGCTGGATACTTTTACCTCAAGTGTGGGATGGAGGTAAGGGAAGGGAGAAACAAAGGAGCTGACAGCAATGAAATGGAGAAGCTCGAGCCTGTATGGGACTCGGGCCAGCATATTCAACCTTCATTTCTTCCTTTGTTCTTGGCCCCTTTCTCTTTCGAGCCAAATAAATGAGTTCTGAGTACAATGAGCAATATGACCCAAAGCAGGTGAAGTGTTGGATTTCTTTAGATTTATGAAGAGAAGTTTCCCCCACTTCTTCTGAAAGCTGGAGGAAATGGGGGGGGAAAAACCCATGGCTCTCAGATTTATAGTCTGAGTCACTTGGAAAGGTGTTGCTCCAGAAAGTAGAATAAAAACGTAAAAACACTTTCTTTGAAGCATTCCAAATTTCCAAACGTATGTGAATGGAATATGTATTTTCATTTTTTTTTCCTTTTAAGGAGTTTCACATCTTGAAACTGGCAAGATGTTAGTTAGTCAAGGTTGAAAGGTTTTGCCTCACTCAAAACTAAACTCTATGGGATTGAGGGCAAAAAGATACCTCTTCTCCCCACCCCCCCAAAAAAATACTGTCTGAAGAAACAAAGATCTCTGCTATTCTTCATTGGGTGAATTATATGAATCTAACAACAAAGTGCTTAGAGATTCTCCCAGCCCTATTTTGAGATGGTCGGGGATTGATTCGGGAGATTCTTTCTTCCTTCAGAGAAGTCTTCTCTGACCAGGCTATGATTTTCTGCCAGGAAATTATTTACACTCTAGCTTTGAATGTATAAAATTGTGGAAGTCAAGGACTATACTCAATACTGATGAAGAGGAATCATGGTTGAAATGAGAGGTTCTTGATGCTCTCTGAGCTTGGTTGTTTTCTTGCAGACACTTGAAAAGACCAAAACATCTCCTCACTAGCAATCAACACCCAAATAAGCAGAGATTAGCACCAAGATTAATATCAGACCAACAATCAAGAAGTAAGCAGTACACCAATTAAAGAACAGCCTAGCTATCAGGGCTCCAACAAATCCACCCCCATTCAAATCAAAAGTCTCTAGCCACACCTCAGAGAAAATAAAATTGATTTATTAGAAGTGGCCATGTTGGCGTTAGTTGGGTGTAGCTGATACTAAATTACATCATACATTTCCCCATTGACCCTGGTCTTCTTCCCACCCCCTGGATATGACTTCTCCAATGGGACACATCCATCTCTAAGAGTCATCCATCATACTCTCCAATAACCTTCTTATGCTCTGACAACTTTGGGCTGCCAGGGTGATTATCTAGGCACTTAATAGGTCAACTAAAAGTTATTCCTTTGGTCTTTTTAGCTGCCGCTAACCATAAACTATGAAAGAACCTCCAAGACCATTCCCACCATCACTGATAGGGCAGGCCACTAGAATATAAAATCAGAGCACACTCTATTCCTTACTAACACTGATACCTCATTTGTTACCTCGTTTGAATAATGAAACCTCTGCAAGAAAACAACCAAGGACCCCTCATTACATTAAGTCTTTGAATGCTGTTCCAAGGTCGCAGGACCAGGAGAAAGAAAGGGAGCCCAGGATGAAATTAAAAAATGATTAAAAAGCTAAAATTATGGGGAGAAACCTTTGTTACATGTATTAAATTAATTGTGTGGAGCCTTTATTGTACAGCTTTGTCTTGTATATCCCTATTTCTTGTAGTTTTCTAACTAATCATTTATGGGGTCGAAATGTCTTGTTTCTAATCCACATTAAGGTATTTACTCAGGCAACTCTGAACTCTCCCACAGACTTTCTACTCCTCGTATTCCTGTAACACAGCTATCAACAAACAGTTACTGACAGCGATTCTGCAAAATGTCAGGAATGACGCTTTGTACTCCCTCTAGAACAGCAAATATTGAACCTGGGATTTTAGAAATGAAAATCTGGGGTTCCCACACTTGGCAGCTATGCTGGCTGGAGAATTCTGGGAGTTGAAGTCCACAAGTCTTAAAGTCTGAGGACCTCTGCACAAAATGAAGGTACTTGTACTACTGAACTACAATCCACGCACATGTTCTCCTCCAATAGCTCTATAATTTTCTTGGTCTGCATTCAGATAGTGTCTGATAAATTGTTTCCCAGGAAATATGGAAACACTCTGGATGTTCTCATCAACAGTCCCAATAGGATAGTACCCCATGGAGTTCCCTAGCAGTTTAAAAACTGTAGGCCCATTAACTGCTTGAAGGAAACACAGTTGTTTATGCTCTGTTTTAACAGTAAGTTCAAGGACATTTATCATTGAACTCCTGAGGTGATTTATCAGAGTTAAACCATGAAGCAATCTTGGATATATGATTTATTGCCTATGCATGTGTATTTGGGAAAGCTTGGGTCTTTTTCTCATGGGAAATTCTAGGAGATGTTTTTAACATTGCATACGCCAGTGACAGAATGGCAGATTTCCAGAGTAGATTTCTCTAGCCCAATTTCATACCAGTGCCAAAATCTCATTGGACATGATGATGATGATGATGATGATGATGATGATGATGACGACGACGACAATGAGAATGGTGATGAAAAAGTTTTTAAAAGTTTGACTTCTAGTGCCGTATATGTCATTTTTGGGCAAGATACCAAAGTGGCATATCATTGTTTTCTTCCAGGATGAGTCTGTTTGTTTGAAAAGTCTAGTCTATGGATCTGGATAAGCTAGAATCAAGGCTGCTTATGGTTTATAGATCTGGCAAGAGTTTTACAGAATTCACATCTTCAAAAAGTGAATAAAACAGATCTCGAATAAACAATCATCAGCATTGCATTCAGCTATTCTCGACACCAGCTGAAACCACACGTAACACTTTCAAACAAAATGCTTATAGTTCCATTTTAGTTAATAAAAACAATGCAAGTAAATCCTTTTCCAACAAAGTACTTCTCTGGTCTTTTCAAGTAGGAAAGAACATGTTCAATACTAATATGTTCTCTTTCCTTCATCTTATTCATCACCTCTTTTCTGGCATGTTCCAAACATTTTTTCCCCACAATCTAGCAACAGCTGTGTAGAATTGGCTAAGCAAATTTAAGTTGTTTTCCATATTATTCCATATTATTTACATAAGCAAATTAGCTTAGAACCAACCTTATGGTTGGTATATTCCTGGCATTCTTTTTAGATGAGACTGAAAAGGGTGTGGCAGATATTTGGTTATTCTGCATCCAAACGGTTTTTTTTTTTTTTTTACAATGCTCTGTGCCAAACCATTTTGAACAGAAACGTGCAATGTTCTGTTGGACAGTAATTAATTGAGACATGCCAAAATGTTTTGCGGATGTAAACTACTTTTTTGTCAGAAGTCACATTTCCTTAAGGAAGCATTTTTTGAAAAAGGCTTTTATTTTTAACACATTGTCTCCCTTGAGGATAAACAGAGTACAAAATCTCAGAAACAGCCTCTGGAGGGCTCCCTTCTTCAGAAATCTGTCCTTCAGATCCTAGAGATGGAGAAACTGAGGGTGCCAAGGGGAAATAAGACTCACCAGCATGTTAAACACTGCTTGGCAATCGCAGGGTTGGTTTATTTCTTTAAGTTCTAAGGCTGCCCAATCACCAAGTGACTCTGGCTTACAAAAGGTTTACAAACATCAATGTAGGAAAACAAAAAAGTAGTCACTGCAATAAAAGTGCCCCATTTTTAGGAAGCCAATTTGGCAAGTTTACTCATCTAGTGAAGAGAAGGACCAGGGGACACATAATAGCAGTGTTCCACTATTTGAAGGGATGCCACAGAGAGGAAGGGGTCAAGCTATTTTCCAAGGCACCTGAAGGCCAGACAAGGAATAATGGATGGAAACTGAACAAGGAGAGATTCAACCTGGAAATAAGGAGAAATTTTCTGACAGTGAGAAGAATCAACCAGTGGAACAGATTGCCCTCAGAAGTTGTGGGATCACCATCACTTGAGAGTTTCAAGAAGAAATTGGGCTGCCATCTGTCAGAAATGGTGTAAGGTCTCCTGCTTGGGTGGGTGGTGGTGGTGGTGTGGGACTGGATGATGTACAACAGTGGTTGCCAACCGTGGGCCGCGGCCCACTGGTAGTCTGTGAGAAAATTTTGGTGGTCTGCAGAGAAATGTCACCCCCAGAGCAACCCCCAAAGCAATTAATCCAGGCTGTGTGGGAACACAAGGCTGCACTGCCCACCTGTTCTGCGGGAACCCTCTCCTCCCAGTCACTCCTTACCAGGCATGCTATGTTGCTATTTTTCCTTCTTTCCCCTGACCATCAGCTGTTCTGCTATGCTGGGAGATTTAGGTTAGCTAGAAAGCAGGAAATCGTTGCATTTCTTGCTTTCTAGCTAATCTTTAGATCTTCAGCTCTGCAAACAGAGCCAAACTTTCCTTAGGACTGAAGCTTCTATTATTCAGTGCAGTTAATCAATGGCAGATAAATCTCTGAATGAATCTGTGATTCTGTGAACAACTCAATCTGTCTGCCTGCTTTGCCTGATTTTGGGCAAAAGTTCCTCTTTTTTATAAAAAATTCAATATTTACATAAATATTTATTATATTTACATATAAGCCATGCCCAGCCAGTCACATGACCACCAAGCCATACCCACAAATTAGGCCATGTCCACAGAACTGGTTGTTAAGAAATTGGAATCCCACTCCTGCCTCTGTTTGTGTGTGTGTGTGTGTGTGTGTGTGTGAGAGAGAGAGAGAGAGAGAGAGAGAGAGACAGAGAGAGAGAGAGAGAGATGGAGAGGGAGAGAGTGGTAAGATCAGATTTCTCTCTCTCTCTCTCCCACGGATGTCAGCAAGCCACTATCAGCCAAAATTCATATTAGTGGTCCCTGGGATTTAAAATTTATTAGTTTGGTGGTATTTTTTGATATTTATTTATTCTATTAAATAATTTTCAATATCTCAGGTCTCTGACAGTTCATGACAGTCTAGCTGAATAACTTATGCCCATGATTATAATACATATGCATATAATACATGTATTTTGTTTCTTTTACCTCAGCTCATAATCCCAACAAATGAATGCATGAAGTGGGGTATGTACACATGAGTGTGTTTGTGTCATGTAAATCCTGAATAATAAAATAGTTGCAATCTCTTCCTCTGCAAAGTAGCTGTTGCTGCCAATTTCACTAAGCAGTGTTACTCTGGCAAGAATCTTGACACTGCTTTTCAAGTTTGGGGCTCTTTTAACATTTTATTTTATTATACATTACTCTGAAGTCTTTGGTAGAAATGTAAGAGAGTTTGCAAAAAAACCACCTGGAATAAGCTATATTTTAGACATTCAAATGTAAGGAATATCTGCAAAGCAGATGGGGGGGAGGAGGGAATC
This sequence comes from Laticauda colubrina, assembly GCA_015471245.1. Classification (NCBI taxonomy): domain Eukaryota; kingdom Metazoa; phylum Chordata; class Lepidosauria; order Squamata; family Elapidae; genus Laticauda; species Laticauda colubrina. The sequence goes on from BLBF01000003.1 coordinate 10,715,070, forward strand.
ACATTAAAAAGAGGTAGATTTTTAATTGCATGAATTGCTGCCACATCCTGACTATTTTGGCTCCTCCTGCAGATACCCCTACACAGTTACTTTTGGCCACTAGACTTCAAAAAAAAAAAAAAAAGGAATGACATTACTGTCCATAAAAACTCCAGAAAGAAAGTCCAGATTCTCATCATAAAAAATATTGGTGTTTCACTCCCATTTCTCATCCTATTGGAGTTATAGGCCAGCACCAATCCTTCAGTGATTACAAAAAGGTCCTGAAGCAAAGGGTTGAAAATTTAAAACAGGAATCTACTTGACTCTGGACAACCATAGTATACATTCTTGCAGCATTGCATTTTCTACTCATCCATCCAGTAAGCACAGCTTCATTCATGTGCATGCATACCTGCAAACACTGAAGTTCTTATTCATTAAAAAATATTTGAATGTAACTGGGGAAGACTCCTGAGAATATTGCAGACAGACAATATTTGGATATAAAAATACTTTAAAATGATGAAATGGCAAATACAACAGCTGTTGGTAAACTTCAATTGCAATTCTATGTAAGGTGAGATGTTCATCCTAAGGCCCAAGTCTACAGTGTTGCTGTTGGATTGAAATTTTAATGTGATGGAAATGAGAAATGGTTACATAGAAGTGATGAATTATATCATTTTTTAAATTATTTGCTTAATTTTACATATAACCTGCCCCAATTTCAAAAGATTTCTAGGTGATGATGATATTATTATTATTATTATTATTATTATTATTATTATTATTATTATTATTATTATTATTATTATTATTTTATGGCATTGTTACATTAGCCAGGAGACTGCAATGTTATTGCAAGTAGTAGTTTGGCTTTGCTAAGGTACCAGTCCTGTTATAGGACATGTTTGCAAACTTCCCAAGATGTACCAAAGGAGGGCAAGCTGGCTTCATACCAGAGAAAAAAACAAATGGTTCTTCCTGCAGCATCACCCAAGTTCCCCTCCCTTCCTAGAGCTGCCTCACAAATGGACACTGCAACTGGGAAGGTTCAAAGCCATCAGAAATCTGACTGACTACACAGAGTGCCAACTCGTCTCCACACTGAAGTAGTACCTATCTATCTACATGCATAGAACATGCTTTCAAATAGTTAGACAGACAGAAGCTAAAGCAAATGACAGGAGTTTACCCTGCCACATGGTGCTTGGGCTCAAACTTCTGAAGCTGAGACCATCTGTAGTGTTATTAAAGGCCATGTCACATCACCTGATGGATGCAAAATGTATGTAAAAAGGACACAGCGGACGAGCAAATTTTCCATCCGTTGTTATCCGCTCTCAAAAGTGCCCCAAATTTCCATAAAGAGAACGGACAGCAACGGACAGGGGGAGGACGTATCGCGGATGTAAAACAGATGCTCAATGGAAGCCTAGCAGATGAAAGTGGATAGAAGTGGATGGCACGTCCGCAGAGCTTCCGGGGGAGCAGAGCAAAGCGGACGCGTAACAGAAAGAGAGGATGCGTAGTGGATGAGGCGGATGCAGAGTGGATGCAGAGCGGATGCAGAGCGGATGCATAGTGGATGAAGCAGATGGGTAGCGGATGCAGAGCGGATGTGTAGCAGATGCCTAGCGGATCACTGCGCATGCGGGGAGGATGCATTACATCAGCCCCACGGATATAAAAGGAAGCAGCTTGCAAGCAGGTCACCATTCAAAGGAAAGACCTGCTGTCAGACACATATTCATCAGAGACATATTCATCATGGGGAAGAAGAGGAAGCCTGTGCCATCTTCTGCCAGCCCTGGCAAGAGGGGTAGATCCACCATCCCACCCCCTGGCACTGACTCTGCTGCTGGTGGTGCTGCTTCTTCTGCTGCTGGTGCTGCTGCTGCTTCTTCTGCTGCTGCTGCTGACTCTGCTGGTGCTGGTGCTTCTGCTGTTGCTGCTCCTGGTGCTGGTGCTTCTGCTGTGCTGACCCTGCTGGTGCTGACTCTGCTGGTGCTTCTGCTGGTGCTGACTCTGCTGGTGCTGCTTCTCCTGCTGCTTCAACTGCTGCTTCAACTGCTACTGCTGTGGTGGACCAGCCCCAAAGCCCTGAAAGCCCTGATGATGAAGGCACTGCCAGAGGAAGGAAGAGGCAAGGCAAGGAGAAGGAGAAGGAAGAGAGGAAGCAGTACTCCATTGCAGAGCAGCATGAGGAGGAGGTGCTGGAGTGGCTGAGGGAGAACGAGTATATGTGGAGGAAGGGCCACAGTCTCTATCGAGACACCAAGCAAAAGCAGGCAGCTTGGAGACAGAAGGCGGAGAGCCTGGGCTACACTTCAGATGTCCTCCTCAGGTGGTGGAAGCATATGCATATCTGGTACGGGAAGCTGCACCTGAAGAAGTCTGGCCAGGCCACAGTCAAGCTCACTGACCGGGAGACCTATGTCATGGCAAAGTGCAGCTTCCTGGAGGGTGAGGTCCACCACCGAGGAGCAGCCCCTCTGTCTACCCTCACTCTCAGGCAGCCCACAGACAACCAGTCCTCTTCTGGCAAGGAGACAGTGACCGTGTCCGGGCAGGTGTCCACAGAGCACCCCATGAGAGAGACCCCCCCAACAGCTGCACACCCTGTGCCGGAAGACGTGGAGGATTCTCTCACACACATGGAGCAAGTTGTAACAGCGACCACCAGGGACCAACCCACACCCACCCTCAGCTCCACCTCCACAGAAAGCAGGCAGAGAGGCAAACTGGAGGGACAGAGTCACACTGTCCTGCTGGAGATAAGGGACACCATCAAGAACAGCGTAGATCAATTATATCAGCTGGTACACTTCGAAATTCCATCCTCAAACTGCAAGCCCTTCCTCACCTATGTGACCCAGACCCTCATCAGCATGCCCAAGCCCCAGTACCAGGTGATGAAGGAGCGGATCACGGCACTGCTGCACCACCCTTCAGGCCCAGCTGAACCTGCTCCCACCCACTCCAGGTCTACTCCTCCACCCCAGGTGATGTCACAGCCCTTCCAAGGCTTTCAACAGCCCCTCTCCTACCAGGGCTACAGCTACCAGAAGTTCCAGCAGCAAAGGCAGCCCTTCTCAGTCCAGGTACAGGTTCCTCAGATGCCACAGGTGCCACCGATGCCACCGATACCACCGATGCCACCGACGCCACAGATGCCACCGACGCCACAGATGTCACTGATGCCACAGATGCCACAGATGCCGCTGATGCCACAGATGTTTCCTCGCACGCCACAGACGCCTCACCTTGCCTAGCTGAACACCAGACATCCCCACTACACTCCTCCTTCCTCCACCCCACAGCCAAGCCCAGCCTCGGAACATCTGTCATTGGTCCTGTGTCTGACATCCCAGGTCCTGGATGAAGGGCCTCTCAACCTCACGGGACTGAGCCAGCTTTCTGAGAACTTCCTGAGCACACCATCTCTTGTTGTCCTCTCAGGGCCAGGCACCCCAATGGTGCCTCAGACCAGCACTCCAGCAGCAGCCACCTCCACAGCACCTGGACTCTTCACCCCTCAGACTATGGGCATGCCTCAGAGTGACTGAGAAGAGTGCCAGAGACTGGGTTGCTACCTGATGACTTTATCTTTGCTTGGGACACTTGGGTCATTTTCTTTTACAGTTTGTTCTTAATAAAGATTATCTTTGCTTCACACACTTGCTTCACTTCTTGTAGTCAATAAAGTCTTGGTGGAAACTTTTAGAAATGGTTTAAGCCTTTGCATGCTTGTGGGATGGGTAAGGATCGCAGTGGGATGGGCAGGGATACCTTTAGGATGGGTAATAGCTGTGGGATGGGTTGGGATAACTGTGGGATGGGTAAGGATAGCAGTGGGATAGATGAGCCTCCAGTGCAAGCATAGTGGGACTGTATGGTCCACCCTCCCAGGTGCCACACCTATGGCCCTTTATTATCAATAACAATATAATCAATCATCCACACATGTCAACATAAACAAAACTCTTTATTAATACCCTATTCATTGTAAGGCCACTCAACATACATGGCACAATCTCATCAGTGTGATGAGACAGGCTGAAGGAAGCATCCATTAAGCATCTACCATCCTGTCTTGCCACTCCACTGCTCCAGCTGAGGAGTTGCACCAGTGTTTCAGGAGGTTGCGCTGCTTCTTCCCTTCACGTGAAGCTCTGTTGGGGCCTGGTACATCCACAGTGTCTATCAGGTTTCATCCTTGCCTCCATTCCCCAGGCTCCATGTCCCCATTGCCTTGTTGACAGTCCACAAGCCTGTTCTGCAAGACTGGGTAGCAGGTGCTCATGAGATTGTGCAGGATGCAGCAAGCTTCTACGATGCTCCTCACGGTCTGTGGATGATGCTGCATGGTGATGAGAAGTACCTGGAACCTGTTGGCCAGGATGCCAAAGGCGTTCTCCACCACCCGTCTTGCCCTGGACAGCCTGAAGTTGAAGATCCTCTCTTCACGGGTGAGGCATCTGGAAGTGTAGGGCTTCATGAGGTAGGTTCTGAGGGAGAAGGCGTCATCACCCACGATGAAGTAGGGCACATCTTGTGTGTTGTTGGGTAGGGGGTCTGGATCTGGGAAGCCCACAATGAGGTTGTGTTCCAGCCCCTCCTTGAAGTCACTGGCATTGTATATCTGGGCATCTAAAGATGACCCATTGCCTGAAGCATCGAGGTCCATGAACTTGTAGTCAGCATAGATCATGGCAAACAGGATGATGCTGAAGAAGCCCTTGTAGTTGAAATAAGTGGACCCTTACTTGACTGGAGCTTTGCAGGCCACGTGCTTGCCATCTATGGCTCCAACAGTGTGTGGGAAGTTCCACCTTTGATACCACTGTTCTGCAAGTTTCCTCCAACCTTGTTCAGTGGAGGGACACTGGAGGAGCTCCTGCAGATATTCTTCGATGATGGCCTGCACCACTTCTCTGACCACAATACTGATGGTGTTGTGTGGCACCCTCCAGGCGTACTGCATGTTTCTGTACATGGTCCTGGAGGCCAGGTGGCACAGAGTCAGTGCCACCTTCAGCCCAGGGTCCAGGCTGGGATGAATGTTGGTGCTCTGCTTGGTCAACCTGTGTCTCAGACGCTCCACAATTTCATCAAACATGGCTGGTGGCATCCTCATGAAGTTCTGGAATGCACGAGTGTCTTCGTTCCTCAGCTCCACCATCAGCTTGTCATAGAGTCCAAACTCCGCTCTTCTCCCGATCCATCGTCGGACCCAGACACTTCTTGGCTGCCTCCTTTTCTTCCTGTAGAAAAGGTGAAAGAGCCTGAAGAGGGCTTGGTTCTGGTGTTGAATTATGACGGCTACCAAAAGGAGTATGCGATGATCCATGGTGGAGAAGAATGGATGATGTGGAAGAGCAAGAGCAAGGCTGAAGAGGTCTGCACAGCAGGGCTGCTGGACTGAAAGTGAGATCCAGGTGATTTCCTCCCCCTTTTTATGGGAAATGTCGGCTTTCCGCTAGGTGTCCTTCCGCATACTCCACGCATCCTCCAGACATCCTAAATATCCGAGATACGTCCCCTATATGAACGTTTTTTCCGTTTTAATGCTTTGTATCTGAGCTGCATCCGCTTTCATCCTTTCTAAGTCTGTGCTACTAATGCTGTGTGTCCATTCCACGTCCGTTTTGCTTCTTCCCTATGTCCATTTTCCGCTGGAGCGGATTTGAGTTGCGCAGATGCGCAGCAGATGCCTAGCGGATATAGCGGATGCGTAACGGATGACAACAGACATATAACAGATGTTCCCCATATGTGTAGCAGATGTATAATGGACGTGTTGGATACTTCATCTGCTCAAAAAGTTTTGTGCAGCTCAAAACTTTCTGAGCAGATGAAATCTCAGTAGACGGATGCTGGACGGATAGAGAGTATGAAAAACGTATGCAGTGAGTACACAACGGATGCATCGCGTTTTCCAACGGATGGCAAGCTTTTTTTAATGTTTTACATCCTCTTTGCATCCGTTGGTGTAGTATGACAGGGGCTTAAGCTATTAAGCTACTGCGCCTCTAAGAGCCACAGTGGTGCAGTGGTTAAAATGCAGTACTGCAGGCTACTTCTGCTGACTGTCAGCTGCCTGCAAGTTGGCAGTTTGAATCTCACCAGGCTCAAGGTTGACCCAACCTTCCATCCTTCCAAGGTTGGTAAAATGAGGACCCAAAATTGTTGGAGCAATATGCTGACTCTCTAAACTGCTTAGAGAGGGATGTAAAGCACTGTGAAGCATTATATAAGTTCTATTCCTATTTGGGGGGGGGGACACCCATTAGGTAAAATGAATTCACTTAACAACTGCTGCAAAAAATGCTTAAAAATTGGATCAGGTCACATGGTGCCTCAATGTACAACAGCAACAACTTGATGATTATTTCAACCTCAGTTACAGTTGAAGTGATATATGAGTCTAAGTGCTATTGCTATTGGGTGATATATAATAACAAAGAAAAAGAAAGAAAACTCCTACAATAATAATTAAAACCAAACCAAAATAACATTTTTCATAAAATAAAGACAAAGATAAAACCCACAACAAAATTGAGTTATGCACCTATAGTCAATCATCTGAAAGTGAAGAAAATATCCAACAAATAAAATTTAGTTGTCCTGGTCTTTTCTACCTTCTGGCCCTCAAGGCCCATATTCAGCCTCCCTATTCAGGAAAAAGAATGCTTAATCAAAGAGATCTAAAAGGACAGAGATGAAGAATTCTCATCCCAGAGATAGTAGGTGAAAAAACATTTGATAACCTTAAAACCCTACAGCAAAGTATTCAAATTATTTCAAGCTAGATTTTGCCAACAACTCAAAGCTTGAATCTTTGTACTGAATAATTTTGATCAGACACATGGTGGAGGCTTCAAGGAGACATAAGGCTTTGATTTCATGGTTCGAAAAAAGGTCAGCCTCACAGATCAGATCAGAGCCAAAAAGCTTACATTATTTGTTGCAGGAATAAATAGTAATCTTTGGCAGCATACTCTATTTTATTAAATTAAAAATTGCCTCCAACTCTACACCAGCTACTTCTAAAGCTAAGATTCTCATCATAATAAAATAAGGACCAAAGATTTCAATGCTATTCACGTATTCATAAGTGAGGAAAACTGCAAAAAGGTAACTTAAGTTTGCAAAACCCTAGACCTTGCCTATAAAAGGGAGGAGGTAGTCCTCATTTAGTAAACACAATTTGACTGGCAGCTCTATTGTTAAGTAAAGTGGTTGCTAAAGGCCCGGTCCCACTGGCCAATGGACACAAAACGTATGCATAAAGGACACAGAGGACAAGCAAAATTTCTGGGGTGGCTCCATCTGTTTTCATCCGCTCCAAAAATTGCCAAAAATTTGCATAAACAGAACGGAAAAGAATGGACGTGGGTAGTATGAAGCAGGGATATTAAACAGATGTTCATCGGAAGCCTAGCGGATGAAAGCAGATGGAAGTGGACACCTTTGAAGGGGTTCCAGGGGACAATTTGGAAGCAGACGCATAGTGGAAGGGGTGGATGCATAGCGGATGAAGTGGATGCATCATGTACACCTATAGGAAACAAAGGAGATGCCGCACGGATGTATATCGGATGCAAAGTGTTCACTGCGCATGTGGGGGTATGAATTATGTCTGCTCCACGGATATAAAAGGATGCAGCACACACGCAGTCAGCATACAGGGGAAAGACGTGCTGCCAGATACATCTTGCAGGAACATCATGGTTCATCAGTCAGGCAATAAAGTTTAATAAAGTTTATCTTTGCTTAATACACTTAATAAAGTTTACTTGGTTCATTTTGTTTACTTCATAAAGTGTTGGTAAAAACTTTGAAAAAATGGTTAAGCTTTAGCATGCTTGTGGGATAGATAAGGATAGTTATGGGATAGATAAACCTCCAGTGCAAGCATAGTGGGACTATATGGTCCACCATCCCAGCTGCCACACATATGGACCTTTATTATCAATAACAATTTATTCATTGATCAACACATTTTAAAATAAACAAAGCTCTTTATTTATGCCCTATTCATTGTAGGACCACTTAACGTACATGGCACAATCTCATCAGTGTTATGTAACAGTCTCAAGAAAGCATCCATTAATCATCTATCATCCTGTCTTGCCACTCCACTGCTCCATCTGGGGAGTTGCACCAGTGTCTCAGGAGGTTGCGCTACTTCTTCCCTTCACGTGAAGCTCTGTTGGGACCTTGTACATCCACAGTGTCTATCAGGTTTCGTCCTTGCCTCCATTCACCAGGTTCCATGTCCCCATTCCCTTGTTGACGGTCGACAAGTCTGTTCTGCAACACTGGGTAGCGGGTGCGCATGAGATTGTGCAGGATGCAGCAAGCTTCCACGATGCTCCTCACAGTCTGTGGCTCATGCTGCATGGTGGTGAGAAGTATCTAGAACCTGTTGGCCAGGATGCCAAAGGTGCTCTCCACCACCCGTCTTGCCCTGGACAGCCTGTAGCTGAAGATCCTCTCTTCACGGGTAAGGTATCTTGAAGTTTACGGCTTCATGAGGTAGGTTCTGAGGGAGAACGCGTCATCACCAATGATGAAGTAGGGCACATCTTGTGTGTCATTGGGTAGGGGGTCTGGACCTGGAAAACCCATGATGAGGTTGCGTTCCAGCCCCTCCTTGAGGTCACTTGCGTTGTATACCTGGCCATCTGAAGCTGACCCGTTGCCTGAAGCATCGATGTAGATGAACTTATAATCAGTATCAACCATGGCAAAGAGGATGATACTGAAGAAGCCCTTGTAGTTGTAATAAGACCCTGAATTGGCTGGAGCTTTGCAGGCCACATACTTCCCATCTATGGCTCCAACGGTGTGGGGAAAGTTCCACCTCTGATACCACTCTTCTGAAAGTTTTCTCCAGCCTTGTTCAGTGGTGGGGCACTTGAGGAGCTCCTCCACATATTCTTCAATGATGGCCTGAACCACTTCTCTGACCACTTTGCTGATGCTGTTGTGTGGCACCCTCCATGCATACTGCATGTTTCTGTATGTGGTTCCAGAGTCAGTGCCACCTTCAGTCCAGGGTCCAGGTTGGGACGGAAGTTGGTGCTCGGCTTGGTCAACCTGGGTCTCAGACACTGTACAAGTTCATCAAACATGGCTGGTGGCATCCTCATGAAGTGATGGAATGCACGAGGGTCTTCTTTCCTCAGCTCCACCATCAATTGGTGATACAGTCCAAACTCCATTCTTCTCACGATCCATCCTCAGATCCACATAGCTCTTGGATGTCTCTTTCCTCTCCTTCTGTTTAAAACTTGATACAGTCTGAACAGGTTTTGGTTCTGGGGATGAATGAGCACCGCTATCATATGGACTGTTTCATCATCCATGGTGGAGAACAATTGATGATGTTGAAGACCAAGACCAAGGGTGATGTGGTCTGTACAGCATGGCTGCTGGACTCATACTGAGATCCAGATGATTTTCTCCCCCTTTTTATAGAAAATATCGGTTGTCCGCTAGGTGTCCGTTTTTAATACTTTATATACGAGATGCATACACTTACATCCTTTCTATTTCCCTGCTACTAACTCTGTGTAGATGTTCCGTGTACCTTTTGTTTCCTCCCTCTTTCCATTTTCAGCTGCAGCGGATGTGAGTTGAGGGAATGGCCAGAGGATGCAGAGAGGATACAGTGGACGTTTAACGGATGATAATGGACATAGAATGTTTGTTGCCCGTATATGTCGCAGATGTACATCGTATGCGGCGGAAAGTTCATCAGTTCAAAAAGTTTTGTGCAGCTCAAAACTTTTTGCGCAGATGAAATCTCAGTGGACGGATGCTCGACAGATAGAGCATATGAAACACGTATGCAGTGAGTACACAACAGATGCATAGTGTTTTCCAACAGATGGCAAGCTTTTTTTAACGTTTTACATCCTCTTTGCATCCGTAAGTACAGTGGGACCGGGCCTTTCGTAAAACCATGATTGTGCTTATGATAATATTACAACTCTCCTTTGCTCGCTTGCCAAAGTCATAAATGCAAGGACTGGCCAAAAAGGTTTTTTTTCATCACCATTGTAACTGTGTGTTAAGCCTGGGTTCCCCAACTAGGGTTAGGTAGACAAGCTAAACAGAATGTGCAGCGTTAGTCAGATAGGCACACAGATAAATGAGTGAGCTAAGCTTGTATGTTTATTAACATACAGTAAAAATAACAGATACGCTTGTGCTATCAAGAATATA
>BLBF01000003.1:10745290-10769283 GCA_015471245.1 Laticauda colubrina
TTTGTATGTGGAGTCTTGGAGTAGGTCTGTCAATTTTGTTTCATAGTCTTTTCTGTCCATTACTACTGTGGCATTTCCTTTGTCTGCTGGGAGTATTATGATATATATATATTATATATATTATATATATTATATATATATTATATATATGTATATATGGATCTTTGGTTATTCGGGTTCAGAAAAAAACCTCAGAAAACATATATATATATACATATATACATATATTCATATATGTGTGTGTGTGTGTGTGTGTGTGTGTGTGTGTGTGTGTGTGTGTTTTTAAGTTTTCGCGGGTACTTACATGAATGCAGCTCAGCTTCTTTCGGGTATTATCCCACGTCACTGTAGTGCTTTTAAAGTTGTAGCAACGTTTCAGCAGAATCTTATCTGCCATCATCAGGCTTCTGTATTGAGTTTGTATTTTAAAAAGATGGTTTCTTAGTGTTCTCCAAGCTTGGTTATTTTCTTGTAGAAGTTTCATTACCCTTAGATCTGGCCTGCAGGGCTGTCCTAGAAACAGCAAGGGACCGGCCCATGGTGCCCTAGTTCCATTTTCACTGACAGAGAGTGGCAGGAGCTGTCACAACTAAAAATGGAGCTCTGGAGCCTGTTTTCTCTGACAGGGCACTTGGGTTGCCACAGATACCCCCGATAGGAGTAATGTCAAGCTGGCCAGACCCACCCCGGCCCCCATGGTCAAACAGAACCCTGATGCAGCCCTTTATGAGATAGAGTTTGACACCCCTGCCGTACAGGATTATCAGAGAGTTGCCTTTACTATTTTGAACATTCAAATGGAGAAAGTAAAAAAAAAAAAACAATTAAAAGGAAAGCCCCTCTGAGTATGAAATGATTGTTCCCTCTTTTTATCTCATTTTCATATTTGCCATAACTGCTCCAAGAAAGACTCTTGATTGGAAGATCCTTTTTTGCAGAACCTGCTTCTGCAAATATTTTGAGGTAGCACATCTGGGTGACTCTGTTCTAAAAAAAAGAAGAAGAAGCAAAGATCAATTAGCCAAGGAACTTGTAAAAGCGTGGGAAAAAGGAGACTTGAGACCAGTGTAACTTCAGCTCTTTATTAAAAGGTATAGATCTGTGCTGGACCTGCGAGCCGCGGCAGCTCTTCTTATAGAGCTTGCCGGCGGCTCTTACCCAATGACAGCCTTCTGAATCTCCTGTGATTGGCTCGGCCAATCGCGGGAGATTCTTTACTGACCAATCACCGTCGTTCTTCTGTCCAATCACAATGCAGTCCGTCTTAGCCAATCAGGTTAAAGTATTTCAAGAATGTTAATATGGAACAGAACTCTTCCAGTAAGTTACTAAATTCTAAGGAAAATAAGTCTCTGCACCCCAGATCTGGAAACTGTTTATCCACAATGGTGCCCTTCCTTGGATGATTGCTAAACATGTACACTTTCTTTTACAGAGGTAGTATTCAGCAGGTTCTGACCAGAGTAGTTTGGAGAACTGGCAAATACTACCTCTAATTGGCCCCGCCCCATTTATCTCTACCTCCCAAATCCCAGCTGATCACTGGGTCTTCTTTTGTTGCCCTGCATAGGAGAACAGAGCTGGAAATCAGGTTAGTTGGGTGGGGAAGGAATAGAGATTTTACAGTATTCTTCCCCTGGAGTGGGGTGGGAATGGAGATTTTCTAGGATCCTTCCCCGGTCACACCACCAAACCATGCCCACCAAGCCACGCTCACAGAATCAGTAGTAAAAAAAAATGAATTCCACCATTGTACTGATATCTTCTTAATTATCTGAAACTTTATTCCTTCTTTGTCAGTCTTTCTCTTTTTAATGTGACACTATCAAAGAAAGCAGGACAGTTATATGCAATTCATGACTTAGTCTTGAAACGGTAGTAGTGTTGGTCTACATCATAACAAAGCAAACTTATAGTATTTATACAAAATAATCAAGTGAGCCTAGTCAGAACTCTAAGAATACAGCTATAAACCTGACAGCACTACTAGGTGAAAAAATATATATTTTCATTTAAAATGTAATAACTTCAAGCTGGTCATAGCTTTGCTGCATGGAATTCCCTAGCTGGAGCTGTTATAGAAAATTGACACCACTATCTGACTATCTGTACAGTACTGTATAGCCAGTTTATAATGCCTGGTAAGACCACACTTGAAGTATTGCATCCAGTTTTGGTCACTATAATATTTAAAAAAGTGTTGAAACTCTAGAAAGAGTGCAGAGAAAAGCAACAAAGATGATTAGGGGAATAGAGGTTAAAACATATGAAGAACAGTTGCAGGAAATGGGTATATCTAGTTTAAATGAAAAGACAGATTGGAGGTGACATGATAGTAGTGTTCCAATATTTCAGGGGCTTCCACAAAGAAGAGGCAGTCAAGCTGTTCTCCAAAGCACCTGAGGGCAGAACAAGAAGCAATGGGTGGAAACTAATCAAGGAGAGAAGCAAATTAGAACTAAGGAGAAGTTTCCTGATAGAACAATTAATTCCTGGAATTGCTTGCCATCAGAAATTGTGGGTGCTTCAACACTGGAGGTTTTTAAGAAGAGACTGGACAATTATTCATCTGAAATGATATAAGATTTTCCACTTGAGCAAGGGGTTGGACTAGAAGATCTCCAAAGTCCCTTCCAACCCTGTTATTCTGTTATTCCTCCTGTCAGTTTCAAAGTATTATAGTGAATGCATGAATACCTGGTCTTTTTGAGTACACTGGGAATTTAAGTTTTAATAATATGTTCAGTATGTTTAGTTCATCAACACATCTTGTAGGAGCAGAGGTATCCTTGAAATTGGGTACAAACATTGACTCAAACAAAATATATGGAAATACCCCCCCCCCATCCTCATTTAAAACCATATGATGCTGTGAAACCTATGGATTACTTTTCAGTTTTTCTTGAGAGTACAGCCCACTAAACTGAACAGGGCTAAGTTTTAATCAGGCTAGCTGGGATATTTCCTTTATTACTTAGGGAAACCTGTTGGCATTTCTTCCCACCGGATCTGCTGTTCGAGGATCTGGCCTTGGAGAACAATTCTGGATGCAGCCTATTACCTAACTGATATAAATTACCAGGATGTAGAAGAATTCTGAATCCTTAAGAGGAAAAGGACTTTCCATGCCAGACAAAAGAAGCCCATTTCCCAGAGTAACGCAATACTCTAATTGCAGTAAAAGCTCCAATAAAGTGATTCAGCACATTGAAGGTCTAGACGCATAGAAGTCCATTGTTAACATTTGGCCTTCTCGCTCAGAGGAAGCTCACATCATTTCCTTTGCTGGTAGTGGAATTCCCCTCATTGTATACTCGGAGGAGATGCTTATTCTCCTCACTGGTTGTTAAAAAAATGTCCTTGTAATGGATCTGATAGTACCAACTAGCTAAGGCTTCCACTTTGTAATGATTATTATTTTTAAAATAATACATCCAGGAAAAAGAAGTTACAATCAAGCCTTTTTTGCTACCCCTTCACTCTCCACCCTTGATCCTGTCATTTTTTTAAAAAAAAAGCAAATGTAAGAGAAATATGAAATTCTGTGATGTTGCTTCCCTGCATTATTTGTTAAACAGAAAAAAACATATTCAACTCTCTCTATTCTCTCTATTCAGTCCAGGAAATTTGTTTTAACATATACATTATGTCCTTCTGCAGAAAACATTAGTGCCTCAACAATCAACACTCAAACTTAACGCTGAGTTTTCCATACAGCTCTTAGAAGAAAGGAAGTAGAGAGTCTGAAATCTCTATTTAAAAGACCTTCCTATTTTTATGTATACAGTTTTTCTTAATTGATCACAGACACTTATGAATAATCTATCTCAGGGGTCAGCAACCTGTGGCTCTGGAGTTGCATGTGGCTCTTTCATCCCTCTGCTGCGGTTCCCTATGGCTGGTCGGTTCCACAATTGATAGGGTTTTGGTTAGGACAGGTAGAGGACAAAAGACACCACGCTAGGAGGAGACTCTATGGTGGGGAAACTGCCATAGAGTCTGGTCAGCTTCAGAATTGAAAGGAAGACTCCCAATTAGGAACTTTGTTTGCTCTTTGAATATTAAAGGTCAATCTATCTCCTTACACATTTTGCTGATTTGTAACTATAGGAGGTTCTGGATCAAAAGCACTTTAAAGGGGACATCTTCTCTCTACTGCTCATTCATTAGTTTTCCTCACTTTCTATTCAAAAATGCTCAAAGGTGAGCATTGGAACAGAAGGTTACAAAAGGATGCTCCCTTGCCTCATTTCTTATTGTTACTGGCATATTTGAAAAAAAAAAATGCAATACCCAGAACTCCAACGAATAATGGAGAGAATCTTAAAGTGGTGTGGTTCTTAGCGGATGCCCTGGGATTGCATAGGGCAGAAAGTCAGGTCATTGATCAATCAACATAATCAACAATAAATGATATTTTGTATTCACCTAACCATTCCTGGACTTGCACCTTCAATTTTATATGCCTAAAACACACACACACACACACAATTGTCTCTGCCATTATCTGCATCTGGCTCTTTATCCTAGAGGGGATTGACTGTGAAGCAGAAGCAGTCAGGGGACACATAGAATCATATAGCAATAGCAATAGCACTGAGACTTATATTCATAGTGCATTATAGAGGTTTATAAATGCCAGCAAATTGACCCCAATGATATGGGTTCTCATTTTATCAGTCTCAGAAGGATGAATCAACCTTGAGTCCAGTTATTATTGAACTCCTGGCAGTGAGCTGAATTAGCCAGTATTACTACATTCTAATCAATACTCTTTTTCTACAATTGGAAGGGATGTTAAAACTCATGTCCTCCAATTCCCTGATTTATGCAGTAAGGGTTTGTTCATGATTAGACTCTCATTATTTATTTATTTAATTTATATTGCTGCCTATTGCGATTGAATAGCCTATTGCCTGTTGCCGCCTATCGCCTGTGGCAATTCAAGGCAGCTTACAAATATAAAACCACATTTAAAACAATAAAACTAAATTAATATAATAAAATAAAATCCACCTCCCACCCCAGCAACAGCACCTCACTTCCATTTAATGGGCTGCTTTTAATCTTTTAATTTAATCCTGCTCTGGGTTCCCCAGGCCCACTGGCAGAACCAGGTCTCCGCTCCTTCTGGAAGAGTGCCAGAGTGGGGGCCATTCTAATCTCTGGGAGAATGATGTTCCAGAGAGAGGGAGCCACCTCAGAAAAGGTCCTTCTTCTGGGTCCCAACAGGTGTATCTCCCTAAGGGGTGGGACCCGCAACATTCCCTACCCCTCCACTCTGATAGGTCAGGTAGATGTGATGCAAGAGACAGTTCCTCAGATAAGTTTACAGGTGGACCAACTATGGTAGCCAAACAGCACTGTTCCACTGTTCATTGTTCTTGCTGCTCTTTGAGTTATATGGGCTAGTTCTGGAGTCTGAAGAAGGCTCTGACGAGTGCTCTGCCTGAAGAAGGCTCTGACGAGCTCTCTGTGTTTGAAGCAGGGATGGGGCCAGGACCGTCTGACAGTTATTAGCTGCGTTTAGAGTCATACATCAGTAAAGCAGAAGAACAGCTAGAACCTGTTCCCAGTGTGCGCATGCACAGAGTTGTCAGACAAAGGGGACAGCTGAGGAACAAGGGCCAACTTGGAAGTAAAGTCACAGTGGATGGTGAATGGCTCCTCCCCTAAAATACAAAAGGGAGCAAAAGGTGAGTAGGGTTTTGCAGGAGACAATTACTTCATTCCAGCATGCTTGCCAAGTATTGCAGCATCTGAGAGATATAGACCTGGCCCCTCTCCAAGCCTGATAAAGGTTTGTTATTGGGAATTATTGTGAAAACTGTTGACTGGGACTTTGTTGGAGAGTGAATTCATTGTACACTAAATAAAAGAGGTTTATCAGGATCGGACCTCGGCTTTGTGCTGTTGGGGAAGCCTAGGTCAGAACACAGAGACCTAGCAGCTTTGTTACTTCAAATGGCCAGCAACTCAGGACCAAAAGGTAGTGAAATGCAGTGACCAGGACTAGTCAGGAGGGGCCATGCACACACTAGCCAATTATTATTATTTATGATGGTTATTATTGTTATTATTATTATTATTATTATTGTTGTTGTTGTTGTTGTTGTTGTTGTTGTTGTTGTTGTTGTTGTATTTATTGCCATTGTACATCATATATACAATGAAATGGGTTTAGCATTTATTGGTGCAATCCTTAACAGAAAATACAGACATGAATAGTATAGAAAACAACCTTTATACTGATAATTGGACAAGAAAACAAAACTAGTCATATGTTTCATGGATGCATGGAGTGATTGTAGTTGTATTCACGAGTCTGACAGCCCATGGATAAAAGCTGTTTTTAAACCTGTTTGTCCAGCTGGCTATACTTCTGTATCTTCCATCCGATAATAAAAGTGAGAATGGAGACACTGAATAGGATGTGAATCATCCCCAAGTATCTTCCTTACTCTGCTGAAACAGTGAGGCCTGGTGATGTCATTCAATGGTATTAAGGGTCAACCAATGGTTACCTGTGCGAAATTTATCACTCTCTGTAGTGCCTTCCTTTCCTCAACTGTTGAACCAGTGTACCATACTGTTATACAGTATGTCAGGATACTTTCTATTATGGACCAATATAGAAAGAGGTCATCAGCCATTGTTCCACCTGATTTTTCCACAGGACTCTAAGGAAATGAAGTCTCTTTTGAGCCTTCCTAACTGCCAGGGATGTGTTGTTTTTCCATGTGAGGTCTTTTATATATATATATAAAAATTTTATTTAAGTTTTCACAAAACATATAAATACAAATAAAATATCTTTTTTTGAGAACAGTGTGACCCCGGGTTATCAGTTTTTCATACAGACATAAACTCAATACATATTTATCTTACATTCTAATCCAAATTTTATAACTATTTTCACAATTTTTTCAATAGCTTTTCCCTTTCTTTACTTCTTATAGCCTTATTTTAAATTATCTCATTCCATTCTTAATTCAATTACATATCTTTTTCAAATTTTTTAAATCTTTCTAATCAATGTTTTTATACTTTCATCTGTCCTGTTTACAATTTCATATTGTCTTTTCTCATAAAACAAATTTTCCCCTAGAAATTATTAGAGTGAAACACCTTTGTATCTTTTTTCAAATCTTGTTTAAAATTTTAAGTTACACCTTTACAGTTATAACATTCATTTTTTAAGCTCTATTTTATAACACATACCTATTTTCAATTGAATTCTGCTTGATACATTCCCTTAAAAATATACATTAAATTCTTAAAAGAAAAAAGTATATATATATCTTTGTGTATATATGTACAACAATAGTAAATGGAATAATTATTCTATTCAAGTACAGCTCTGCCATTAATATTAATAACAATCTTTTACATTTCTATTTCTTTTAACAAACATTACCTAGTAATATCAGTTGTCTTTCACTTTAATCATCTATATTTCATATTTTACCTATTACTGTCTTTAAATAAAAAACAAAACAATAGTTATTAACAGTAGTCAATAAAATTATTATTCTTATTCAAATTCATCTTGTCAACTGATAAAAATCTTCCATGTTTCTTTTCAGTTTTTTAAAACTTTCTTTTTAAATCATTGAGAGCCTTATTCTCTTTACAAACAAATATTCCATTACACATCAAAACATTTTTTTCGATCATTTTAATCATCTAAACATATTTTCTAACCCTTTTCTATTTCTAATATAACAATGCTATCCCATATACCCTTGCAGAATCCTCTCCTTAAGTTAAATTTTAACCATTGTCTCTGTGTCTTTTAAATCGGTTTATACCTTTAATTCTTGTACACTTTTCCTGTACCTCTATAACTTGTTTCTGTCTTTTGTAGCTTCTTTTCTTTTCCCTCTTCCCGCTCTTCTTCTCCCTCCCTTTTTTATTCCCTTTTCTATCTGATTCCCCCTTCTGTGATCCTCCCTTCTGCTTCTTCCTGATATTATGATTGCTTTTCAAATTACTCTTTTGGGGTTTTTTTGGTTGTTGCTTCAATGCTTAAGTTTGTCCCTTTCCCCCCTTTCCCTTTTTTACCCACTTAAAGTTGCTTGGTCATTAAAGATGGCTTCTTCGTTGTTCCACCCTTCTTGTTCTGCCAGCGCTTCTTGTTATTTTTCATAGTTCAAAATCTCCATTTCTAAAAATTGAAATACGAAGCCAAAAGCCATATGAGGTCTTGACTAATAAGCACTCCCAAGAATTTAAAAGAGGAAACCCTCTCCACCCACCAATATACAGTGGGGCAGGTTCCTCTCTGTGCTTCTGGAAATCCAGCACCATCTCCTTTGACTTGCTGGAGTTTAGATGTAAGTTGTTTTTTGAACAATAATTGAAGCAAAGGTATCATTAAGTGTGAAATACAGTGCAACGGATGGATGATCAGTGCCACTTTTGCTGTCAGGGATTAGAAAACACAACTTTTGGATGCTGAATAAAAAAGGATAAGGAAAGGCTGCCTTCCTCATGAGTTGGGATCAGCCAAAGATGTATACTCTAGAATTAGTAAGCAGACTGTTCTAGCCAGAGCAAGCAGGACACAAAGTTGAACCTTGAGTTATTTCTGGCTCTGAATGTTCATCTATTAATTATCTATTATTATTATTTTCATTTTTAATCTTCTGTTCAATTATGTCCAATGAAAACTCCTTGGTATTCTCTGACCTTGCTTATTTTCTTGCAGATGTTTCATTACCCAAACTAGGTAACTTCATCAGTGCTAGTGATCAGACTTCACTATATTCTCTTTTATTAATTGTGTCCTATTCTTGGAGACTGCCTGGACAAGTCCCTGTGGTTTTGCAGGGGAAGTGATTTGCCTTTGCCTCCTCCTCAGGGCTGAGAGAGGAGGGGGACAATACTTGCTTAAGGTCACCCAGATGGCTTGATGCCTAAGGCAGGACTAGAACTCACTGTCTCCTGGTTTCTAGCCTGATACCTTAACTACAACACCAAACTGACTCTCACTCACCCTCTCTTCTTAGAAGGTTTCAGAAAGAGAGATAACTCACCAGAAGCATAGTGAATCTTACACAGATCTGCTGAATGATGCCAGTCTGAACAGATTGACAAGATCCAGCATGTGAAACCCAATACAGATATTATAAAGTCATTCATAGGAGTGTATAGGGAATATAAATGGCCTGGAGTTATTTCACATTCTTCCTGTGCAGTGATACCTTTGCTAAAGTTCTTTCTGAACAGTTCAACAATTCCTACAATTCTGATTCATTCAATACATTTGCGTTCGTGTAATGCTTTCTGGTAGATCACCTTCCCCTTTTGCTTTGTTTGCTAAATCAAAGGATTAAGCTTTACAACAGCTGTTGATCAGATACAAATGTGGCACAAACATTAATGAAACCATTCCCCCCACTTTAAATTATCTCGAGGAAATACAGCATGTGTATCTGACCTCATTACACAATGCCTTGCTAGCAGCTTCTTCCTTATTATTACACAGAATATCATCACAATATGGTTGCAAATGTATTACAAATTACTGAACACTGATTAAGACTTATTCTTTGGTTATAAGTAAAAGAGATATGCAAATGTTTTATCTAAAATGTTGACGATTTTATACCCCAGTTATAAATTAAGGGAGGACAAACTGTATGAAAAAGAGGGATTTGTAGACTTTTTTTTCTGGAAATAAAATACGATGAGATTGAAATAAAAAGATAATTACTGATTCAAAAATAGGGCAAGGAATCAAAGCTTACATTATTCTTGTAAATAATAAAAACCCAGAACCACCCCCATCACAGAAAAAACCCATTTTATCATAGGCAAAAGAAGAACAAAAGAAAAACTACAACACATATCAAATGTCCATTGTTCAGGTTATATCTGCTCTTCAGCAGTAAAATAATTCATTGCTTCTTTCAATCCAACACTTTAGAACATTCACTTAATTCTTTACTATTAGGTATACCAATAATCAGGTTCCTTTTTTAATACAACAGTTGATATATTTCCATGATGCTTAACTCTATTTTATTTTAAAAGAATCTTTTTACCTATTCATTAGGAGCAAATAGATGTGACCTTTTCAGTAACAGAGAATACTGGCCTGTCTGTTCACCCATATGTGTCATGTTAACAAGAAAAATAGCACCTCCAGTCTTGGTATCAGCACTTGTCAAACTTTCAAGGAGGAATTAATTTGTATAATAAAATATTGTGACACAATTCTATTTTCTGACCAGCCAAGACAAGAAGCTATCAATTTGTAACAGAAAGAGTCACATCATGATAACTACCAGTAGCTGCTTTGACAACCTGATTCTCTCATAATGCATTATACTTCAACTTCTCTAAGTTCCTACCCCACTTATTGGCTGGAAATTATGATAAGAAAACAGAATAGAGAATATATCCCACTAGAAGAGAATATCTGCACCTCAAGGTGGAACTATGGAGTCCTTAATTGCTCTTTGAGCTTGGTTGTTTGCTTGCAGACATCTCATTGCCTGACTAAGTAACACCATGCTCTAATCATAATGATGATGATAATGACAACACTCTTATATAGTTGACTGATCATGTCACCTATTTGTGTAATGAAAACAAATTCAGAGAGGACCAAGGACTTCACAAGATACCCATTGTTTGGCCTGTTGCATAAAGCCACCATGAGTAAACATCAATAACCCCAGTCCAGGGGTGGGATTCCAGCAGTATAACAACCGGTTCGATGATTGCATGCTTTGTGCATGCACACGCACTTCATGCATGCGCCAAACACGCACTCCATGTGTGCGCTCTGCATTTTAAAAAGCTCTAATACTTACTTTCTACTGCAGTCCCTGTGAATAAAACAGCAGAAGCATGGCAAACTGCTCTGCTGAGTGAATCAGCTGTATTCTTAAAAAAGGAAATAAAGCACAAGAAAGGTGGGCCCACATGCTAATCGCAGCGAACCGGTTCACTGCCAGCTGATTTTTGGATCAAGGGGTTCACCCAAACCAGTCTGAACCAGTAGAATCCCACCCCGTCCCAGTCCAATAAATTATTAATCCCATTTTGTATCATCTATTGCTAAGGCAATTCCTTATGGCATTGATTTCTGTTGTTAATGCTGTGTGAAAAAGTATTTCCTTTTGGTCTTTCCTGAATCCCCTGCCAATTACTTACTGTATGTGAAATAAACCATTTTTTATCTGTTAACTTTATAAGGATCTAAACAGCTTAGTAGTGGGACCAAAAGTGGAATTAAGCAGGTTCTGACAAGTTTCGGAGAACCAGGAAATTTTAAGTAGTTCGGAGAACTGGCAAATACCACCTCTGACTGGAGATTTTACAATATCCTTCCCCTGCCACACCCACCAAGCCACACCCACAGAACCGGTAGTAAAAGAAAATTGAATCCCACCATAAAAAATATTTAGAAAAAATTAACACTAGATTTTCAAATGTTTGGCTAAATTGTTTGAGAAATATAATTAGAACTGAATATTATAAAGACTCCATTTGGTGATCTTACTTGAAAACCAACTTGAAAAAGTTGGTTTAAAAAAGCCATGTGTCTCCAGTGAAAAAAAATGCCAGAGATATCTAAGTCAAAAGGATGAAGGAAGAAATATATGTATAGACTTATTACGTGCTATGCACATTGTTATATTCTGATGTGAACTGGGATAGAAACAAAGGAGTAAAAATTAAAGTATAGGTTTATTCTGGTTTTTAACTTTCAGACTTTAAAAGGAACATGGGATAGACAAACCCATCCCTGTTTTTAGCAGTAAAGTATTGAATTTAAAGGTTTGCAAGAGGCTATTAATCATACTTGATTTAAGCAACATGTTAAGTGTTTCCCACTTTTGATCTTTCATTGTTCTCCCTTGCCTCCAAGAACAATGCTTTGACATCAGGAAAAAAGAAAAAATAACAGAGAAAGCCTTTCTAACATGCCAAATTCTGGTTGTAAATAGGCAGCATGACCTAGCAGAGCAAATAGAATAATGAAATCTAATTCTGCATTAAAACTATGATCATAGTCAAAAGTCAGAGAAATTGCACATTTTTCAGAGTTTCAGAAACTTGAATTTAATTATAAAATTCTGAAAAAGGATTGAGAGCACCTAACTATCATTTTTCAGGATTTGGGATGCTGAACAACTTTTGATAGGAGATCCGATTTGGTTCTAAATAATATCTGAGTCATCAGCTATATTAATAATATAATAATGAAGATATTGTCTCAGGAACTCCCTTTTTCTCCTGTAAGAATGAGCAATGTCAATAAATATATAGAACTTAGGAAGAAATTAAAAAGAACAGTGTATTTCTGCAGGTGGGCTGATTTTAAGCTGTTGCAAAAACCAAAATAAGACCCAGTATGGAAAACTGCATCTTTGTGCACATAATAGAAATATTGTGGACCTAACAGACTAATTCTTGAAATTTTCAGAAATAATAAGTTTTTTATAAAAAGCTCTTACCAGAAATCATAAACACCTATACTAGATGTACAAATATCCACTTTTCTTGTTCTACACATTTCTTCTCAAGTCTCTATAGTTTTCTTGGCACAGTTTCTGAGAAGTGGTTTGCCATTGCCTCATTCCTAGGGCTGAGAAAAAGTGACTGGCTCAAATCACTCAACTCGCTTTGTGCCTAAGGTGAGACTAGAAGTCATAGTCTCCCATTTTTTAATCTGTTCTCTTTTTTAAAAAAAAACAAATTTTATTGATTTTACAATTAAAAAAGAAAAACACAACAACATAATAACACGTACATAATTGAAGGGTAGAAAGAAAAGAAAAAGAGGGTATGGGAAAAGAGGACCAGAAAACCAGAAAAAACAAAAAAGAAAATACAAGAAAGAAAATTTGTTAAAATTATTCTTACTTTCGACAATTTGTGAGATCTTTTCTTCCTTTGGTTTTACTATCTCTAAACACTTTATCTTTACAAGAATTTATGCATCACTCATATAAATTTATCTTATTCTTTCAATCCTATATTATAAAATTCATATTTGTTCTAACCACTTATACCAATATATTCCAGCTATTATAATATATTGAAGTTTCTTTGTTTTTTAGAGCTAACAAATATCAAAAAAGATAAAATATATAACAATACATATATTAACAGCAGCTAGGTTGGCTTTTGCTCAGTGTTGGAAGCATCTAGAGATACCTACAAAGGGGATAATTATCCAAAAAATTTCAAACTGTGCAGAAATGGACAGATTAACATTTTTAATCTTTTCTCTTATCCTCTACCCCAAACCGGATCTTTCTTTGTTGCTAATGGTAACTAATGAAAGGTATATAAACAGCGATTTAAAAAAAATTTAACTGATGAGGTGGTTCCAGTATTATTAACATTCCTTTGCCTATTAATTTTGTTTCAACTGCATTTGTACTTTTTAATTTTTGTTGTTGGTCATGATTTTAGATATTTATTGCTTCGATCTTGTTGTACACCGGATGTTTGTATGATGGATGGCTAAATAAATCAATAAATATCATAATTGTTAACCGATTGCTGTATTGTACATAATTCTCATTTTATAAATACTGTCAGGGTTCCAACGATTGCCTAATTAAATCATGAGTCTCAAGTCAATGTTTTACGACTTGACAAATAACACATTTGACAATGCTGTTCCATTCAGAAATAAGTTGCGCAAGACCAGGTTCCAACAACAACTCTTTTATTTTAACAAGTAAGGTAATGGTAACGGAACAACAGCCCAAGCCTCGGCAGCCCTTCTTATAGCAGCTTGCTCACAGCTTGTGGCCAATGACATTACTTTGAGTGTTCCCACCGTCAGGTGGGCCAATCAGATTGGTTCCCTAATAGCCAATCTGAGAATGGCCTTCTTGGCCAATCAGATTAAGGCACTTGGAGCCTACCAAGTTCCATACACAACACCCGTCCCCCCTTGGTTTCGTCCAACATGCATCACGTAGACACACAGGTAGGTGGGGCTTTTTGAGTCCTGGTTGACCTGCGCAGCTCAGTCTCGGCGTGGTCTTCAAGCAATTTGGACGGGATCGCTTTCTCTCTGTGCCTTCTCCATGGAACCTCCTGGAAGGGTGAGTCAGCCTTGCCGCTCCCGCCTGAGTTTCTCAGGCCGGTTGAGATGGCTCCACTGTTCCCTCCTGGTTCATCTGGGTTGGTCGAGCTGGCCTTGCTGTCTCCTTCCAGGAAGGCCTCACTTCGTTCTCCTGCTCCCGGACTTCTCTTTTGGGGTTCATCTAATTGTGAGTGCTCTTTTTGATTTGTTTGGGAGTCTTTGTGTAGTGTTTGTTGTCGTGGGAGAGGTTATGGGAGGTTCGTTTCTCCCTTTTTTATTATTTTGTATTTCCCCCCCCTCCTCGGCTGTTTTTTGTTCATTTATTATTTTTGGCGCTTGTGTGGTGTTGCGTTATTGGGTGCAAGAACGAAGCCGGTCGATGTGCCGCTTCCATTCTCTTCCATCGTCTAATACTAGTTGGTAAGACCGGGGGCCTGTGATTTGGGTGATTGTGGTTGGAAGCCATAACGAGTCCCCAGTAAGGTTTTTAGCATAAACCAGGTCGCCTATCTCAAATGCGCAGTATTTGCTGGAGGAGTCAGGAGGTTTATCCCAGGTATAAGTGGGGTGCAGTCTGTCAAGGTAGGAACACAATTTCCTACCCATTAAGAGTTCTGCTGGGCTCTTGTTGGTTGTGCTGGTCGGGGTAATATGTTGCATGGTTAATAATCAATTTAGCTTTTCTTTCACGTCCCCCTTGTCCATTCTTTCTAGGCCCTCCTTAGTGTATTGAACTATGCATTCAGCCCTGCCATTTGCAGCCGGATGAGCCAGCGCTGTCAAGGCGTGTTGGATGCCCTGTGCAGCTAAATACTGCATTCGCCAACGCTGTAAACTGAGGCCCATTGTCCGACACCAATACATCAGGCAGTCCATGCGTGGCAAAAAGTTTGTCTTACTACTTCAGCACTGCCTTGATGGTCGTGGAAGCCATAAATACGACTTCTAACCAGTTCGAGTAGGTGTCCACGACTATCAAAAAGGTGTTGCCTTTTGTTGGCCCAGCAAAGTCAATATGCAGTCTCGACCATGGGCCCTGGGGAGTTTCCCATTCCCTGACTGGTGCCTGTGGGGGGGTAGGCCTCGATTTTTGGCAGTCATGGCATGTAGCCACCCAACGTTCAATGTCTTTGTCCAGCCCTGCGTAATGTGCTCGGAGCATTCTGTTCAGCTCAGGCCAAGTCATCTGTTTAACATCTCTTGGTTTGGCTAACGCCTTTGCCATTTTAAAAATGGCTGGTTCGCAGTGTGTAAGGAAGACAGCCCTCTTCCTTTGGTCAGATATCTCCAGCAGTTTGTTGCTTTCTAAAAACATTAGAAAGCAATCGATATACGACTCCCAATCCTCCTCATCAGGATTGAATGGTGCGGGCGGCATGTTGTTACTGGCCATCTCTTTTGCTCAGTTCTGATTGCCACATGCTTCGGTCTTGCTCTTCTACAACGATCCCACCCTCGTTGCCAGTGTTCCATTCAGAAATAAGTTGCACGAGACCGGGTTCCAACAACAACACTTTTTTATTTTAACAAGTAAGGCAATGGTAACGGAACAAGAGCCCAAGCCACGGCAGCCCTTTTTATAGTGGCTTGCTCACGGCTTATGGCCAATGACATTACTGTGAGTGTTCCCGCCGTCAGGTGGGCCAATTGGATTGGTTCCCTAATAGCCAATCCGAAAACGGCGTTCTCAGCCAATCAGATTAAGGCACTTGGAGCCTACCAAATTCCATACACAACAAATACATTTGACTAAGAAAGTATGTAAAAATAAATGTTTCCCCTATCTAGTCGTATCTGACTTCCTGTCTCTCCCTCCCCCCCCTCTCTCTCTCTGTTTGTGTGCTCCATTTCCTAGCTGAGGGAGCTAGCATTACATTTCCATGATTACATGGCAGCATGACATCATGCTGCAGTGCAGAACATGCAGCAAAAAATGGAACATTGTTACTCTCCTGCTGAAGTGGTACCTATTTATCTAGCCTCGTTTTCATTCTTTTGAACTGCCAGCTAGACAGCAGCTGGAGAAAGAACAAGAGCTCACTTGTCGCACAACACTCAGATCTTGAACCCAGGCTGTTAGCTTTCTAGCTGACAAGCTCAGCTTCATGACTGCTGAGCTCCCTCAACCAAGAAAATATGAATGGGCAAATAGCAAGACAAATCACCTTCTCACCAGTTTTTGTTCCATATGAATGCCAGGTTTGCAGGGAATGAGGTTTAGTTCTGTTGTATCAACAATGGCAGATCCTCTTTTTTTCAATTGAAGATATGACATGCTTGACAAATAAATGATTCATAATTAATTGGAGCAATTTTACCTAAATTCCTTTTTGCATATCCTAAGGATGTGTGCAAATGTATCTTCAAGAGTCACATGAATAGATTCTTTGTAGATATGGCATCCTTTGGCAGACTTCTGCGGAAAGTCAATCTGCTTTTCTTAAAAAATAGCAGAGGACAAATGTATTTGTGAAAGAATCAGAAAACTTCTGAATAATTTCCAAAGTGTGCTCAGCCCTAATAAACACATTTTAGCCTGCACAGAGTGAAGTGGTACTGATGTCATTTTTAAAAGAATATTTGTTTTAATTTATGCGATTCTAGTGCTTGATATCACCTCAGAAGACATTTCCATTTTCCAAAAAGAGCTTAAGCACACAAAATTTATTCAAGGAATATTTAGCATATTCAGGCAGGGTAGACCCTAACCATATTCATACTTACTTGGCAGTAAGCATGTATATAAAAGGGACTTACATCTTAGTAAACAAGTTTAAAAGGACAGTCTAAGGCTCTTTCAAAGCCTCCAACTAAACCTTGCCCCCCCAAAAAAAAATATTTAAAAAAAAAATCTTGAGTGCTTTATAAAGTTCTCAGAGCAGGCTTTATTTGGAAATACAAGGACCAAAGAAGTTTTTATGGCCTAGTCTTCTGTGCAACTTGTTATACAAAGCAGTTAGCTTGTTATCAATTATATTCTTAGAATTTTTGGTTTATTTCTTTCCCTAGCTGAATCATCATCCTGTACTAGAACGTACAATTTGTTCACTATGTTAACAAGTGCACAGGAAAATCCATGCTTAGTAAATTATTTAAGAAAAGTTAAAGAGAAGGAGAACAGAGAATAAGGTAAGGTGGAAAGAAGGAAGGAAGGAGGAAGGGGCAGCTTACTATGAATCTATAAAATTATGATAGAAGTGCCAAAGTCTACAATAAGGCAGGTAGAGTTTTAAACTTACAAAACTGTGGCCTGTCATTCAAGAAGAGTTATATGGGATAGGACCAACAAAAAAAAAAAAGACGTAATGTCATGTATTTTTGTATACACTTCAAATTTACTCACTTGCATAATGCATTTTCATTGTTGATAAACTATGTTTCATGATTCTGAGGAACAGAAACACTGAATGGTAATGGCATTTCAGTTTTTGTCTTTGGGGGGGGGGGGGAGAGTATGTAAATTCATCCTAGAAGGAAAACTGAACAAATTGCATCCACTTTCAAGCCTATACATTTGCTTATTTCATTCTTAAATTGTCCCTGTTCTTCATGAGTGCTCAAAATGCTTTACAATAAATCTGCACAAATAACATTAAACAAACATTAAATATTTCAAAGAGTAAACAAAAAATAATATACTTTAGACTAAAACAGGAAATACCCAAAATTAGGGAACTGCAGTATCTTGAATGAATATACATACATGCATCATAATTTGAACAAACAGATATTGAGATAGTTTCCTTATAGTTTCTGTTCAGATCATAAGAACAGTTGCGCCAATTAAGGGACACTTAAAGAAGGTTTTCTAAAATAAAACTGAATCTACAAGATTAATCTCTGAGCCTATATTTCTGAATATAATCAACTGCTTCTTAAAATCCTAGATAATTTGCTTCCCTGACATCAAATGGTCTTTTTATTTTTCTTCCTCTTGTTGTCCTTTTCCTGGAAGATTCATAGACAAAAATCTTTATCAGACTTTATCAAATCTTTATCCTTGTTATTTAATTTCAAGCTAAATATCCACCTGAGCTTCTTAACCAGAGGTAAAAGAAATTAGGTTATACTTATTTTTACCTGATAACATTCTAATCCAACAAACGCTTTTCGGGACTTTTCTAGGTAAAGGGGCTGTACCTTTAAACATCCTATTTTTATTGTACTATCCTCCAGCTATCTGATTTTCTATATTTATGTTAAGAACTTGGAGAGCATAAGGTTCCCCAAGCTTCCGAAGAAACAAAAGGGGTGGAGATAGACTGCAGTTGTGACATATGTAGCAGATAGACAGGGATTTAAATTGGATTTAAATCTCTCTCTCTCTCTCCCTAACCTTAACCCTAACCCATCTATCTACATCTATCATGTAGAGGACCCAGATTTTTGAGGGCAATAGGCTGACTCTATAAACCACTTAGAAAGGGCTGTAAAGAACTGTGAAGTAGTATATAAGTTTAAGTGCTATTGCTATTGCTATCATCTACCTACTTTCCTACCCACCTATTTGCCTATGTCAATCAATCAATCAGTCAGTCAGTCACCTGTATGTCTATCATCTGTCTATCTTCTATCATCTCTCTGTGTGTGTGCGTGTGTGTGTGTGTGTGTGTAGGTGTGTGTGCGTATGCAATAGTGGCAAATATCTATAGCTCAGGTGTAGGATGAGGGTAAAGGATCGTTTTCCGAGCTTGTGGGTTGGTTTCGAAACATTTTGTCACTAGGCTAGATAACATCTTCAGTAGAGTTTAGGGAATGTCAGTATTCTTCTGTTTATAACAGTTTCAGGTGTGGGTGTGTCAAGTGAGAGCCTTGTGATGGGTCATTGGTGAGTCTTGTGATAAGGATCTGGGTCATTGGAAAGTGAATTGCTAGTGTGCGGAGGGTTGCATGGGATGGTTGAGGGTCAGTGCTTTCTCTGGTTGACTGTGCAGTTGCTTTGGATTCTGAGGGGTTCATAGGCTGGTTATAGGTCAATGTGTCTGTTGATGGAATTTCTTATGGAGTGCCAAGCTTTGATGAACTCATGAGCATGGTGGATAGTAGGATGATTTTTGTGTTATTCCAATTGAACTGGCACTGTTTGATGTTGGTGTGGGTAGAGATTAAGGATTTAGGATCGTGGCATTTGACTGCCACCCAGTGTTCATGAATCCTGGTTTTTAACTGACGTGATATTTGTCCCATGTACAATGGTTGTAACCATTGCAACCAATTCTACGTAGATATATAGATATAACATAGATATATAGATTCTACGTAGATATATATATAGATAGATATAACATATATATCATGTATCTATTCTATCTATCTATCATCTATCACAGGGGTGTCAAACTCAAGGCCCAGGGCCCAGATCTGGCTCGTGGAGTCCTTTTATCTGGCCCATGGGGCTGGCCTGGAAACAGCAAAGGAGTGACCCGGTGGCTCTGCCAGTGAAAATGGAGCTCGGGAGCCTGTTTTCCTCTGGCAGAGCACTCAGACCACCACAGGGGCCCCAACATGAGTGACATTGAGCTGGCCATACCCACCCTGGCTATGCCCACTCAAGCCCCTCCAAGGTCAAAACAAAACCCTGATGCAGCCCTCAATGAAATTGAGTTTGACATCCCTGATCTATCATTTATCTATCTGATCTATCAATCCACCTATCTATCTAATGTCTATCTCACCTGAGTGATTACAGATCATTTACAAATTTTTAAAAATGTTGTAGAGAAAAGGAAGAAGAAAAAGAGAGAGAGGGTGAAAATAGGATGGTGGTTTGGGGATGACATTCATGATGTCCAGTTGGGCAAATGATGGTCTAAGAAGATGCATGGTGGTTTGTTAGAACTGCAGTTGGCTGGTTTGGGAAGATGGGAGGAGGGTAGCTTTTTCTTTGTGGTGATTGTTTTGTCAGTGAATGAAAAGATGAATTTGGGGGGGCGGGGTTGATAGTTGGCAACTATCTTTCAATATCTAAGTGGCATTGAGAATGCCAGCTAGTTTTGAACAGTATCAGTAAAGGTTTTGACCTGCATAAAGAGGTTATCTTGGAGAGCTAATCCTAGATCTGGACAGGATTTCTTTCCTCCTTTTGGAAGGTTCAGAGAGCTTTGGGTTTAGGTTCAAAGTTTTCTCCTGAGTAAGATGACCTTAGCTATGAGATTCTGGGAAATTTGCCTAAGGAAATCTTTGAAAATTTTGATAATGTTTTGTAATATGGTGTGGGAAAGCAGCATTTTGCTTAGTTCTGAGAATGTGAATATTATATTCCCAGTGAGTCGGTTCAAGAATCCTATCAACCAGTTGCCTTGATATCTTGTTTATGTAAAGCTATGGAATGTGTTTTGAACAAACACTTAATGACATTCCTTAATAAGCATTGTTTGCGTTTGGATATTCAATGTGGTTTTCAAGGAGTGTAGAACTTTGGGTCATGTGTTTTGATTGGAAACTGATATTTGGAGAGCCTTCTATTCAAAGGCTTTTGTGAACGTGGTATTCTTGGATTTGGAAAAGGCACATGTTTTGGTGTGGCATAAAGGTTTGCTGTATAAATATAAATAGGAAATTCAGGGAAGATTTTTATGGTGGTCATTTCTTTGTAGATGGATTTGAGCTAGCATGTGGAATTCCTTCTTTAACCTTTAGGATGTGACTACTGGTATTCCTCAGAGTAATGTTAAAATTTTCTTTGTTTAATATAATGGTGATTTACCTCAGGTTTTACCTCAAGGTGTACATTTTAGTATCTTTACAAATGATTGTGCAATTTGGATTAGGAGTGAGAATATGAGAGAAGTGGTTGGTTTATTGAATATTCCTCTTTGCAATTTGAAACAATGGGAGAATGCTTGGGGTTTTGGGTTTTCTCAAAATAAGCTATAGGGATGGTCTATGTGTATGTCAGGTGGGATATTTTTGGAAGGGCTTTGATTATTGTTTGCATAATTCTCCAATTTGATTAGTTTCTCATTTTAAATGCCTGGGTATAATTTTTGAAAATGTTGACTTGAATCCCCCATATTCAATGTGTTGAGTATAGAAGTAAATAATGTAAATAATTTGTTTCAATATTTGCATTGTATTTCTGGGTCCTAATGTGGGGAGATTTGAGTTTCTTTGCATGGTATTGATCCTGCTTTTCTGAGGCCTTTGCTGGAATATGGTTGCCAGGTGTTTTCTTCAGTCTCAAAGGCAGTTTTGTGTAGATATTGTTTAATGGAAACTAGGGTTCTTTGTATTATTTGTGATGCATTTGTTACTACTCCTTTTAATGTATTTGAGGGTGTGACAAGTGAATGACAGGAATTTTATGGCAGAAGTGTCTTGATATTATGCTTTGAAATAAGTAACACCTGCAAGCTCATTATCATTGATCCTGTGCTGACAATGATCTATGCTGGTGACCATTTGCAGATATTAAATAAGAGTGAGGACAGTTTTGAGCCCTGTGGGACCCATTAAAACAAAGGCTTTGGCCTCAGTCACTTCCCCCATCACCAAATCTGACAGAAACTGACACCAGAGAAAGGAGCACAAGTGGAGTCAGTGTCTAATTTCCAAGCTCCAGAGTCAATATAGAAAGATCCCATGATTGATATCAAATATTGCTGAGAAATTGCACAGGGCCAGGAAAGTATGGACAATTATTACAAGTCATATCATTATAGGAAAACCATCTTGTGATGGTAGGATGAGTAGTAGCAGTAATGATAGAAGTTGATTTGGTGGAACTTTTCTGGAAACTCAAAGTTTGAGTCTTTTCAAAACTCAATGAAGCCTCAAGTTATAAGTTTATACAAACCATTCTGAATGAATAACTAAAGGTCTGTGGATATCTTAGTACTCTCTGAGCTTGGTTGTTTTCTTGCAGATTTTTCATTATCCAACTAAGCAATATTATAGCACAAAGGTCAGAGAGCACCAAGGGCTCCACAATTCAACTCTGAACTATGAATATTCTCTTCTATTGGAATTAAAGATTTCTCATAAACAGTATACAATTCTTGGCAGGATATAAATATTTGTTTATGCTTTATGTGCATTATTGTGAATATGGCTCTTTATTTTAATCAATATAAGCTAATTCAAACTTTGTTTTTTATATTTTTCTGCACAATATTAATTGGGGGGGGGACTTACTTGAGAGCCTCTGTTCAGCATCACTGGAAGGAGTTCAAGTTTATTCTTTGCATTGCAAATAATTCTCTTGGTTTAATTCCTTTAATAATATATGCAATTATTTATATCTAGCACAGATGCTTCCACTAGCTCTTCCAGAGCCATTTAATATTACTGAATACAGAACTCAGATTAGATGTTATTATCAATTTTACCACTTTGGACAATATACTGAAGTGAAAATATAATATTGGAACGGTCTTAATATGATTTGCAATTTCCCAAGTGATTTCTTCATATATTTAATTGATATTCCTTGTGAATGTGAATGAGATTTTATGAATTCATGCCCACCACTACCCCAGTAAAAGAGAAAATGGTAATTGAATGTTTTAATCTGCTTTAAATAAGCATATTTAAAACTTGAGGTTGGAATGGAATGGAAAAGAAAATGGCAGAAAACAGAAACCAATCTTTTAAAAATCTTTAAAATTATAGTGAAAACACCTATATTGGACACTACATGTATTTAAAGTGTTGTCTAGCAAAAGTCTAGGAATCTATGACTCTCCAAAAAGCACATTTGTAAAGAATCTATTCTAGCTAAATTTTACTGTCTTCAAAAAAGCTAAACTGGGTCAGACTTGGTTAGAACTTTGATGGGAGACAACCAGAAAGTCTCTGGCTAGACACTGGACTAAGCTGTTGAAAAAAATAAATTGGGGACTTCCGGTTTGAGTCTCTTCGCTGACAGACCAAAACCACGATCGTGCATGATTTCGATCTGTGCTTGCTGCTGGAGCACCCCGAACTGGCTGGTTTTGGGGCTAAGCCACCCCATAGAGGTGGTGAAGAGGGGAGAGATTGCCAGCAGGGTTGAGGAGAGCCACACCTCTTCTCCTCAGCTGGCCATTACTCCCTTTCCCGAAGGTAGTTGCAGCAGTGGTAAAAAATGGCCACCTCAAAGAAGAACTCGACCAGAAAAGAATGTGCAGGAGGAAGATAAGAAGAGAAAGTTTTGGTTGACTGGGTTAAACTGCAAAAGCAACAACATAAGGTATCCTGGAATTTTTTTTAAAAAAAAAAACATTGTTCCCAAAGAAAATTTTGAAGCAGCGAAGGAGAGAGGGAAGGGAAAGGACTTTTTTTTTTCTTTCCTTCCTTATACTGACAGCTAAGAAACGTAAGCAAGAAATTGGAAAAAAAATCCACTTTGACATCAATAGGCATTTAAGCTGAAAATAAAATGTCAAAGGGATGATACAGATTTCTGGATACTTAAAAGCTTTTAAAAGCAGGAAAGGAGAGAAAAAGAATAAAAGGGCAGGATCTGGAAAAATGGAGGAGACTGCCTGGAATTAAAACAAATTTACAGTGAAATCTCAACAAGATTCCTAAAAGATACATTTGAACTGAAACCTGGCAACAAAATAACAGGAAGAGAAAGTGGAAAAAAGAATCAAGAAGAAACATTCTTTGGATTACTTGGATGACTTGGTGATCTTGGGATTTTTGGTTACTGCATTTAAATGACTAAAATCAATTGGGTGGTTGTTTAAAGGTGTTTAAAATGGCACCACTTTTAGAAGAACTGAAAATGGTACTTTAAAAACAGAAAGAAGATGCACAAGAAGGGAAAGGTTCTTTTGGCTTCATATTTCAACTCTTAGAAATGGAGATCTGGAACTATGAGAAACAGCAAGAAAGGCTTGCAGAACAAGAAGATTGGGACAAAAAAGAAGCCATCTTTAATGATCAAGTAATTTTATGTAGGGGGGGGAAGGAAAGAGGGGAAAGAGAATGAAAAGTTTAAGATTTG
>BLBF01000003.1:10774702-10829304 GCA_015471245.1 Laticauda colubrina
GGTTGGGGTTTCTTTTTGGATTAGGTGGGTAATCTTCTTTTTTGGAATTCATTGGCTGTAGGTATATTAGTGAGAGTGTGTAGTTTGGTTTTTAAGTGTTATTCATCGGCTAAGCATTTTGTTCTGGAGATGAGTGTCTCGGTTCAATTCAGTTGATGAATGTTATAATCTTAAAGATATACATTGAAACTTAAATAAGAGTTGAATGGATATAATAAAAAGATATAAAGGTGTCATACTCCAATTAGTAACTACAGTGGAAAATTTGTTTAATGAGAAAAGATAATATGAAATTGAAACAGGACAGACAAAAGTATAATATAATGATATGAATTGAGATGAGATAATTAAAATAAAGTTGAGAAAATTAAAAGAGGGGAAAAACTGTGTACAAAATGTAAAACAGGAATAAGATATGGAATATAACACAAAAATGACCATGAAATTAAGTTTGTGTCTGTGTGAAGAAGTGATAACTCAGGACCATGCTATTTTCAAAAAAAAAAAAAAAGATGTTTTATTTGTATTATGTTTTTTTCTTTGTGAAAACCCAAATAAAATTTTCAGAAAAAAAAGAAAGAAAAGAAAGAATAATTTGGAAGAAAGCAATGCCAAAGGGCTTCTATGTTGTTGCCCAAAACCTATGCAATATATCCAGGTACTTATCAGTAATGCTCAAAGTGAGGGAGGGAGATTTCTTACAGGCATTTGTTCCTGATCATCCTTTCATTTTTGTGTTATCATGCCGTTTGCAAGACATAAGGGGAAGGGTTTGAATCATTTCATACCCAAAGCACTTAAAGGCAGGATAAGAAGCAATGGATGGAAACTAATTAAGGACAGAAGCAACCTAGAAAAAAGAAGAAATTTCCTGATTGTGAGAACAATAAACCAGTGGAATGGCTTGCCTTCAGAGGTTATGGGTACTCCATCACTGGAGATTTTGAAAAAGAGAATGGTTAGCCATTTGTCCAGAAAGGTATAGTGTCTCCTGCCCAGCTGTGGGATTATTTTTTTTTACCACTGGTTTTGTGGGCATGGCTTGGTGGGCGTGGCTCAGGGATAGGATTCAACCAGTGTAACAACCAGCTTGGTGAGCACACGCTTTGTGTGTGCATGCATGCGGTATCTGCTATCCCGCATTAGATGGGCGCCTCATGATAGGGAGCGAAAGGAGAAAGAAACGACAGGAAATGAAGTTCCTCAGGATGAGTGCGCCCAGAATGTCTGGGTACACGCTCTTTTATTATGCTCATTCAAAAGGGGGTGATTGTTTATTCAGAGCCTAGGTCAAGCCCAGGTCAGACAGGATATACAGGATTTACAATAGCTCAGATAAGGCAAGATACCAGGTCAGACAGGATTGCAAGATTTATAATTCGATCAGGATATTCCTGCTTTACAAAGCTGCATGCTAGACGAACTAATCACAATGTAAATAAGCTATTTTTACAGATGTTTAGCTCCTTGTCCCTGTACGTGCCCTGCAAAAGGTCACTGAGGAGACAGAAGCTCAATGATTACACGTGAATGATACAATGTTGCAAATGCCTGAACGATACATAGTTGCAATGATACACAGTTGCAAACACATGAATGATACATAGTTACAACATCTCCTCTGTTTTTATTATTTATGATGAGTCTTCTTCCTTGTCCAAGAAGATAGGAACCTTTTTTCTGAAATGTTCACCGTCCCAGTCATCTAGGCAGGAGTGCGACCCGTCAGCGTCAGGGTTGTCCAAGGAGCAGTAACTCAGCAATGACATTTTTTCGTCCGGTGTTAAGGACTTAACATGAGCTTGCAATAACACATTAACATTAGCAGTTATGGAGGATAATTGATTTTTCAAAAATTGCAATATTCTATTAAAACAACAAGGTCCTATAATACATATCAATATAATGATTATTAATGGTCCTGCCAATGCAGTTAAAAGGGTTGTAAGCCATGGTGAAATAGAAAACAAGCCTTGATACCAATTATACATGTTTAACCTTTCGTTTTCTCTATCTTTTAAGCGTTTTTCTAATTCTTTCATAGAATCCAACACGATCCCCCTGCTATCAGCATAAAAACAACATTCTTCTTTAAGCGCAGCACACAATCCCCCTTGTTTTAAAAATAACAGATCTAAGCCTCTACGATTCTGCAAGACCACTTCCGAGAGGGACGTCAAGGAGTTTTGCAAAGCTGTAATTGATTTCTCAATTCGTAATAAATCATCATCAATGGCTGAACCCAGAGCTGTAATTTTTTGGTCAGAGACAGCTCGTCCTGCAATGCCCGTGGCTGCGCCCGTGGTGCCCAGAGCAAGCAGTAGACCTAGAGTGAGAGTACTAATAATTTCCCGCTTTGCTCTGAGAGGGTATTCCATGAGTGCCTGTAAGGATATAAAATCATCAGAGTTATACACGTTAATTTTTGGTACAAGCCATACTTGAATGCAAAATGATTTGGATTTAATAAGTTCATCCCTGTAGACACATGCTGTGAGACCAGTGGAACAAGCCCAGACAGAATTATTGCCAGGGATAAAATACATTGCTTTCAGGCGTGATGTTAAATTTCCTCCTGAAGTGGTGTAGACTGCAGAGTATCCTCCGATGGTGTGGGTGCAGCCAAGGCGGTTCTTAGGAAGATATACATTACAATGATAGCCATTAGAAACATTATGACAATATTGTGAGTAATTGGATGGAATATTTCCCAAGCAACAACCGACCCCAGTGATGGAAGAAACAGTAATAGTGGAGTTTCTCCAACAGCAACGTTCATCTGATGTGGAATTAGCAATGGATTCTTGGGAAGCGATGGCTTCGTAAAAAGGTGGAGAGGCAGAAATACAAAGCCAACATGTGGAGGCAATTGATGAGTTTGAAGAGTTCAGCAAAGCATAGGAAGCTTTGATCAATGGAATCAATGGGTTAACTCCCTGTGTTATGGGTTGCAAGAATGGGGATTTAATAACCTTTTCATGTGGTCCCACCGGGTTAGAGCGAGGGAGTTCAATGTGACGTTGAATGTAAAAAATATTTCCATAATGCTTTTCTGGCCAGACTCCTTTTAGGCGGGCACCCCATTTCAAGCCAGTGTCCCATAGGGTACTTTTCTTGCCTTGGTCCGTGAACCTTATGGTTACCGGGTTGCATTTGGGCAATTTTTTATCACTGCATGGAATATCCCATGTGGTGCGAGTGACAGTAATGAGATCACCCTTAGTGCCCGGATCCCAATAAATATGTCCAGTTGAAACACATGACCAGGCTTTGCAAAAGTAATCCGACGACCCCCCGCAGTCGAGAAGTCGTTGGGCAGGGGACTGAGTGTTGGAAACGGGCTGTCCGGGGCATACATAAAACCTATATTTATTTACAACTCTATGACTAGGCTCCGTTGGATGAGAAGGCGAGTTGTAGGCGGTGGAGCCTACAAGCATTTCTGCCAAATCGAATTGAAGTGGTGGGTAGAAGTCTTCTATGCGAGAAGAATTGGTTGTAGAGCTTAAACGAATGCCTTGAAAGTCTTTTATAGTCCAAGTAATATTATATTTTCTGTGAGGCTTCTGCGGATCGTCATGGACAGTTCTTTTGAAGCGTCGTTTGTTGACAGGATCAGAGTTCAGGTATATAAAAGCATCACAAGTAGGAGAGAGGACTATGGACAAGTTAGTTGTAGAACATTTACGAGATGAAAAGGGAATGCAATTAGTAGAAAAAGGATAATAATTACAATAATGACAATGAAGATTAATTTGGTCATTCATCAAGGATGTTAATTGGGTTGGAGGAACCCGTAATACAAGAGAAGGACATTTAGGTCCCCCTATATCTAGCTTGAATAGAGGAAAAGATTTTAAGGTTCTTTTCCATAGGAAGAGTAAAGAAGGAACAAAAGAGCGAGTGGTAGAGTGTTCTGTAAACAAAACAGAAGTGACAGAGTGAAAGCTATGGGTAGCATTTTCATGACGTACCCACATGGAACATGTATAATAGCCTTCTGTTAATGAAGTGGCTTTAACACGAATAATCTTTTGACAGGAAGCATAGGTTTTATTGAAGTATGTGTGAATATAAGGAGGTAGATTTATGGGAAGATTATCATGCCAACAAACAATAGGACAGTCACTATCATAATTAATAAAGCGAAATTCTAATGTGGTCCAATGACCATGTTGAACAAAGGTATAAGTAGGATATGAATAAGGTAGAAATTGCAAAGAGGATATAGGCAAGAATATCAGGAAGAGTTTAAGATGCAGATGTAGCGGAGGAATTCCCATGATAGGGTCTTACCGCCCGACCAGGGACCCAGCAAGTGGTTTTGTCTGGTAGTAAAATCGCAGCGTAGCCTCGTCCCCAGGTGAGAAGCTCAGCGGGACCCTGCCAGGCAGGATCTGGCAATTTGCGATAATGTACCAGAGGTCTGTTGGGGGGGGTGAGGGGGAGGAAAAATGACGTGAAGCAGCAGAAGTGGGAGGAATGCCAGTCAGATTAAGAAAATTTAAAGTGTAAAGACAAATGTTAAGAGAATTTTGCAATGCTGGGAGGTTAGGGGGTTTTTCCCGCAACGAATATCGATCAAGAGCACATTTCAGAGATAAGTGAGCTCGTTCCACAATAGCCTGCCACTGGCTGTTGTAGGGAATCCCAAACTTGTGAGTTACATCCCATCTGTTACAGAAGTCCTGGAAAGCAAAACTCGTATAGGCAGGTCCATTGTCTGTTTTGATTTTTTTGGACGTCCCAGCGAGGCAAAGGTACGAATTGAATGATTGATGACATGTTTTACAGTTTCTCCCCTTTGAGGAGTAGCCAGAATAAACCCTGAATATGTATCGATGGAAACGTGCAAATATTTCCAAGGGGCAAAAGGTGGATACTGAGTTACATCCATTTGCCAAATTTCACAAGCTTTTAATCCTCTAGGATTTACTTCTATGGGAATGGAATGTCCTTGCTTACTACATGTGGGGCATTGTTGAATAATGGCAGCAGCTTCTGCCTGAGTTAGAGAAAATTGTTTTTGTAATGCTTTTTTATTTTGGTGAAAATAGTCATGGCTTTGGGCTGCTGTCAGATTACAAATTGATTTACCTGATGCAGCTGCTGCAGCTGCGTCTGCCACCTTGTTTCCTTCCTGTAATATACCAGGAAGAGGTTGATGGCTCCTGATATGTGCTACAAAGAATGGATGTTTACGGCTATTGATACATTGTTGTAGAGGAAGCAACAATTTTAACAAAGGAACAGATATGCTAGGAGATAAATAGGCTTGATATATATTTTTCAAAATCTGAGAAACGTATAAGGAATCTACTATTAAATTAAAAGGAGCTTTTTGAAACTGTTGAAACGCAATAAGAGATGCAGCAAGTTCTGCCTGTTGAGCAGAAGATTGCGGAGGGATAATTTTAGTTTTCCACTCTCCCTCTTGGTACCATGCACAAGCACCATACATTTTCCCCCCATCTGCATAAAGCGTAGGTGCATCTACTAATGGAGATATTGAGAGGGGGGATTGCCATTCAAAAGGGAGAGTTTTAAGAAAAGTGAAACGTGGGTCCGCTGGTAAATGGCAAGAAGTTTGCCCTGGCCACTCTTCTAAAGCGTATTGTAGTTCTTCTGAATTACACCATAGCATTTCCCACGTGGTCAGTGAGCAAGGAGTGAATATTGAAACAGGCTCACATCCCATGAGTTGTTTACATCTTTGTCGACCTTTAAAGATCAACTGGGAATATGCAGAGGTTTTACTAGTGATTGTGGTCCGTGGGGTGTGAGACAAATGCAGCCATTCTAAAATCAGAACCTGTGTCTGATGAGATTGCATAATAACAGCTGTTGGTCTCTGAACAGTATTTAGTAAAGCAATTGATAAAGGGCAATTCTCTATAGCTCGATCCACCCATCGAGTAGCCAGTGAATGGGAAACGTCTTTTAATGCCTGCAACTGCTCTTTATTTAGGATGATAACATCAGACGGGGCTTTACCTTGTGTGAGGGCATTAAAAAGAGGAGCTAATGTAGCTGTGGTCAGACCCAAATAAGGACGTGCCCAATTTAAGGTTCCTAGGAACTGTTGTAAGATCACAAGTGTGGGTTTCAGGGGAAGTGTTGGGAGGGGAAGGGAAGGAAGCTGAAGCAAGTAACTTGTGACCTAAATAGGAAAAGGGTGGTTTGGATTGTACTTTTTCTGGGGCTATTGTGAGACCTGCTTTACCTAGAATGGAGGTCAGGCACGGCAGAGTTTTTAATACCATGCCCTTTGGGCCAGGTGCAGATACCAATATATCATCCATGTAATGATAGATTAAAAAATGAGGATATTTGTCCCTGTATGGTTGCAAGGCTAAATCCACAAAATATTGACACATAGTTGGACTGTTTAACATGCCTTGCGGTAAGACTTTCCATTGATATCGTTTGGTAGGTCTCTGATTATTTAAGGTTGGTACTGTAAAAGCAAATAGTTTTCTATCTAACTGGTGTAATGGAATGGAGAAAAAACAGTCTTTTAAATCAATAATGATAAGGTCATGCTCTTGAGGAATTATGTTAGGATTTGGAAGACCACATTGCAGGGGTCCCATTGGAAGGAGGACCGAATTCACAGCCCTTAAATCCTGAAGGAGGCGCCAAGCGCCGTTTTTCTTTTTGATAACAAAAACTGGGGTATTATATGGACTTAATGAAGGTTCTAGATGACCTCTATCTAATTGTTCTTGAACAAGAGAATGTAAGGCTTCAAGCTTTATAGAAGGGAGAGGCCACTGATCAATCCACACAGGGTTATTGTGAGTCAAATGCAAGCGAAGCATGGTTAGTGGAGGGTAAGTTGTGCATTAAACTGTGACATAAGGTCTCTTCCCCACAAATTAGTATACAGAGGAATTACAGCTGGTTTAATATAAGCAACACATTGAGACTCAGGGGAATGGGCTTTTACCCAGTTTCTGCTAATGCAAGTCTCCTGGAGTCCCCCCACTCCTCTCACCGCTGGTGCCACATCTGCAGGCCAGGTGTTTGGCCACTCAGTGGTTCGGATGACGGAAATATCCGCTCCAGTATCTAAAAGACCAAGAAAGGATCGACCATTCAATAAGAATGTTACCGTAGGTTTTGGTTGACTAATTGGTCTTTCAATTGCATAGAGTTGCTCTTGTTGTTGGTCTAAGAGCACAATCATTTTTGCCACAACATCCCCCTCATTTATAGTAACTTCTGTATTAGCTAGTACAGACAGACAGACATCAGACAATACAGTGGGGTCATGCAGAAAAGGAGAGGCAAGAATACCTTGTTCAGCTAAATCCCTTACAGGAAAGACTAGCACTGGAATATCGGGGGGCATATGAAAAGGCTGAACAGGACGTACAAAGAGAAAGTCAGCGACACCAGGAAGATAAGTAACAGTTTCATTAGCAACAAGATCGTAAGCGAAAGAAGAAAAGTTGCAAGTTTCAGCAGCCTTTGTTGTGGGGCTGGCTGCCTGCCCTGTTTCTAGTTTCCCTGATTCAAAAAAGGTTTTTGAATGATTGCAGGGTTATTCTGCTGTTCATTCTTTTGAACTCTGCACTGATTAGCCCAGTGATAGCCCTTTTGGCATCGAGGGCATGGCGTCTTTGGGCGAGCTACCTGGTTTCTTGACATATTTGCTCCCCCACCCGGGGCTCTGCATTGGCTCTTAAAGTGACCTGGCTTGCCACAATTAAAACAATTGCCCATTTTGCGAGTATTTTGTTGGGAAATGGGAAGAAGAGAGCTCATGTTCTGCTGCATGCCTTCAGTAATGGCTGTAGCCAGAGTAGACATGGAATGGGATGTGGTTCCTATGATTCGACAGGCTGTAAGATAATCTGCCAAGGTAACATTTTTCTTATTAATTAATGGTTGCAAAACTTTCTGACAATCAGCGTTTGCGTTTTCATAAGCAAGTTTCAATTGTAATTCATTACAAGCCTCCTCATTATCAATTTGTCTCTCTAAGGCTTCTGTGAGACGGTTTATAAAGGAGGAAAAAGGCTCAGAAGGTCCTTGAATAACTTTAGAGAAAGATTTGGGCACGCATCCCGCATTATCAACCTTTCGAGCAGCGGCCAAAGCACAATCCTGTAATATAGGGAAAGCAGCTGCGTCTGTGGCAATCTGCTGGGCAACGGTAAACATAGTGCCAGTACCGTTAAGCATATCTAAAGTGACATTTGCCGGCAAGCCTCTAGCGGCTGCGGCTACAGTACGCTTATGAAATTCTGACTCCCAGACCAAAAATTGTGAAGGCGTGAGGATCATGGTAAATAATGTACGCCAATCAGCATTTATCAAGTCAGCTCCTGGTTGGGCTATTGATCCTAAAAGACCCTGTACATAGCGAGATTGAATACCATTTTCCTTGCAAGCTGCTTTTAAATCCTTAATTATTTTGTACAGCATTGGGGTATACTGAGGAGCTGGAGGATTGCCGGTTTGTATGATAGGATAAAGGGAGGCAGCTGCAAGGGTGTCCTCATCCATTTCTCCTTCATAAAAGGCTTGCTGAATGGCTTTTACAACACCCCCCCCCCACCTCGGGAGGGTAGTGGAGGACACGAGGGCTCTACATTTAAGGAAGTGGATTGGATGGAGGGAGGCTCTCGTAATGACTTACGATCATCGGGAGCGGAGGGTTGAAGGACAGAAAAGTTATCATAACTTGGTGGGGGAGATTCAAATGTACTCCCTGCTTCTATTTTATAATGGACTTTTAAAGCCTCCATAATTTTCCTCCAAGTGACCAAAATGCCAATAGGTGCACGAGGAGGACTATGGAGATAGTCACCAATTTTTTGCCAAATGGAGATTTTTAAGGACCCTTTCTCTGGATAATTGGGACAATGTTGCCACACATAAGTCAATACTGTAGCAATAGGTTTCATTTTTACAGGCGAGCCCTTTAAATTAGCAGAATATTTAGAAGAAGAAGCGACTAACTCCCTCAATTCCTTCAGAAGCTCTGTCTGTTGTTGAGAAAAGTTTCCGTCCATACTTACGAAAGTCGAGACCGTGTTTCAGATCCGATGATGTGCAATTTGCTTCAGGCCTGGCGATGCACAGCTCCCATCGAGCGGGTAAGATATGAGCGCGTCGCAATGTATCCCCCTTAGGGAATCACGTCGGGGTCACCAGAATGCGGTATCTGCTATCCCGCATTAGATGGGCGTCTCATGATAGGGAGCGAAAGGAGAAAGAAATGACAGGAGACGAAGTTCCTCGGGATGAGTGCGCCCAGAATGTCTGGGTACACGCTCTTTTATTATGCTCATTCAAATGGGGGTGATTATTTATTCAGAGCCTAGGTCAAGCCCAGGTCAGACAGGATATACAGGATTTACAATAGCTCAGATAAGGC
Source organism: Laticauda colubrina (assembly GCA_015471245.1). Taxonomy (NCBI): domain Eukaryota; kingdom Metazoa; phylum Chordata; class Lepidosauria; order Squamata; family Elapidae; genus Laticauda; species Laticauda colubrina. Next base: position 10,784,091 of record BLBF01000003.1, read on the forward strand.
AAGATACCAGGTCAGACAGGACTGCAAGATTTATAATTCGATCAGGATATTCCTGCTTTACAAAGCTGCATGCTAGACGAACTAATCACAATGTAAATAAGCTATTTCTACAGATGTTTAGCTCCTTGTCCCTGTACGTGCCCTGCAAAAGGTCACTGAGGAGACAGAAGCTCAATGATTACACGTGAATGATACAATGTTGCAAATGCCTGAATGATACATAGTTGCAATGATACACAGTTGCAAACACATGAATGATACATAGTTACAACATATGCACACTTTGCATACACACAGAAGGTTTGCTACTGACCTTCTCCTGCAATCCTGCACTCTTCCTTTGTGTTAAACAGTTGATGCACAACTATCTGCTGTCATGTGAAGCAACTGAGCTTGAAAACCAGGAAATAAAGTTCAGAATAGAGCCAGGGTGGGTGGGCAGGCCCAGCAGCTGATCGTCAGAGCAAACTGGTTCATTCACAGATGATCCTCAGAGCTACCAATTCAGTCGAACAAGGCTGAACTGGTAAAATACCACCTCTCCTTCTGCCTGAGCAAGGAATTGGATTAGAAGACCTCCAAGGTCCCTTCCCATTCTGTTATTCTGTCCCATTACCAACACCTTTTCCTTAACCTGATGATCATTTTAGGTTGTCTTTATTGTATTCTAATTCCAGTTCATATTTCCAGCCATTATATTTTCTATCAACTGTACAGATGTTTTATTCCTTCACATATTACAGTGTAGATACCTGATGCTAAACATCAATCCTGGAACTAAGCTATGTCTTGTCTTGGATGCCGTATGTTATGTACCCATTTGATTTTCATAGTTGCATTTGATTACTGTGTTCTTCCAATACAAGTTGAACATCATGACCCTTAAATTATTTTTAGCACAACATTTTAGTCTGAAGAATTGTTTCTTTCTCTTTTTACTGCTTTTTTTGAACTTTCTCTTTTTACTGCTAATGCAACAATATCTTTTACCTTTACCTCCTCTCAGCTCTTAATACCAACCTCTTGCTTCTATTTTTTCAGAGGGAATTTGTCATACCTCAGTTGAAATCTGATTCGGAGGGAGTGGGAGTGTGGCTCTGGTGGCTGTGGAGGAAACTGGGGATGGGCACAAGCTGGCTGAGCATTCAGAGGAAGACCCAGGCCCACCTCCTCTTCATCCTAGGGCATGCAGGGAGGAACGGGTAAGAGAGCAACGTGGTTTATGGGGGAGGAAAGGTCTCTGATCCCCTTCATGGGCTGCAATGGGAAGACTGTTTAAAAGGGCAAACTGCGCATGGCAAAGTTGCTGGAAGCAAAGTGTGCATTGTCTTTGTCGAGGCTTTTCTGAGTTTTGGCTCCCAACTGTGGGTGCTGCCTTATCTTTTGGAAGTCTGCAATTTATCATCCTGGCCTGTCATGTTAAATACTCCAGTGTGGTTTGTGTTGGTTTTTTTAATTTCTAATTATCTTTACTTTGGGTTCAGATTGCATTTCTTCCCTTCCTAGACTGCTTTTGGAAGAGTTTGATCTCCAGCTGAGGATAACTGGACATTGGGGGCCAAGTTGGAGGCATTAAAGGGAATTTATCTCCTTTGGTGACTGTTATTTTTGTGCCACGCCCTAGGTCATCACAGAATTACAAAAAAGGTAGATTTCTCTCTTCACACTCCTATATTGAGAATAATGGCACCCCCCTATTACCTGGACATTTTACGCTATGCTGTGCTTCTGAAGTTCTTGAAATATACACAAGGCCTTAACTGCTGTGAAACATCATGACATGTTACCAGTATATGAAAAGGGAAAAGACTTCTCTTGCATCTGCCTTTCCCTTCCTGCACTTAAAGGTGTGGGAGAAAGGAAGGAAGTGTACAGAAGTGGAAGCAGGGAAAACAACACAGAGAATTCAGTGCAAAAATAAACAGAGTTCTTTCTCAATTTTCAAGGAAATTGTTTGGCATGATTCTGAGCCAATCCAATTACAGCTAGAAGAAACGTAACCTTCAGTTGAGAAAGGAAAAAGGTCCACTTGGATTCCTTTCTAACTTCTTATTTCTCCAGTCTTTTGGATGGTCCAATATCTACTTTTCTTTTCCATAATCATCTTGCAATTATTATTATACAATAACATCAGGAAACTTGTATCACTAGCATCATTGTTTATGCCTCACCATAATATACATAGATTGTTTGCATTTTTGACTTAGAGAACTGTATACCAATATTTTTTAAAATGCAAACATCAAAAAGTGACTGACATCTTAGGTTGCATATTCCTGCAAAATGCAAATGTACATTTAAATCCATTCTTATTAAGTTCTCTAAGAGAATTTGGCCTTTGTGTTTCTGGGATATTTATCACCCGCATTGGGAAACTCTAAATCAAATTTAAGCCTAAGCCGGCAGGTGGGGGTGGGAACCCTATGATTGATTTGTATTTCTTTCCAGGTCATTTTTCAGGGCATACAAAAATGAAATCACCTGCCTGTTACAGATTTTGGGAGCAGGAGAGAAGCAAAGACAATGGAGCCCACAACTGCAATTGTACAAAGGGCTATTTATAAAGAAATGAGTCATAACATGATGTCATTAGCATTCTCTCTCTCTCTCTCTCTCTCTCTCTCTCTGCCCCTCTCTCTCTGTCCCCCTCTCTGCCTCTCTCTCTGTGCCTCCCTCTCTCTGTCTCTCTCTGTGCTGCCCCTCTGTGTGCTTCTCTCCCCCCCCTCTCTCTGTGCTGCCCCTCTGTGTGCTTCTCTCCCCCCTCTCTCTCTCTGTGCCTCTCTCTCTCTTTTCCCCCTCTGCCTCTTTTTCACTCTCCCTTCCTCTCTCTGTGTGTGTTCCTCTCTCTCTGTTTCTCTCTGGTCCCTCACTGCCCCTCTGTTTGCCTCTCTGTGTGTGTGTGTGTGTGTGTGTGTGTGTGTGTGTGTGCCTCCCTCTGTCTGTCTCTCTCTCTGCCCCCTCTCTGCCTCTCTCTCTGTGCCTCCCTCTCTCTGTCTCTTTCTCTGCCCCCCCCTTGTGTGTGTCTCTCTCTCCCCCTCTCTGTGCCTCTGAGTGTGTGTGTGTGTGTGTGTGTGCTTCTCTCTCTCTGACCCCCTCTGATCCCCACCACCACTCTCTTCCCCCCCCCTCTCTCTGCCATTCTCTCTCCCTCCATCTCCCCCCCTCTGTTTCTCCACAGACTTTATGGGACAACTAGACAAATAAATTGTGTTTATAATAGGCCTATTTCAAAATGCTTGCGAAGGCAAAAATCTTTGTCGCCTTGTTTCTAAATGACAAAAATATGTTTAAAGAACAGTCAAGTAAGTGTCTTTCATGTGGTGAATTTAAGCTATGAAATCCCCACACCCTTCTCCAACCATAAAACCAACTGCTGATTTTTCTCACTCAGTTATACAGTAGCTTCCTGGTCAGAAAGATGGTGATGTGGCAAATGAAGGAGTGAAAATGAGGAAGAAATAGACCCTTGCAAATGCACACTCTCCTTTTAAAGATACAAATTACTTAAATGTGTTCTTAGAAACAGATATGCCACCATTGTCCAGGTGGGGTATAATCCAGGTATTCTTAGATTATATCTAAGGGAATTAGATATAATTCTAATTCTAATAGATTATATCTGTAGGAAAATTTTGCAACTGAAGTATAGTTTGATCACCAACTCAGTCTTTGTTACATATTAAATTTCAACTGCTTATTTTGTGATGAAGTTGAAAGATTGAAGACTCTAGTTTATCCTGCAGAAGAAGCACTATAAATGGACTTCTTGATTGTGCTGTTTCTTTGTTGCCTAAGCAACAAAGACTTCCTGGATTTAATGCAATTCTTGCATTTTTTGGCTAGCCCTTGACACTGATCTCCTGGCTTCTGGTCTTGTGCCATGCATCCAATTTCTGGCTTTCTTCTTAGTCAAAAATATTGATTCCATTATTAGTTTAGCTCCTTATTGATTATTTTTTAGCTCCTCATTCCCAGCTTTAGTTTGTTGCAGACTACTGCATATTCTTAATTCTAGATTAAGTGGTGTTATCTTTCCTATCAAACTATTTGTAATTTCAGGGAATAACTTTACTAAATGCCCAGTACTAGATATATGTGGGGAGACATATGGCAGCAGTCAACCATGCACTGAGTTCTAGTCTGTGTTGGAATCAAAATGGAAAAGGAAGTAGGCTGGACGTGTCACATGCTGGCCACACCCACACCCGGTTTAGCGAAAGGGAAAAAAGTCACAATACATCACGTGATGATACCGTGATGACTACTCATTGTCAGAAGTAGGTGTGGTGGAATGCAGTCTTGATCCTCAGAAGGGAGAGAGTGCATTCCAGAGGAAGAAAAGACAGAAAAGTTTAGATAGTTTGTGAGGTAAAGAAATAAGATGACTCCTTCCTAGTAGTTTCTGGAGTATATGTTTATTGGTGCAAGTAGTTCTGTCTATAGGTGAGGGACAATAAAGGAAACTGCTTAGAACAGGGATGTTAAACTCGCATCATCACGGTATTGTCACATGATGTATAATGACTTTTTTCCCCTTTGCTAAACCAGGTGTGGGTGTGGCCAACATGTGACACATCCAGCCTGCAGGCTGCGAGTTTGACAACCCTGGCTTAGAAGAATCTCAATGTATCTTACTGTTTTGACCCAGTCTTAGCAGAACCAAGAGACAGACTTCTTGTCCCAAAAAAACCCTTTTTATTTAGCTACTGTGAATTCATGACATTCACACCCAGAAAAGTCCAGGTAATAATCCTTCCAAGGGTTAACTAGAGTACAGACCTTATTGGTTCCTTGGATAATTGCCAGGCTAGGAGCTTCCAGACACAAAGCTGTAAATCAAACTCTCTCAAGCAGTCTCTGAGGCAGGAACCATGATGAGCAAATCTTCTGAAAGAAATCTGAATGGTTGTCTCCTACAACACTACTCCTCTTTTTCATCTGTTTATTCCCCAGCCAGGGAGGGGCCATTCAGTGTCCATGTGTGGCTTTCTTCCTGAATCAGCTCCTTGTCTTCAGTTGTTCCCCTTTCCTGACAGCTCTGCACATACATGCATCTGGAACAGGCCCCAGCTGTTCTTCTTCCCCACTTATTTCTGACTCTGAAGGCAGCTGGGAAATGTTGGACGGCCCTGGCCCCATTTCGGCTTCCAATGCAAAGCATCCATCAGAGCCTTCCCCAGACTCCAGGACTAGCCCAAGTTCCTTCCCAACCTCCTCATCATCTGAATCTCTGCTGGCAGCTGGCGGCCACAACACTTTCTTGGTTTTTAGAGCCTCACAGTAGATGTGCACATGCATAACAACTTTACAAGAAGATTCTGTATGTTTAAATGCTCTCTCTCTCTCTCTCTCTCTCTCACACACACACACACACACACACACACACACACACACACACATATTCTCCCCCTGTTTATTAAAAACTCAGTTACAAGAGAGAGAAAATTGGAATGTCTTATGTGATCCACCAGTATGACACTGATTTCATCCGTTAGTCAAACAAACACATCCGTTAGTCAAACACATTATGCCAAATAGACGTTCCATACACCTGTTGCTAAGATACAGGTATGCACTCCACAACCTTGTTGAATTTTACAGACACATTCCACACCCACACCCCACACCCTGGTAGCTTCTTTTACATGTTTAGTTGTAATGATTAGTGAATGGCAAATTCCTTATAGGATCAAAACATTTTGCAGTGGTTCCGATAAACATTTGATCTTTTTCATCAGTAAGTGACTGATGATGTGAGAACATGCTTTTAAATCCAGTGTTAAATAGCATTGTTAAAAGCACCTCAGCTATAAAAAAAACCTAAATTCTGGCATTCTTATTTTGACTCACAGGAGACATGTGCAATGACTATGAAGGTATCTTGTCCCCCCAAAAATGTTCTAAGGGAATTTAGATGTGGTGGAGAAACACACAAAAAATAGTGAAGAGGCTGTGTTGTTGTGCCATAGTCATCAGTGAAAATACATGCCAAGCTAACATATTTTGATGAACACTTGCAGGAATGAATCCTGTGCAGATAACCACCATCATAGAAGTTCCTTGCAACCAAGTGGAAAATTCATTCACAACAATGCATGTTAGACAAGAAGAGGAAGGCAGTCAGTAGCTCTGATGAATTGTGGGTTTATTTACGTGGGAAGTTAGTCCTGCCTCTAGGCAGAGCAAAGCAATATGTAGCCTCAGAAGCAATGCATTACATTTTATCTTATTGACCACTGGAGGCATTAAGAGTAGAGATACCAAGCAAGTGAGCATTTTTGTTTTTTATCAACTTTCACCTGATTGGAAGATGGATATCATTAACATTCTTACAGGAAGAATAGTTGCCATCTGTGTTTCTCAGCTGTGGCAAATACTGGCAGGTAGAATTCTGCAAGTTGAAGCCCACAGACCTTAAAGTTGCCAAGATTGAGAAACTCTGGACTATGTCTATCTTTTTCATCTACCCACCAGGAGGATATAAAAAAGAATATAGGAGGATATAGAAGAGTAACATCATGTATCTTTTTGACTGATCAACGAACGGGCTAGATTTCTACCACTTGCTTGCTTTTCTGAAATTCCTCAACTACAGTGAGAATTGCAACACATACAGGAATCCAAAACAACTGGGCAACAATACAAGATCACAGGCATGCTTAATCAATCAACAACAAAAATAACCCAATTTACTACAATATTTTTTAACAGAAGCATGTAACTCTTTAAAAGAAGCATTATTTTAAACCATAGCATCTGTCTCTAATTGGCTTACTTGCACCCACAAACACATACTTTGCTAAATAAGGAACTCGGTAAAAGAGTAGGAAAATTCCAATTAAGGTTACCTTAAATATGGTCTACATGTTCTACTGAAAAGCAGTGACAAACTGTTTCCTGGCTAATCCTTTATGGAACCTTCCAGCTATTCCTTGCCTTGAAGAGTATAGCAGAGTGTGTCACACAATCTGTCATGTTAAGCTAGTCAGTTCTCTGCACCTTGAGAAAAATATTTTACCTTATTGCCAGCGGTGGGGTAAAATTCATCAGATGGTTTAGGTAGATGGAAATGAAATGGAGTTAAGAGCTTGGTCTTTGACTCGACAGGTAAGTGACATGAAAGGAATTCTGCCTGTATAGTTTTCTCCTACTAATTTAATTCTTCAGTCACTTATTAAATGCACAGTGAGATTAATAATACACTTAATGTATCACAAAAGAATCTACAGAGAGTGCAGTGGACAGTGGTGTCTCCTGAGGTAAGAATGCTAGGCTACCAATCTGCTGTGGGGCAGCGTGAGCTCCCATCACATGCTCCAGCTCCTGCTGACCTGGTAGGTTAAAAACAGGCAACTGCGAGTAGATTAATGAGTACCACTTTGGTGGGCAACTTCAAGGGACATAAAAGGAGCCCACAACTGGATGTTCCCTGGGCAATGATGATATCACCAGAAAATCCTTGTGCTACAGAAGCACTTCAGTGCTTCCAACACAGGGAAAAAACAAAAATATACAGTTTCTTTGATTTTGATACAAAATTAACAGAACTTTAAAAACATAAAGTCTGTTAAGTAGTCCATCTTCCATAAGAGCTGGAAAGAGAGGAGGCAGGACTTTTTGGTGGTTGCCACATCATTATATAGAACATGATGTATACAGAGGTATAACTATCTCCTTTTCATTTGGTGCAATGAAGGCATTTCTTTTTAAATGGAATTTGACACCCAAAGCAATGGGAACTTGATGACCATTGTAAGCTATATATTGTTGTTTTTATTTAGTTGATTAAGTTAAGCTTTCTGGGAATTGTGGAATATTATTTAGGGATTTATATTTATATTTTTCTATCATATGCTACTCAGAGTTGATCAGATGATTGTCATAGAATTTCTAAAATAAATAAAATTGTAAACAAAAATAATTTTTATTAGTCATATCTTCCTGTAAATCTCCCCCTTAGAACAAAATATTCCAAGTTACTGACCTAGGGAAAGATGTATATTTTCATTAAAAGTTATCTTCACTATCACCCCCAAATATTACAGGAAAATTAACTAATTTATTCTCTCCTTCTGAAAATACTGTATAGTTTGATGATACTCTCACTACATATTGGAACAGACTTTAGAATGCAAATGAATTTAAAAACTATTTTTTGATCTTGCATAAAACTTGTATCTCAGTTTTAGCAGCCTTCACCCTCTCAGAAGATACTACAAGCTAGTAATATTCACCCAATATTTACAGCAATATTTTACAGCAAATATTCATTCAGCTCTACAAGCTGATAGAAACTAACATTACAAGCAGTACAGACATTTCATCTTATTAAGGAAAAAAAGGAATTGTATATCAAGGTATTCATTCATATCCAAACATAGTAACTGGTATGAGAAATGATTCAAGCAAAAATCAACCTTATTTCCAACAACCCAAACAGAAGTCTCCAATATAGACTTACCATCTTGGACACTTCACAGCAATAGCTGGCCTGGTTGAGAAGTTCTAGGGGTTTATCCACATATCTGGAGGACACCCACATCAGATAAACCTAACTTAATATATTCTATAGTCTGGCTTACCTGTAATGTAGATACATAAATAAATTACCTGAAAAATAGAACATGTCAGAATCAGACTTCCTTGTAGGTAAGCATCTCATCCCAATGGGATTGGCCCAGGGGTGGGATTCTACCAGTTCTGTCCTGCTCTGTAGAACCGTTAGCTCTGAAGAGCAGCAGACATAAAATCAGTTCTATGTCTGCTGTTGTTTTGGCCCACCCGCCCGCCTGGGCTCTTACCTTTTTCAACCACTGCGCACACATGTGCAGTGCTGCTCAGCTGTCCAGGCAGCAAGCTGACAACAATTCACACATGTGTGCAGCGTAAATCATAAATCACAGAACCAGTAGTTACATTGGTCGGATCCCACCCCTGGATTGGCCCATCGCACCCATGCTGGCAAAAAGGGCATGCTGCAAACTCAATTGGCCAAGGAATTCCAGGGGGCATTATTGAGACCTCATCAATTCAGTAATATTTAAATGTACAAATACTCTGTTGCAGTTTGTGTACATTTATTTACCAAGCCTATGACATGAGTGAATGCAGCTGAGCTCAACCTAAGGGACAGGCTCAAACCCTTGGCAAAGATGCAAATTGCAAAAATTCTGAAATGTGAAAGCAAAAAATAATTATTTTAAATATGCTGGAAATGCTACCATCTTCAAATCTTGACATCCCTCAGACTTTATTGGAAGTCATGACTTTTCTGAAGTGAAATGCATTGGTTGAATGAATGTCATGTGAATGCTCCTTCCTTGAGCATAAAGCAGTAATCCTATATCCATTTACTTGGATGTTATTTCTGATTGAGGTCCTATTTCAATGCTGCTGAGTCCTCATGACCATGAGGAGAGAGTAGGAAGTGGTTAGAGAGTTAAATAGTATTTTAAAGATAATAAAATAAGGATTTATTTGTGTCCCTTTGCTTAAGACAGAGGTGGGGAAATATGGCCCCTTTATGACTTGTAGATTTGAATTCCCAGAATTCTGAAGAAAAATCACATTATCTCTTAGATCAGGGGTGGGGAACTATGGCCCTTTTATGACTTGCAGACTTCAACTCTAAATATTCCTGGGGAATTCTGAGAGTTGAAGTCCACAAGTCATAAAATGGCCACAGTTCCCCACCCCTGATCTAAGAGATAGCTAATCTTATGTGATTTTTCTCTGCCTTTCTTCTCAAGTAAAGAAACACAGATACAAACATACAGACATGCTCAAGTCCAATTCTTGGACTTTAGCATGCCTGCTCTTGGGAAACATACACACACACACGTACAGACATGCAATACTTCAGTTTGACAATAAAAATGCCTTGGATTAAACATTTAATTGCTGCAACTTCTGTATTCCATTGTACCTTCTCTCAACTACATGAAAAATGAGGAAGGAAAACAGGATAAGCCGATAAATGCTGTTAACGTCCCTATCCTTGGAGAAACAGCAGAATGCCAATGAGTTTAATAAATTGTTCTGCTTTAGGGAATACAAAGATATCCTTATAGTCATGTTTATATTGCTGTATTTATCACAGGTCCTATGGATCAGAAGATCTATGAATAAGGCTTCTTCTGCATTGAAAAACAGGTTACTTCATTGTTTGCTTATTTAAATTCACTTGGGAAGCACTGTCTAATACGCTGCACATTCTCAGCAAGGAAAAAACCCTTTTGGTGAAATTTAATGACTTCATGCCACCCATTTGAATTGAGACAAACTGATACCAGGATACCGAAGCTGTGAAAAATACTGTTCATTAAAAAAGATACCATATCAAACCTCAAATGCCAGAAAGGAACATTAAGCATTCATCTACATGTAAAAATGGGTTCCTTGCCTTCCTTGACAATGTAGCTGAAATCAAAATTTAAAAATGCCATTTAAAAAAAAAAATAAAAGGACTGGCAGTAGAGAAGAAAGGACAAAGTGAAGTTGTAAGGGGGCATAGTGGTACAGCAGCTTAAGCCCATGTCACACTGCACCAACGGATGCAAAGAGGATGTAAAACGTTAAAAAAAGCTTGCCATCCGTTGGAAAACACTATGCATCCATTGTGTACTCATTGCATACGTGTTTCATACGCTCTATCCTTTGAGCATCCGTCCACTGAGATTTCATCCGCTCAAGAAGTTTTGAGCTGCACAAAGCTTTGTGAACGGATGAACTTTCCTCTGTGTACGATGTAAATCCGTGACATACGAGCAACAAACGTTCTATGTCCGTTTATCATCCGTTAAACGTCCGCTGTATCCTCTTGGCATCCTCTGGCCATCCCCTCAACTTACATCCGCTGCAGCTGAAAACTGAAAGAAGGAGGAAACAAAAGGTACACAGAACGTCTCCACAGTGTTAGTAGCACGGAAATAGAAAGGATGAGCAGTGAACGGTTTGCATCCTATATACATCCTCTAGGCTTCCTATGAACATCCCTTTAACATCCCTGCTACATACTACTCACATCCGTTCTTTTCCTTTCTTTTCTGTTCTGTTTATGCAAATTTTTGCCACTTTTTGGAGCGGATGACAATGGATGGAGCCACCTCTGAAAATTTGCTCATCCGTTGTGTCCTTTATGCATACGTTTTGCATCCGTCGAACAGTGTGACCTAGCCTTTAATGATGCTGGAATTGTTGGCTTGAGATGGTTGTCACCCCAACAATTCAAGCCCATGACACCTTATGACAGAGTGAGATCCTGACTTTTGCTCCTAGCTCCTGCTGGCAGTTTGAAAGCATGTAAAAATGCGAGTAGATAAATAGGTACCACTTTGATGTGAAAAACCAGAAGTATTCTGTGCAGAAGCAAGAGACAGCACTAGACCTGCCCGGATGCAAGGCAGTAAGCCCAGATGATCCAACATTCCCCGAATGTTGCTAGCCAGCTATACAAAGTTAGTTCATCCCCCTGTGGTGTTCTGTGGATAGTGTGCATGCATGAAAAAAATGAGCTAACAGGCTGTCCGAACTACTCTGTGGTAAAAAGCATTGTAGACTTCCCTGGCTATGCACGCCATATGCTAAATAAATAAATAAATAATAAAGACCATTGTGATGAGATGGAATTATGAGACCCTTCATAGAAGAGGCATAAAAATTCTGAAGAAGAAAAGGTTGTGTATATTTATTCTTGTTTTTCCTAAGTTTCCTATTTCTTCTTGTTTTCTTTTTAATCCTAATTTTTATTTTTAATCCTAATTAAAAATATGTAAACTAAATACTTCATTATTTTAATAATTTCATCTTTTAGTTTTCAGAAACCTTGGACTATTACTGGATGGGGAAATTACTTATGAATGTGGATATGCTTAAAAACAAAAATGAAGGAAAAAGTTCCATGTGGCAGCATATTTTTCCACCTTTCTACTGGTTTTGTTTTGTTTTTGCTGTGCTTCATAATCCACAGAGGAACAATACAATCCAGATTCTTGGAAAGGATAGATTGGGAAAATAATAAATTAAGTGACTTTCCAAAAACACTGAACATATCACTGGACAGAGTTTATCCAGAATTTATTCTGAGTGCTTTCTTTCTTAATAATATCTGGAAGTGGTGATTTAAATCACTAGAGTTAATACATGTCAATAGTAATTAGTGAGCACATTATTGGTGTGTACATGCTGGAAGAACACAAGTCTTCATGTCAGAAGGGAATGGTAAGAACTCCACCCCTTGAATGGGAGTAGAAATCATTAAGACATTTAGCTAGCCTTCCATCTTAAATTGGAGCCAAGCTGTCCTACAAATATCATTCTTAAATCATTAATAATGATTAATAACTAAATTACTTTTAGCAATGCTAAATAACATGTGAGCTTAACAAAAATATTCAAATCTTGTATCTGGCAAATAGTCAATTTAGCATGTCCTTCACAGGATGTGGTATTCAATTTCACTTTCTTTGAAATTTTCTATTCCCCTTGCAATTTTATGCAATTTTATTTCAAAATTGTCATCAGTGTTTCCTATTTGTTCTAGGTTGTTGTTTCAGGTGGGAGCAAGCTCTACAGTTCTATATTTCTGAAAAGTTGTGATTACTTCAAGCTGGCTGAATTCTCCCTTCCTTGTGTATATGATTTTTATTGGACTTTTTTCTATTGTATTATTGTGTTATCACATAGTCATCGATTTATAGGGTTAGAAGAGGCCATTCAGGACAAAAAAAAATCCAATTGCCTGTATTGGACAGAAATCCACATTAAAACATCCATGGCAGGTGGCTATCTGGCCTCTGCTTGAAGAGGTGGAAACCAATTGGTTCCACTGTCAAAGTCCTCTATTAGAATTTTTTTTCCTTAAATAGTCAACGTGTTCTGCCTTTTGGGATGATAAAAAACAGGCTTTAGCTTTTTTCTTTATGACATCATTTCATAGAGTGCATTTGCAAAGTTCCACGATATCTTATCTAAATTTCTTTTCTGAACACTAAGCAATCCTGGTTCTTTCAGTCTCTCCTCTTAGTTTCAAATCAAGCTGTGTAGTGGTTTAAGGGCCTGTCACATAAGCCGACGGATGCAAAAAGTATGTAAAAAGGACAGAGCAGACGAGAAAATCTTCCATCCGTTGTTATCCACTTTCAAAAGTGCCCCAGATTTACATAAACAGAGAGGACAACAACGGAAAGGAACGGACAGGGGGAGGACGTAGCCAGGATGGAAAGCGGATGCTCCACAGAAGCCTAGCAGATGGAAGCGGATGGCATATCCGCAGGGCTTCCGGGAGAGCACAGCGAAGCGGACGTGCAGCGGAAGGAGCAGATGCATAGTGGATGCCAAGCGAATACAGTGGATGCATCACGGATGCCTAGCGGATGCCTAGCGGATGCAAAGCGTTCACTGTGCATGCGGGGAGGATGCATTGCGTCAGCCCCACAGATATAAAAGGATGCAGCTTGCAAGCAGGTCACCATTCAGAGGAAAGACCTGCTGCCAGACACATCTCCAGCCAACAACCATGGGGAAGAAGAGGAAGCCTGTGCCTACTCCTGCCAGCCCTGGCAAGAAGGACAGGGCCACCATCCCACCCCCTGGCGCTGACTCTGATTCTGCTGGGGCTTCTGCTGCTCGGGCTGACTCTGCTGGTGCTGGGGCTTCTGCTGGGGCTGCTCCTGGGGCTGGTGCTTCTGCTGGTGCTTACTCTGCTGGTGCTGCTCCTAGTGCTGGTGCTTCTGCTGGTGCTTACTCTGCTGGTGCTGCTCCTGATGCTGGTGCTTCTGCTGGTGCTTACTCTGCTGGTGCTGCCCCTGGTCCTGCTGGTGCTGCTGGTGCTGCTGGTGCTGCTGGTGCTTACTCTGCTGCTGCTGATCCTGGTCCTGCTGGTGCTGCTGGTGCTGCTGCTGATCCTGGTCCTGCTGGTGCTGCTTTTGCTTCTGCTGTTGTTGTTGCTGCTGGTGATGGTGGTGTGGTGGAGCATCCCCTAGAACCTCAAAGCCCCTCTGATGAGGGCCCAGAAGGCCTTGCCAGATGGAGGAAGAGGCATACACGAGATAGGGAGAGGAGGCACTACTCCATCGAAGAGGAACATGAGGATGAGGTGCTGGAATGGCTGAGGGAGAACGAGTATCTATGGCGGAAGGGACACAGGGTCTATCGAGACAGCAAGAGGAAGCAGGCGGCTTGGAGAGAGAAGGAGGAGAGCCTGGGCTACACTTCGGAGGTCCTCCTTGGGTGGTGGAAGCACATGAACACCTGGTATGGGAAGCTGCACTTCAAGAAGTCTGGCCAGGCCGCGGTCAAGCTCACCAACCTGGAGACCTATGTGATGGCCAAGTGCAGCTTCTTAGAGGGTGAGGTCCACTACCGAGGAGCAACCCCTCTGTCAACCCTCTCTCTCAGGCAGCCCACAGAAAGCCAGTCCTCTTCTGGCCAAGAGTCATCTCCTGTGCCCAGGCAGGTATTGGTGGAGCATCCCACGATGGAGACCCCCCCGACAGCTGTACTCACCATGGCAGAGCGCGTGGAGGACCTCCTGATGCAGTGGGAGCAAAGAGAGGGCATTGCCACCAGAGACCAACCCACACCCACACCCAGCTCTCCCTCCACAAAAAGCAGGCAGAGAGGCAGACCGGAGGGGCAGAGCCACCCTGTCCTGTTGGTGATCAGGGACACCATCAAAAGCAGCGTAGATCTCCTCTCTCAGCTGGTACACACTGACATACCATCCTCAAACTGCAAGCCCTTCCTCACCTATGTCAACCAGACCCTCATGGACATGTCCAAATCACAGTACCAGGTGATAAAGGAGAGGATCACAGGTCTTCTGCACAACCCCCCAGGCCTAGCTGAACCTGCTCCGACCCAGTCGGATGGGTAAAGATAGCAGTGGGATAGATAAGCCTCCAGTGCAAGCAGAGTGGGACTGTATGGTCCAAACTCCCAGGTGCCACACCTATGGCCCTTTATTATCAATAACAATGTAATCATTCATCAACACATTTCAACATAAACTCAGCTCTTTATTAAATGCCCTGTTCATTGTAGGGCCACTCAACATACATGGCCCAATCTCATCAGTGTGATGAGACAGGCTGAAGGAAGCATCCATTAAGCATCTACCATCCTGTCTTGCCACTCCACTGCTCCAGCTGGGGAGTTGCACCAGTCTTTCAGGAGGTTGCGCTGCTTCTTCCCTTCACATGAAGCTCTGTTGGGGCCTTGCAAATCCACAAATATAAGGTTTCGCCCTTGCCTCCATTCACCAGGCTCCATGTCCCCATTGCCTTGTTGGAGGTCCACGAGCCTGTTCTGCAAGACTGGGTAGCGGGTGCGCATGAGATTGTGCAGGATGCAGCAAGCTTCCACGATCCTCCTCATGGTCTGTGGGTGATGCTGCATGGTGGTGAGAAGTACCTGGAACCTGTTGGCCAGGATGCCAAAGGCGTTCTCCACCACCCGCCTTGCCCTGGACAGCCTGTAGTTCCTTCACGGGTGAGGAATCTGGAGGTGTTGGGCTTCATGAGGTAGGTTCTGAGGGAGAAGGCGTCATCCCCCTCGATGAAGTAGGGCACATCTTGTGTGTCATTGGGCAGGGGGTCTGGATCTGGGAAGCCCATGAGGAGGTTGCGTTCCAGCCCCTCCTTAAGGTCACTGGCATTGTATACCTTGGCATCTGAAGCTGACCCGTTGCCTGAAGCATTGATGTACATGAACTTGTAGTCAGCATCGACCATGGCGAAGAGGATGATGCTGAAGAAGCCCTTGTAGTTGAAATAAGTGGACCATGACTTGGCTGGAGCTTTGCAGGCCATGTGCTTGCCATCTATGGCTCCAACGGTGTTGGGGAAGTTCCACTTCTGATACCACTGCTCTGCAACTTTCTTCCAGCCTTCTTCAGTGGAGGGGTACTGAAGGAGCTCCTCCATGTATTCTTCGATGATGGCCTGCACCACTTCTCTGACCACAATGCTGATGGTGTTGGATGGCACCCTCCAGCTGTTCTGCATGCTCCTGTACATGGTCCCTGAGGCCAGGTGGCGCAGAGTGAGTGCCACCTTGAGCCCAGGTTCCAGGCTGGGCCGGAAGCTGGTGTTTGCCTTGGTCAACCTGGGTGTCAGGCGCTGCACAACTTCATCAAACATGGCTGGCGGCATCCTCATGAAGTTCTGGAACGCCCGAGTGTCTTCGCTCCTGAGCTCCACCATCAGCTTGTTGTACAGTCCGTCCTCCGCTCTACTGGCGAACCATCTTTGGACCCAGACTCTTTTTGGGTGGCTCCTTTTCTTCTCGCAGTAGTGTTCACAGAGCCTGCAGATTGCTTCACACTGTTGCAGAACGATGGTGGCTGCCGAAAGGACTTTGTTACAATCCACAGTGGACATGACTGGGTGCTGTGGAAGAGGAAGAGGCAGATGAAGGCTGCAGAGGTCTGGACCGCTGGGCTGCTGTTCTGAAAGTGAGATATAGGCGAGTTGCTCCCCCTTTTTATAGGCAGTATAGGTTTTCTGCTAGGCATCCTCTAGGCATCCTCTAGGCATCCTGTAGACATCCTTAATATCCGAGATAGGTCCCCTCTGCGAATGTTTTTTCCATTTTAAATGCTTTGTTTCTGTGCTGCATCCGCTAGGCATCCCTTCTGCATCCGTTCTGCATCCGTTCCGCTTCCTCCCTGCGTCCGTTTACCGCTGGAGCGGATGGAGTTGAGGATATAGCGGATGCATAACGGATGACGACGGATGTAGAACGGATGTTCCCCATATGCGTTGCAGATGCAGAACGGATGTGTTGGATACATTTTCCGCTCAAAAAGTTTTGAGCAGCTCAAAACATTTTGAGCTGATGGAATCTCAGTCGACGGATGCTGGACGGATAGAGTGGATGAAAAACTTATGCAGTGAGCACAGAACGGATGGATCGCGTTAACCAATGGATGGCAAGTGTTTCTCTCCATTTTACATCCTCTTTCCATCCGTTGATGCTGTGTGACAGGGGTTTTACTAAGGGGAAGTATAGCCTTATAAAGTGAAAACACTGGATAGTGGTGTTATGCTGTAAAATGTTGTGTGTTTTATTTCTTAAGAATGGAGATAATTGATTTATTTCTTGGCTAAACTGAATGAAAATTAAATTGTATTGAGCCAGTTCGGTCTAGTGGTGAAGATGCCGGGGAACCATGCATTCGAGTCCCACCTTAGCTCAGAAAGCCAACTGGCTGACTTTGGGCCAGTCACTCTCTCTCAGCCCAACTCACCTCATAGCGTTCTTGCTGCAAGGAAAATAGGAGGAGGAAGCGGTGTTGGATATCTTTGTAATCTTCAGTTATTTGTAAAAAATAATAATAATGACAAGATATGAACAAACAAACAAGGAGATAAATAAATAAATTGTTCTCTTTACCAATAAGATAAACTCTAAACTGTTTGGAGATAGTTCATTTCAAGGTAATAGCTAAAAAAAATCAGCTTTTACTTCTTGGAAGAGCATGCAGAACAGAGCTCATGTTTTTGGGAAGTGCAATTCTTAAAGGCTTAAACCATGCACATCCCCTTAATAAAGGCACTTGACAGGAGATGCCCAGAAGTTTTTCAGCTAGGCACTTTGGTTGCACACCCTTGTTGTACTAGAGTCTGTTCATTACAGTTTTCTGATCCCCTGACAATTCTCTCATTACACAAAGTCTTCCAGTGCTGATGGAATAAGCATGGGCAAGAGAAAAGATGAATGTGGATGGACAGTAGAGATGTTTAATGCAAGCGAATCTCTTAAAGACTGCAATGTGCTTTTTTTAAAAAAAAATCTGGCTTGTGTACGCTATTATGTTACACGCACAAAGAGAATTGCTGTGTTCTTAAATAGTGCTTTCTTCAGGCAAAAAAGAATGTGTCCTTCTTTTCATCTAACTGGTCGCAGGAGAGCTGTTCTGTCCTGTAAGATCAGCCCTTCTCTGATTCTTCCCCTTGTCACCTTAATTCATTAGCTGACAGCTTGCAACCCTTCTTCTGTGTTTCGCCTTTCACCTACATAATTCTTTCTGGGCTTCTGTTTAAAATTTACTGATGTTGGTCAAGCGTAATCTAATCTTATCTCCCTCTCAAGATCCTTTATGCTGGGTTGAATAGATTTTTGTCTCTTTTAATGTTATCTTACAAAAGAAATTCTCTCTTCCTTGAGGAACCCTGAACTCAGCCTAAACTAATACAGATAAACGGGCTGGAAGTGAATTATTTATCAAAGCACAGAGACATTTTTTATGAAAGGGTAATAACTAGAAATTATTGTCCAGTGATGCAAAAGTCCATTGTCACTTTTTAAACCTCTACCTAGAGAAGATCTTTCTTTTTTCCCTTCCTCTACTATGGTTTTACACAAAGCCAGTATTGCTTGTACTTCAAAGCAAAGCTTCCTTTTTTTTTCAGAATGCAGGTTCATTGTAATAGAGACTTGTGAAAGCCATCACTGGAAATCTGCACACTAAACTACAATTGATGTAACGTTGCTAGAAGCAGTAATGCACAAACAAATGTGCAAGAAAATCTCTAGATTTCTACTCACATAGCTATGACATGTAAATCTATGTTTTTGAAGACAGTAGATTTTTTAAAGTAACTCATTCCAGCCTTTGAAACCATTCAAAAATATTTAAGGATGTGTAGGAAATAAAACCAACCCCTCTCCTAGAAAAATGAAATACTCTAGGAAATATTAAAAGGGCAGAATATTTCCCCTAAAAAGAGAAGTAGAAACTCAGAGAGGCAGAAACTCAACCCCCTCCCACCTTTGTTAATGGGCCATTAAAGCCTGGGGCGATCTATTCTACATAACAAAGATCTACTTCCTTCAGGCATAGCCATAATAGGAATTGCCCAAAGCTTTTTCATTATATCATCACCCAGAAAGAGCCTGGGACTCAAAAGACAACCTACCAAGTTACCCCTGCATGGCCCCATGGGAATCTGACAACCAATCAGAACACCAGCTCAAATTCAAAGCCCAACAGAGGGCATAAAATCCAGGCACTCTCAGCATCTCTTTCCTTTTCTGCCCAGGAACCCATCCTGTTCATCCATAAACCATCTTTCCAAGTGGATTCCATGTTTCCAGGGTCTTTTTTCCCCCACTTGGAACTGAACCCAGAAGGATTTTTCTTTCAACAGGTGCTTTAGAGCTACTAGGGCACAGCTTTTCTAGAATCACATCAAAGTGAAATTAAAATAGTTCAGTGTTATGTAGAATACAAGGCTAGATTTGCTACCTGCTGACAGGAGGGGAATATCATGTAAGAAAATCAAGAAAGGCAAGAATTGGTGATTATGGTTTTTGAGCCAGAAAATCCCTAATCTGCAAAAGAACACAAGAGGAACTAATGACCAAGGGAGATGGCAAAGTCCTTTCATGCCAATATATTCAAGCAAAGCCTGAAGTCAGAGGTCATTAGTCAGAGGTCATTTAATTTGGTTCCTAATGCTGATCAGAAGGAAGATAGTCTTGGGAACCCAAATTGGAAGTGTCCTAGGCATAAACATCATCAGAAGCCAAATTAGGCACATTAGCAGATGATGGGTGTGGGGAGGACTCTTAAGTGGGTAAAATCCCTTTCCAGACACAAAAGTCTATCTCCTTGCACCAGTAAATTGTGATTTCCTCTTCACACTTGTTGCCCTTCTTTGCCAAGCATTGCTCCTCGGGAATTGGAGATAAATTGCTTCTTGATTAATCTTTCTTTTTTTTTCCTACCAAAGCTAATGGAGAGGAGAGAAAGAAAGAAATGAAATTACAGATTTATTTTCTTGTTAATTTTGGAATGGCATAATGCTATTTCATCAGAGAAGGGGGGCGGGAATCATCATAAAAAGAATTACCTACCTGTACTAAATATAAAACAGGTACTAGAGCAGAAACCCTAACACTTTTAATTAAAATGTACCATCGCCCTTACTAGTACCCTACATCCCTTGACTTCTCACAGTGGCATCCTTGTGCTGGGTCAGAGGCCATAGATACTTGCCTTGACTCAATTGCAAGATATTTGGGCAGAAATAAATTGAAGATTGGTAATCGATGAAAATGACAATTAGGGGTAATATGATAAATGATAGCAATGTTCCAATATCTAAGGGGCTGCCACAAAAACAGGGGGTCAAGCACCTGGAGGCAGGACAAGAAAGAATGGATCAGTGGTGGTGTTCTACCGGTTCAGCCCGGTTTACCTGAACTGGTAGCAGAAATTGTTATCACTAGCAAAAATTACCAGCCAAACCAGTAATTTAAAAAATTACTTTTAAAAAAGCCTCCAACGATCAGCTGGGAGGAGGGAAAAAAAAGCTGAGAGGAGAAAGAAGAGAAAAACATAGGATCGGCCCTCACATCCTTGCACTTTTATCTTCTTTATCCTCTCAGCTGATTGGCGCTGAAGGCCTCAGCTGGTGGATGGAAAGCTGCGCGCACACTTTAGGTGCACGAATCTTAGGTGCAAGCACAGTAGGTGTGTGTACACAATCACTGAACAGGTAGTGGGACAGGTAGGATCCCACTGTTGGAATGGATGGAAACTAATTGAGGAACTAACCTAGAACTAAGGATAACATTCCTGACAGTGAGAACAATTAATCAGTGGAATGACTTGCCTCCAGATGTTGTGAATGCTCCAACACTGGAGGCTTTCAAAAACAGATTGGACAACCATTTTTCTGAAATACTATAGAGTCTCCTGCCTGAGAAGTGGGTAGGACTAGAAGATCTCTAAGGTTCCTTGCAACTGTTATTCGGTTATCTGTTAATTGTGATGATCTGCATGAGGATAGGCTATACCCTGAATAGGTGGAAAGCAGCTGTTAATTATATTATTATTATACAAAAAACAATAGTTTACACAGCAAATGAGATGACTATGCTGGGTTTCGTATCACAAATCACTAGTCAAACACTTCCATGTGTTTAGGACTGTGTGGTGTATCGGCGGATTATGCGAGAAGATCCCAGTAAGGTGGCCTTCTGCAGCTGACCAATGGTGATTTTGTCAGTGCCAATTGTTTTTAAGTGCTTGCCTGGGTCTTTAGGCACAGCACCCAGTGTGCCAAGTACCACTGGAGCCACCTGCACTGGGTTTATGCCAGAGTCTCTGCAATTTGATCCTCAAGTCCTGATATCTGGTGATTTTTTTCAAGTTGTTTCTCATCAATTCTGCTGTCACCAGGTATGGCAATGTGGATGATCCACACTTTTTTCTTCTCCACAATCATGATATCTGGGGTGTTGTGTTCCAAAACTTTATCAGTCTATATTCGGAAGTCCCACAGTAGTTTTGCATGTTCATTTTCGATCACTTTTTCAGGCTTATTATCCTACCAGTTCTTTGCTACAAGCAGATGGTAGTTGTAACACAAATTCCAGTGGACCATCTGAGCAACTGTGTTGTGACATTGTTTGTAGTCAGTCTGAGCAATTGTCTTACAGCAGCTCAGTATATTATCGCTGAACTGTGGAAGTGTTTCAGCCACTTCTCAGGTGGGGGAGCCACCTCCGTAACTTCCATGGTTCCTACCGCTGCTGCCGCTGTTGTTGGAGATAGTGCTGGTGAGAGAGGGACAGCTGCAGCTCGACCTGGGAGCTTGGAATGCAGGAACGGGCTGTGCACTGGGACTTTTGGAAACTTGCAGAGCCCGAGGCTGGAGCACCAAGGGTAGCAGCAGCAGAGATGCTCGCTCAGCTCTTCTCATGCCCATCCAACCACTCGGGATTAAACCAAAATGCAGCGCATGACACTTCCAGGTACCTCAAAATGTTTTTTTTTCCTGTTGTTACAGGGATGGGAGTAAAGCAGGAGCGACTCAGATGCTGTTGTTGGAGACAGTGCTGGCAAGAGAGGCGCCAGCACTGGTGGGAACCATGGAAGCTATGGAGGCCTGAGAAGTGGCTGAAACGCTGATGGTGGACATCCACACTGACGCCGCCCATCTGCTGATCCAGGTCTGTGGCAAAGGCGCTTGATGGGAGTAAGGGAGCCCTCCACTCTCCACCATGATTGGCTGTTAGGAGTGGCTGATGGCAAGGCATAGCTGCCTGCGGGGCAAGTTTCCCCCCACCTTCCCCCGCAATTATGCATGTTTTCAAATAGGCCTAAATTTGGGGAGAGGGGCTTAATTTAATTTTATGCCTAAAAAACATGCTGGGTCTTCCTATTGGGAGGGCCGTATTGTTGGAGAAACATATTATTATTGTTATTATTATTATTATTATTATTTTCCATTTTTTGGTTATACAACTTTTTTTAATAGAAATTTTATTCGAAAGATGATCATGAAAAAAGATAAAAGCTAATACAAACTGAACAAATAAAAATAAAAGAAGAAAATAAAAAATAGAAAGTGCAGAAAAGTAAAAAAAATAGAAAAACAGAAAAGAAACAAAAACAATACCGTGATATAGTAAAGAAAAAAGAAATTTATAAAAAAGTTCATGACAACATTACAACACATATAAACAATTCTTAAACTTGTCACCTTGGTCAGACATTATATGTGATGTTTTCATAGTCAGGAGAGATATTTCAGTACAAGTCTAGGAATAGAAACTAATCAAGGAGAGAAGCAACCTAGAACTAAGGAGAAATTTTTAAACCAATGGAACAATTTGCTTCAGAAGTTGTAGATGTTCTATCACTGGACATTTTCAAAAAGAGACTGGACAAGCATTGGACAAGTACAAGGACAGTTTTCCCCTGAAGGCCATCACTTTGCTAAAGAACTAATTCGTATAACACTGTCAACTTATTTACTAAGACTATATTACTATTATTCCTCTCGTTCTTCCTATTACCTATCTCTTCCCACTTATGACTATAACTGTGTTGGTTGTATCTTTACAATTTATATTGTTGTATTTGTGTCCTAGTATGATTTGATTGCTTATTAGTAACTTATGACTATCACTAAATGTTCTATCTTATGATTCTTGATGAATGTATCTTTTCCTTTATGTACACTGAGAGCATTTGCACCAAAGATAAATTCCTTGTGTGTTCAATCACACTTGGCCAATAAAGAGTTCTATTCTATTCTGAAATAGTATGGAGTCTCCTGTTCGAGCAGGAGGTTGAACTAGAAGATCTGCAAGGCAGTGATGGGATTCAATTTTTTTTACTACTGGTTTTGTGGGTGTGTCTTGGTGGGCATAGTGTGGCTTGGTGGATATGGCAGGGGAAGGTTACTGTAAAATCCCCATTTCTACCCCCACTCCACTAACCTGCTTTCCAGCTCAGTTCTCCTGTGCAGGGCAACAAAAGAGGACCCAGCTGATCAGCCGGTACTTGGGAGGCAAAGAATAGATGGGGGCAGGGCCAGTCAGTCAACCGGTATTTGCCAGTTCTCTGAACTACTAAAAATTTCTGCTACCGGTTTTCCGAACTATTCAAAATTTCTGCTACCGGTTCTCCAGAACTGGTCAGAACCCACTGAATACCACCAAGTAGAAGAACAGAAGGCCTATAAGTAGAATAGTAGAAAGCCTATACTTTGCACTGCTAAGAAATCTGACATCTTATTTTGGACCAGTTGTAATATCTGTAGATTTTCAATAGCACTGGATTAAATGAAAAGGAAAAAAAAAAACAGTAAACCAGGACTGAATTGCACATTCACCTAGAGACTGAATAGATTTCAGGTAGATCCATTCCCCAGAATTAAGTGCCAGCTTCTGGCAGCCCTCGACTGATTCTGAAATGCAAAGCAGGACCTGAAGTGATTGGTTGGAACTTGGGTAGAAGATAACCAAGAAAGCTACATGATGGTGGAGGCAAGTTGTTGAAAAAATCTAGTAGATTAATGGTAAACCACAAGTTGATTGTGACCAAGAAAATTACATGGATGTTCTATATTGTTATCACAACATGAGCTTTACCCAAAAGGGCCCTCTATTTTTTTAAAAAAAAAAATCTATGGCAAAAATCAGTCATTTTATCACTATGCACCTCATATAGTTAAGAACCCAAACATAAACTAACCAATATGGTTATTTATCAGTCATTTTAAATATCTGTTATAAATGTGTGGTTAATCTGGCAATATTGCATTTGCCTACAGAAGTCTTTTCTAAGTTCAACTAATCGACATAACTTATTTTGAAGTAACCTAACTAGAATATTACCTTTGTTACACTTTATTGACCTACATACAAAAAACAAGATTAAATACACCAGTAGTCACATCTTTCCAAATTGGAAATGCCACAGTTAGTACAGTATGTGAATTCAGCTGATTGTATACATTATTTTATTAAATTATTTTCATCTTGTAATAAGAAGCAAACAATTACTATCACTCCATTTCTGGTATTAGCAATTATTTTCTAGTTGAGGAAGTATAGCTATGCCTTACTCGTACAGGTGGGCAAATCTGAGTTTTCTTTCTGATGCAGTGGTCTAGAAACAGAAGAATGGGTAATCACATTTGTTTCAAAGGGCATTATTAGAATAAGTGTAATTATCAATTAAGGTATAAGGAACAATTTGATCTGATTCAAATCATTGATTTGATTCAACTCATCGATTTACTCCAATTTGAATTGAGTTGGAAAATCAAGTCGATTTTCTTTTCTGCGTCATTTTTTTAATGACGTCTCACCTGATATTTCCATTCTTAATCAGATAACAGATAAAAGATAATCAGAGTTGGAAGGGACCTTGTAGGTCACCCAGTCCAGCCCCCTGCCCAAGTGAGAGACCCTACACCATTTTTGACAAATGGCAGTCCAATCTCTTCTTGAAAGTTTCAAGTGATGACATTCCCACAACTTCCGAGGACAAGATGTTCCATTGGTGGATTGTTCTCACTGTCAGAAAGTTTCTCCTTATTTCCAGGTTAAATCTTTTCTTGTTCAGTTTCCATCCATTATTTAGAAAATATTTTGACCCCTTCCTCCCTGTGGAAGACAATTGGAAGACTGCTTCATGTCTCCCCTGGTCCTTCTCTTTACTAGACTAGCTATGCCCAGTTCCTGCAACCGTTCATTATATGTTTTAGTCTCCAGTCCTCTAATCATCCTGGCTACTCTTCTCTGTACTTTTTCTAGAGTCTCAACATCTTTTTTATAATGTTGTGACCAAAACTGGATGCAGTACTCTAGGTGTGGTCTTACTAAGGCTTTATAGAGTGGTATTAGTACCTCACTTGATCTTGATTGTATTCCTCTGTTGTTGCAAAGTAGAATTACATGAGCTTTTTTTTGGCAGTGGCTGCACACTGCTGGCTCATATTTAGCTGGTTGTCCACTAAGACTCCAAGATCCCTCTCACAGTTACTGCTATTGAGCCTGGTTTCACTCAGTCTATATGTGTACTTTTGGTTTTTCTTGCCTAAGTGTATTTCAAATGTGAAATATCTGTCTGAGTTAGAGTTTCAGCTGAATCACATTTGAATTGCCTTTCCGAATAAAGCATCAAGTGGGACTTAATAGCTACTATTTTGTAAGCAAAATCAAAGGTCCTTAGAATAACACTTTTAAATAATTAATTCTGTGTACTTGCTTGGAGAAAGAATCACTGAATCTTGATTGCTTTCTGCCTGCCCTTGCCTATTTATTGTTTTATTCTCTTGGACTATGTTTTTTAATCTACTCCTAGTCTTTTACTTAATCCAATATTAGACAATTTCTAGAAGTGTACAAGATTTACAGAAAAACCAACTTGGGCAAAGACCCTGTTTTTTTCTACATATTACAAAAAAATTAAGAAAGAAAAACAATCTTTGGGTTGATGTGTCCCTGTAGTAAGCAAGTTGTTCATGCTCCATTTTGTCTTGTATTCTTTTTGTTAGCATTATTGTAACCAGATGTAGTCTTTGCATAATTCTTTGAAGCTGTGGTTGTAACATTTGATGTTCCAATAACCTGAGGAGGCAGAAGGGAGGAGAATAATAAAAATATATTTCAAATGCCAAGAGTTGTTCCACCCCTCCCTCACCCCTAGTTATGTTGTCAGAAATCCAAAAAAACAAGAAGCTCTTTTTGAAAAGACATGTCTTCTTCTCATTATGAAAGTTTGCAAAGAGAAAGACTGGCCAGAATATCCCATTATGGCACAACTTCCAACATCAATGTAGACCAGGGGTGAGCTGCTGGGGGTTTTCAGGGGTTCAGGAGAGCCCCTATCTAAGATTCTATGCAGTTTGGAGAACCCCAAATTCCACTCCTGGCTGGTCCCACCCACCCCACCCCCACCCTACCCAGGAGTCCCCATGTGGCCCATTTTAGATTCAGGTAAGTGTAGGGCACGCACGAAGGCACAGGTAGGGTGAAAAATGGGCCTCCCAGAAGTTCAAGAAGGCCAGAAATGGGCCTGTTTCTGGCTTACAGAGAGCCTCGAGAGCCCAGGGGGGCATTTTCACCCTCCCGGTGGCTCAAAGAAAGCCTCCGGAGCCCAGGAAGGGCAAAAACACCCCCCCCCTGCTGCCATGGTGCTGTTAACTGCCCCCTAAGGAGCTTCCAATTCAAAGTCATGCTTTTTGGACTACAGGGTCCCCTGGAGGTGTTCATGCAGTTAATAAACAAGGTACACGAACATCTTTATAAGGGGGTTCTTGTCTACTTGGGTGACTTCTCATCTATATAGAGATGATTGTTAAGCCTGGGTTCCCCAACCAGGGTTAGGTAGACAAGCTAAACAGAATGTGCAGCGTTAGTCACATAGGCACACAGATAAATGAGTGAGCTAAGCTTGTATGTTTATTAACATACAGTAAAAATAACAGATACGCTTGTGCTATCAAGAATATATTTTATTCCAGTATAAGTTTATGGCATAGTCAAATAACAGTCCAATATTCATTTACCATGTAGTCAGTCCATTCAGGGATATTCAGTTAGCAAAATCCATGTAGAATATCCTATGTCAGTTCACTTACAAATCAGTCCTTTGTTGTAATCAGGGATCATCAAAGCCAGAGAGAGCGAGCAAGCTGTAGTCTTGCTACTTTTATATTGTTTTCATAACCACTCCTTTAATTGCTATTTCACAGTTAAAGCTGTATACACTCTAACATACACTATTATTCATAGTTATTATTTCACCTAAACCAGTTAGGGTAAACAATGTTATCCCTAACAATGATGGATGACCACATACCCCTAGTCCCCCAGGTACTGGAAAAACCTCTAAAAGCACACCTGAACGTTGAGCTGTCTTGAGCCATGCCCACCCAGCAACCGGGCAGAGAACTCTTTGCTAAAAATTTTGAAGCCCACCTGTTGTGGTCAGCTGGCAGCAGGTGCAGATGGCTGAGGAGACCGAGGACTCAGAAGAGGGCCCAGGACCATTTGGGAGTGGACCGCTGCCTTCAGAGTTTGTGGGGGATGGCAGCAGCGATGAGGAGGTTCCCGAGGAGCCTGTGCCAAGTGCACATGCATGCGGGATTGCTCAGAGGAAAGAGCAGTTACAACAGCACGGGCAACTCGGCAGTAAGGCTGCAAGGTAATGGCCCCTCCTTCAAGAAGATAAAAGCCAGCTGTGAAATGAATATACTTTGCAGAAGGCAAAGACATTTTGAAATTCCAGTCTCATGGACATTCCAGTTTCCTGAGTTTGTATTTGAAGATTCTTATTTTGCAAATTATTTCTTGTCTGTTATCTTTTGGCAAGTCTTGCATAGTTTGGCAAGACTTGTGCTTATCACACCTAATTATTTTGTAAAAGTATTACAAGGTTTCTGTTCCTTTTGGATTGTGTTTGATTTGTTGGAAAGGGGTGTGGGTCAGAACACCACCCCTGATGTAGCCATCTAAACATCTACCTTCAGAAATCTGCCTGTATTGCATATCTGGATTCTATTAGCACCTGCAATCTAAGAGAAGGCTGCCTGGAACTCATATTTGTCCTAGCAGCACTCCTATGTCTTCCTGAAATTTAGGGTGACTCATTATGTATAGTCTTCCATTTACATTCATTCATTTAGCAACCTTCAAAGTTAGAACAGCACTGGCCCACACACTTCTTAACAGTGCAGCTTGTCTATGGACACTTGATTGTGATTTGGGCACTCGGCAAACAACAGATGTCTACAATGGTTGTAGCACCCCAGAGTCATGTTGTCCCTATTTACAACCTTCCCAGCATTTTCCAACAAGCAAAACCAATGGGGAAGCCCACAGGAAGTTTCAAATCATGGTCACATGATGTCAAATTTGTAAAAAAATTGGGTGTGGTCGTGTTATGCCTCATGTAATGACTGCACTGCTTAACAATGAATTTTCCAGTCCCAATTGTGCTCATAAATTGACAATTACCTCTAGAAAGATGAGTGAACCTGGAAAAAACAGAAAGAGAGACTAGTGGTTTTGCCATGCACTATTTGACTTATGAGTGCATTTATTTGTCAGCAATTTAACTCTTGCACTTGGGAAAGAGATGAGGCAGCCTCCTTCTTATATTCCAATAAGAGAATGAAACTGAAGGTTTTTAAGAAGACATTGGACACCCATTTGTCTGAAATGGTATAGGGTCTCCTGTTTGGTCTAGAAGACCTCCAAGGTCCTTTACATCTCTGTTATTCTGTTAACTGTGGGTGACAATGGATTCCTTTGGGGTATCAGTGCTATGACTGGGGGAACCTACATAGGGCAGTGAACTTTCTTGAGAGAAGATGGAACCACCAGCCTGTCCCTTATGCTTTCTTGGCTTTCATCAAAGCACAGATGTTGCAGTTGGACTCTGCCAATGAATAAGCCCACTTGCCAGATTTTTTTGGGGGGTGGGGGGAGTCCATAGACTCATAGACACTAAAGAGAAACTTGAACCCCAGAACACTTTTGACAAATCAATGTCATACTAATGCATTATGCACAATGTCCAAAGATGTGGGTTTTTTTTCAAAAGGCAACTGGAAATTCTTGATTATTTTTTCCATTGAAAACATTCAGCTTCTCATCCAAGAAGCTTCTTCAGTTCATTGCCTTATGAAAATGTTTGAGAATCTCCATAGACATTATGCAGAATGGTATTCCTGGATCACACTCCTGCTAAAAATAATATAATGCAGGGGACTGATGACAGAAAGGTTTTTTTTTAATAGCAACAGCAATAGCCTTTAGACTTATATACCACTTTATAGTGCTTTACAGCCTCTCTAAGCTTACAGTTTACAGAGTCAGCATATTGCCCCCAACAATTTGGGTCATCATCTTACCCACCTCAGAAGGATGGAAGGCTAAGTCAACCTTGAGCCTGGTGAGATTTGATCTGCCAAATTGGAGGCAGCTGGCAAGCAGCAGAAGTAGCTTGCAGTACTGCACTCTAACCACTGCGCCACCAAGGCTCTTGATCCAGTTATTAAGTAAAGGCCAGCCTCAAGAAAGCTTAAATTTGGAATGAGGATACCAGAATAGCTTTATGTAGCTCTGCCTAAAAAATAAATGAAACTGATGGGTAGTGTGGAGATGGGTATAAGATGGAGAGAGGTCTTTAGGCTACTTTTATTTTAAAGACCACTGGTAACATATTACATGGATTAACACCCCTCTCTCATAAAGCATATAAGTGTGACCCTTTAATTAGAAGAGAACATGTTATAATCCATACAAAGGTCTACAATTATTGTGGATGTAGCATTGCTTGTCCATTAAGTATGGAGGGGGAAAATCTCATTTAAAAAAAGAATTTTGAGAAGATACAGGTTAATATTAATAAGCGATAAATGTCAAGCCTTTCACATTACTAGGCACCTAGCCTTTAAAACACATTGATGAATGGGAGGAAAGTGAAAAAAAGAGGGAGAAATGTTAATTGAAATTAAAATAGCATTAAAAATTCTGCTTCAGTAGATGAGAATTTCTTTTTGTGCACCATATAATGGGAAGAAGGAAACCTCAGACTTCAAAGCGCTCCATAATTTAGGAGACACCATTGACAATTTACTGCCACTACTTAATCTCTCAGCCTTTTTATATTAAAACCTTGGCTTGGCATAAGACAGTCATTAGTGGCGCTGACTGAACTAATGAAATTTGGTATCAGTATTTCTTTTTTTAAAGTCTTCCTTTACTTAAGGAACAAAGTGGCCTTAAAAATGCAACTTTTAAGTCTTCTGTTATCCTTAAGGCAAGCCCTCACATTTTAAACACAAAATAATTCATCTGAGGATCCAAAAATGCATGTTGAGTTTCAGCAGACTGAGAAGTGGTCTTAGAGAGTAAAGCTGTCAACCAAGGGCACATACTTCAAACATAAATATCTATCAATAATTAATCAGTCATATTCTCTTCTTTTCTCATCTCATCTCTTTTCTTCTCTTCTCTCCTTTCCTCTTCTTTTCCCCTCCATTCCATTCCATTCCATTCCATTCCATTCCATTCCATTCCATTCCATTCTATTCTATTCTATTCTATTCTATTCTATTCTATTCTTGGTTTGTTATCTTTTTGAAGACTTGGCTAGAGCTGAAATGCAATGACTTGTTCCTTTAACAGATCTGCCTTGGGTTATACAGGTAGCCCTCAACTAAACCATTGGTTTAGTGACCATTCATAGTAACAGCAAACTGAAAAAAGTGACTTATTTTTCACACTTACAACTGTTGTGGCATCCCTAAGTCCTTTAGAAGGAATTGATAGGTTAATAAAAATGTCAAATCCGGTCTATCTGACTGTTCAATGAATCATAATAAACCCAATAATAATAGTGAAGACAATAATAATAAATCATTACTTATTATTTGCAAAACCTGAAACAGCTTACATCCTGTGATGATACCTTTAACACCATCAAATAACAACATGTCCTGGGTCCTTTGATAGAACTCCATAGGTGAATAAAAATGCCAAATCTAGTCTAAACATCTGGCTGATTATTGAATGAACCATAATAAATCCAATAATAATAAGGACTATGTTAATTGATAACTATTCAGAATTTAGATTCTTTGCATGAAATTGATATTGAGCCTTAATTAAGGAGAAAAGATAGAAACATGAAATGAGTATCTATAAATAGCTACCACTCTGAACTGTATGGATCAATGCAACTTTTATTTTAAGGAAGGAAAATAATATGCTTATTATGTAGTACTCCTCTTAACCTTATATAAAATCTCTTTAATATCCTAGTTTTCATACATGCTATTGTAAATTTTCCTTGTTTCTTGTTTCCTTCCTAGATCCAAGAACAGTTTTTTTTCCCGAACGCCATCCCTCTGCTAAACAAATCATTCCCTGCTTATATCCATACGATTTATATTGACTGTTTCCTAGTAAGATTTGATTGCCTATTTGTACCCTATGACTATATTGTGCTGGACCTTATGATTCTTGATGAATGTACCTTTTATTGTTATGTGTATACTGAGAGCATATGCACCAAGACAAATTCCTTGTGTGTCTAATCACACTTGGCCAATAAAAAGTTCATTCATTCATTCTTCTGCTATCTAGCCTGAGAGCATAAGAAGAACCCGGCTGGTTCAGACTTGATCTTATACTATATGAAACATACCTTTATGAAAGTTGGTAATGATTTCATGAGTATGTAATATATATTGATTCAGTTGAAGAGTTAGAAGAACAGGTAAGCCTGGTTTCATAGGGCATGTGAACTAGGCCAGTTTTGTTCCCCTGATCACAGCTTTCCACAGTTTTGTTCCCCTGACCACAGTTGTGGGCCCTTTCTGGTAGGTGTCAGTCCAAGTGTGTGTTTTGCATCCTTCCAGAGGTTCCTGGTGCTTCTGGTCACTTGGGTGTCATAATGGGATAAGGCTACAATGGGATACAAGAATAGTTTGTGTACTACATTTGTTATTAGCCCAGAGGATTATAATTAAACCAGATGGCTTGACTGGAACCTGGCCATGGTAGTCTCAGTATTCATATAAGGCCATCTAGTTTTGAGTGCTAACCTTGCACCCAGCCTGTTTGATGGATTGTCTCTCTCTGCTCCTTAAGCTTCAGAATCATTTGTCCTATTAGCACAGAATTCAGCACTTGGAGAATTTGTTCAAAAGAACCTTTAAAAGAAGAGTGCAAAGCAAGAATGGGATTCAAAATTTTTTACTATCAGTTCTGTGGGCATGGCTTGGTGGATGTGGCAAGGGAAGGATACTGTAAAATCTCCAGTCAGAGGTGGTCTTTGTCAGTTCTCCAAACTACTCAAACTGCCGGTTCTCCAGAACTGGTCAGAACCTGCTGAATACCACCTCTGGTGCAAAGTATTACATTTGCAGGTTAGGAAAATTTGTGATCACAACTCTATTCAGCTGATTCTAATCAAGATGATGCTAGAAAGAACAATCGCTTTAGAATACATAAGCTGGTTTTTAAAGGTCTAATATTGAGGCCAGGCCAGTTTCACACTGGGAATTTTTTATTGCATCCTGAAGTCAAGGAAAAACTGGACTGGAGACAAAAACATATGAAGAACGGTTACAGGAACTGGACTTGGTTAGTCTAGTGAAAAGAAGGACCAGGGGAGACATGATAGCAGTGTCCCAATATTTGAGGGTCTGCCAGAGAGAAGAAGGAGTCAAGCTATTTTGTAGAACACCTGTAGGCCAGACAAGAAATAATGGATGGAAACTGAACAAGGAGAGATTCAACCTGGAAATAAGGAGAAACTGACAGTGAGAACAATCCACCAATGGAACAGCTTGACCTTGGAAGTTGTGGGAGCGCCATCACTTGAGACCTTCAAGAAGAGATTGGACTGCCATTTGTCAGAAATGGTATAGGATCTCCTACTTAGGCGGGGGGTTAGAGTGGATCTACAAGGTCCCTTCCAACTCTGATTATCTGTTATCTGTTAAAAACATATCTGCTTTTTCTTCTCTCTTGTCCAGCTTCTCCCATCCCTGCATAGTGTTTCCAGAAGGACTGGTGTTTTATGAATGCAGGTAGCTTACATGGATTTAGCACAATGAAATATGTAAACATTACAGGAACAATCCAGTAACAGCACTTGAGGTTCTCCATCCAGAAGTCTCCAGTGCTAGGAATAGCTAAGAGATTGTGCCAAACTCCCAAACTCCAAGGTCCTCTACCAGACTGAGGAAGACACAGATAACCCACAGGGTGATTTTTTTTTTATGCATGGTACACAACTATGGGTGGTTGTCTAGTCTCTCCATAATCAGCTGCATTTGAATTTCTGCAAAGGATATGCTACTTTCCATTCTGAGTTGAGAAACGTGGAAAATCTGTTTCTTTCTTCCTGAACGAGAGACAATAGTTACCAAATATAGCTGCCAGAAAGTTGGCAACAGGAATGGAAAGGCTGAGTTGATTTTTATGTATTTGTTTAAAGTGTCAAGATTTATTTATTTATTTGCCTAATTTATATACCCCCCCATCTCACACGCAAATGATTCTGGGCAGCGAACAACAAAATGAAAACCATTAAGATTCTTGCAATTTATTCACAAACTCTATCCCAGGCTACAGCACCAAATATACTGTATAATTTAGAATT
This sequence comes from Laticauda colubrina, assembly GCA_015471245.1. Lineage (NCBI taxonomy): Eukaryota > Metazoa > Chordata > Lepidosauria > Squamata > Elapidae > Laticauda > Laticauda colubrina. Next base: position 10,817,524 of record BLBF01000003.1, read on the forward strand.
AACATAGTAGATATATCTAGCCCTTAATTAGGGGTGATAGACGGTGTGTTTTTAATGGAGAAAATGTTCAAAATCTGAATGCTGTACTCAAAAGTATCTAAATATATTTTTGAATCATAACCAAATTCTTTCCAGCATTCTTGAAGTGGGGTTCTCAGCCTATGTTGGCCCCTCATCTATCTGCCAATTTTGTAAGGGAAAAAGAGAAAAGGGAAGCCTTTTCATATTTCCTGTATATAGATCATCAACCTCCAAACCACCCCACCCCCAAAATGTTGATGTTATGGGTATTATTATTAATGTTGTGCTAAATTGTTCATGCCCCTTTCTTCTTTCCATAGAAAGATGAATTAAAAACAAAACTCAACGAAAAAAAAGGATGAAAAACAAATCTTTTAATTTTCAGCCTGAAAGGCAAAATGGAGAAATCAGAATAAAAGATCTGGAATGGACCTTAGCAATAGCACTTACAGTTATATCCACTTTTACAGTGTTTTACAAGCTGTTCACAGAGTCAACATATTGCCCCAAACAATTTTGGTCCTCATTTTATCCTCCTCAGAAGGATAGAAGGCTGAGGCAACCTTGGAGGCCTTTTGGTCATGCAGGAAACCCCAAACCATTTCAAACAAATAGTTGTCCACTCTCTTCTTGACAACCTCTAGTGTTGGAGCACCAACAACTTCTGGAGCCAAGTCATTGCAACTGTCAGGAAAGTTCTCCCTAGTTCGAGGTTGGTTATCTCCTAAATTAATTTTCACTCATTACTTCATGTTCCAAAACAGGAACACAATGTTGCCAGTTTAAGCCCATGTCATACAGCACCAACGGATGGAAAGGGGATGTAAAACGGAGAGAAACATTTGACATACATTGGTTAACACGATGCATCCGTTCTGTACTCACTGCGTCCGTTTTTCATACTCTCTATCCGTCCAGCATCCGTCTACTGACATTTCATCCGCTCAAAAAGTTTTGAGCTGCACAAAACTTTTTGAGTGGATAAAGTATCCAACGCGTCCGTTCTACATCCACTACGCATACGGGGAACATCTGTTATATGTCCATAGTCATCTGTTACGCATCCGCTATATCCGCTAGGCATCCGCTGCGCATCCGCACAACTCAAATCCGCTCCAGCGGAAAATGGACACAGGGAGGAAGCGAAACGGACATGGAACGGACATGCAGTGTTAGTAGCACAGACATAGAAAGGATGAAAGCGGATGCAGCTCGCATACAAAGCATTAAAATGGAAAAAACTTTCATATAGGGGACGTATCTCAGATATTTAGGTTGTCTGGAGGATGCCTAGAGGATGCAAAAGGACACCTAGCGGAAAACCTATATTTCCTATAAAAAGGGGGAGAAATCACCTGGATCTCACTTTCAGTCCAGCAGCCCTGTGGTGCAGACCTCTTCAGCCTTCATCTGGCTCTTGCTCTTCCACAGCATCCAGTCATCTCCACCATCGATCATCACACACTGCTTTTGGTAGCCACCATCGTTCTATAACAGTGCGAAGCCCTCTACGGGCTCTTTCACCTGTTCTACGGGAAGAAAAGGAGGCATCCAAGAAGTATCTGGGTCCAAAGATGGATCGTCAGAAGAGCAGAGTACGGACTGTATAACAAGCTGATGGTGGAGCTGAGGAACGAAGACTCTCGTGCATTCCAGAAGTTCATGAGGATGCCGCCAGCCATGTTTGACAAAATTGTGCAGCGGCTGAGACCCAGATTGACCAAGGCAAACACCAACTTCCGGCCCAGCCTGGACCCTGAACTGAAGGTGGCACTGACTCTGCGCCACCTGGCCTCCGGGACCACGTACAGGAGCATACAATACGCCTGGAGGGTGCCACACAACACCATCAGCATTGTGGTCAGAGAAGTGGTGCAGGCCATCATCGAAGAATACCTGGAGGAGCTCCTCCAATGCCCCTCCACTGAAGAAGGCTGGAAGAAAGTTGCAGAACAGTGGTATCAGAAATATAAGAATATTTCATTCATTCAGATCTAGGATGTCTTATTTTTGTGTTCCCTTTATTTTTTTGAGCAGTGTATATTAACTATTGCCTTCTTTACTGAGTGTTCCTAACACTTTACTTTTGTACATAAAATCTCCTATGCTTCCTTTTCCACATTGTTGTATATAAACAGCTGGCCATAAATCAAATTATTACACAGTCTCTGCCAAAACTGGTAACTTAGGTTCTTTAAGTAATGCTGCATTCACTTCAGCCCCTCTAAAGTTTCCTTCTCATTTCTTCTTATTTTCATTCCTATTTACATTTTATTATTATTGTGCTTTAATTCCACCAGCTTTCTTCTATTCTTCTAATTTCCTCTGTGCAGATTCTATTTTTTGAGGGTCCTCAGTTTTTTATCAAGCTTCAACACTTCATTAGATTCTTGGTCCTTTCTTCCTCGCCTTCTTTGCTGCAAGTCACCTCTGTCTTCTTCTCAGTCCCTATGTTATCCTCTTCCCCAGAAGAAAATCTTGCTTCCTTCCTGACAAAATGGCAGCCTCCATACACAAATTCCCAGGCCAGTTCTAACAGAACCTCTCATGATCTCTTGCTTTTATTGCAGATTATTTTCCCAGCTAGCACATTACAGAAAGTTAAGAAAGCACAGATTCCTGTCCTAACTAAAGCCCATGTCACACTGGCCAACGGATGTAAAAAGGACACAGCGGACGAGCAAAATGTTCCATCCGTTGTTCTCCGCTCTCAGAAGAGGCAAAAATTTGCATAACTGGAGCGGATAACACGGATGGGGGGAGGACACAGGGCGGATGCAAAGCGGATGCGGAACGGAAGCCCAGCAGATGGAAGTGGATGGGAGTGGGTGGCACATCCGCAGGGCTTCCGGGGGGCCTCAGCGAAGCGGAGGTGGAACAGAAAGAGCAGAAGCAGAGCGGACGCCGAACGGATGAAGCGGATGCAGAGCGGAAGCCTAACGGATGCCTGGCGTTCACTGCGCATGTGGGGAGGATGCATTGCGTCAGCCCCGCGGATATAACGGAAGCAGCTCGGAAGCAGGACGCCATTCAGATGAAAGACCTGCTGCCGGACACATCGACTTCCTTGCCTGCCCTGCCTGCATGTCTGCCTGCCAGCCTTGCTGCCAGCCTTGCTACCAGCCTTGCTGCCAGCCTCCCTGCCAGCCTTGCTGCCAGCCGGTCTGCCTGCCAGCCTTGGTGCCTGCCTTCCTGCCAGCCTTGGTTCATGTATGCCTGCCAGCCTTCCTGCCAGCCTTGGTTCATGTCTGCCTGCCAGCCTTGGTGCCTGCCTGCCTTCCAGCCTGCCTGCCAGCCTGCCTGCCAGCCTCCCTGCCAGCCTTTCTGCCAGCCTTGGTTCCTGCCAGACTCCCTGCCAGCCAGCAACCCCACAACCATGTGGAAGCACAGCAAGCCTCAGCCATCTGCTGCCAGCCCTGGCAAGAGGGACAGGGCTACCATCCCACCCCCTGGCCCTCACTTTGGTTCTGCTGGGGCTTCTGCAGCATGGGCTCGCTCTTCTGGGGCTGGGGCTTCTGCTGCTTCTGCTTCTGGAGGAGCTGATGACAAGCACTCCAGCACCAGCCACCTCCAGAGAACCTGGACCCTTCACCTGTGAGACTGAGTGACCAAGAGGAGTGCCAGAGACTCATTTTTGTCTTATAGCTTGTTGTTAATAAAGTCTATTTATGATTCACACACTTGCTTCATTTCTTTTTTTTAATAAAGTCTTGCTGGAAACTTTTATTAATGGTTTAAGCCTTTGCATGCTTGTGGGATGGGTTAAGATAGCTGTGGGATGGGCAGGGATACCTGTGGGATGGGCAGGGATACCTTTGGGATGGGTAATAGATGTGGGATAGATAAACCTCCAATGCAAGCAGAGTGGGACTGTATGATCCACCCTCCCAAGAGCCACACCTACGGCCCTTTATTATCAATAATAATGTAATAATTATCCACACATGTCAACATAAACACAACTCTTTATTAAACGCCCTGTTCATTGTAGGCCAACCAAACATATATGGCCCAATCTCATCTGTGTGATGAGACAGGCTGAAGGAAGCATCCATTAATCATCTACCATCCTGTCTTGCCACTCCACTGCTCCAGCTGGGGAGTTGCACCAGTGTCTCAGGAGGTTGCGCTGCTTCTTCGCTTCATTTGAGGCTCTGTTGGGGCCTTGCACATCCTCAGTGTCGATCAGGTTTCAGCAAAATGACCCAGATAAAGTGTCTTTAAGCAAAGATAAGTTGAACAGGTAACAACTCAATCTCTGGCACTATTCTCAGTCAATCTGAGGCATGTCCATGGTCTCAGCTGTTGAGTGGGCAGGGACTGTGGAGGTGGCTGTTGCTGGAGTGCTGGTCTGAGGCGCCATTGGGGTGCCTGGCCCCGAGAGTACAATAGGGGATGGTGTGTTCAGGAAGCTCTCAGAGAGCTGACTCAGTCCCGTGAGGTTGAGAGGCCCTTCCTCAAGGACCTGGGATGTCAGGCACAGGACTGATGACAGATTTTCTGTTGAGGGGATTGACTGTAGGGTGGGGGAAGGAGGAGTGTAGTGGGGCTGTCTGGTCTGCAGCTGGGCGAGGTGAGGCATCTGTGGTCTCCGATGTACCTGGGCCTAGACTGGGAAAGGATGCCTCTGGTGTGGGAAATCCTGGTAGTTGTAGCCTTGGTAGGTGAGGGGCTGTTGAAAGCCGTGGAAGGGCTGTGACATCGCCTGGGGTGGAGGAACAGACCTGGACTGGGTAGGAGAAGCTTCAGCTGGGCCTTGAGAGTTGTGCAGAAGTGCTGTGATCTTCTGCTTCATCACCTGGTACTGGGCCTCGGGCAGATCCATGAGGGTCTGGCTCATGTATGTGATAAAGGGCTTTTGGTTAGAGGATGGCATATCACTGTGGACCAGCTGAGAGAGAAGATCTGTTCTGGTTTTGATTGTGCCCTGATCTCCAACAGGACAGTGTGGCTCTGGCCCTCCAGTCTGCCTCCCTGCCTGCTTTCTTTGGAGGTGGAGCTTGGGGTGGGTGGGGGTTGGTCTCTGGTGGCTGCTGCTTCTTCCTCCATTTGTGACAGGGGATCCTCCACGTCCTCCGGCATGGGGAGTGCACCTGTTGGGGGGGAAGTCTCTGCCGTGGGGCCCTCCGAAGACACCTGCCTGGACACAGTAGCTGTCTCCTGGCTGGAAGAGGACTGGCTGTCTGTGGGCTGTCTGAAGGAGAGGGTTTTCAGAATGGCTGCTCCTTGATGGCGGACCTCACCCTCCAGGAAGCTGCACTTGGCCATGACGTACATCTTCTGGTCAGTGAGTTTGACAGCGGCCTAACCAGATTTCTTCAGGTGTAGCTTGCCATACCAGGTGTGCATGTGCTTCCATCATCCCAGGAGTACGTCTGAAGTGTAGCCCAGGCTCTCTGCCTTGTCTCTGCATGCTGCCTGCTTCCTCTTGGTGTCGTGATAGAGTCTGTGGCCCTTTCTCCACAGGTACTCGTTCTCCCTCAGCCATTCCAGCACCTCCTCCTCATGGTCCTCAGAAAGGGTGTACTGTTTCCTCTCTCCCTTTTCCTTCCCTTGCCTCTTCTTCCTTCTGGCAGGGGTCTGAGCAGCAGGGCTTTGAGGGCCTTGGGGCTGGTCCACCACATTAGCAGCACCACCACCAACAGCAGCAGCAGCAGAAGGAGAAGCACCAGCAGCACCACCAGCAGCAGCAGCCACAGCAGCAGGAGAAGCACCACCACCACCAGCAGCAGCAGCAGCACCAGCAGCAGGAGAAGCACCAGCAGCAGCAACACCAGCAGCACCAGCACCAGCACCAGCAGAAGCACCAGCAGCTTCAGAGTCAGCACCAGGGGGTGGGATGGTGGTTCTGTCCTTCTTGCCAGGGCTGGCAGGAGTCGGCACAGGCTTTCTCTTCTTCCCTGACTGACGAACAATGGTGTTATTCGAAGATGTCTGTGGCAGCACGTCTTTCCTCTGACTGCTGACTGCTTGTGAGCTGCATTCTTTTATATCTGCGGAGCTGACGCAATTCATCCTCCCCGCATGCGCAGTGAACGCTTTGCATCTGCTATGCATCCGCTATGCATCCTATAGGCGTCCGTGATACATCCGCATCATCCGCTACCCATCCGCTCCTTACGCTATGCATCAGCTTCGCAATTCTCCCCGGAAGCCCTTCGGATGTGTCATCCACTTCCATCCACTTCCATCCACTAGGCATCCCCCTAACATCTTCACTACGTACTACTCCCGTCCATTCCTTTTTGTTGTTTTCCATTCTGTTTATGCAAATCTGGGGCACTCTTTGGAGCGGATAACAATGGATGGAGCCACCCCCAAAATTTTGCTCGTCCGCTGTGTCCTTTTTGCATACGATTTGCATCCGTCGGACAGTGGGACCTTGCTTTAAATGAAGTTAGATATGTTGCCCTCTCTTTGCACCTTACAGCTGTGCATATTGGTGTGTGACTACATGGGGGAATAGGGTTTATTTTTCATGCCAGTGAAGTTTCTTGACCCTTCTACAATGTCAGTGCAATTTTATAATCTTCTCGATATAAACTTATAATTTATAATTTATAATTATAATTAAGTAATTGAATCCTGATTTTGTTTCATTCCATGTGCTGTTAAGTCAAAAGAGAGTTAACTGCACTTAAACCCATTAATTAAAATTCTCATATAACTATGTATGTTTATTTGATTCATATCACATCTATTTAGGGGGCCATTTGTTCTATGCTATTGACTGGAAGCTATGCAGCTCTGTTTATTTCAGGAAATCCATAAATGTAAGTCTATTAATCGTTTTGTATATAAAGACTGCAATTCTAAATGCGGCTTGGAAGGAAATTTTCACAGAAAGGTCTGGAAGAGGGGTGCCCTTTTCAAGCATGTCTTCCCCTTCCTCCCTTCTGATTTTCTTTTTCAAAGAATGACCTTCCCTATCAGGTAGATTTCCAAGCATATTAAGCCCATGTCACACTGAACCAACGGATGCAAAGAGGATGTAAAACGGACAAAAAAGCTTGCCATCCATTGGTTAACGTGATGTTTCCGTTCTTTACTCACTGCCTCCATTTTGCTTCCTCTCTATCCATCCAGCATCCGTTTATGGACGTTTCATCCGCTCCAAAAGTTTTGGGCTGCCTAAAACTTTTGCGTGGAAAATGTATCCAGTTCATCCGCTACGCATCCGCTAGGCATCCGTTCCGCATCCGTGCAACTCCATCCGCTCCAGCGGTAAACGGATGCAGGGAGGAAGCAGAACAGATGCAGAAGGGATGCCTAGCAGATGCAGCACGGAAAAAAAGCGTCTAAAATGGAAAAAACGTTCGCAGAGGGGACCTATCTCAGATATTAAGGATGTCTAGAGGATGCCTAGAGGATGCCTAGAGAATGCCTAGCGGAAAACCTATACTGCCTATAAAAAGGGGGAGCAATTCGCCTGCATCTCACTTTCAGAACAGCAGCTCAGTGGTGCAGACCTCTGAAGCCTTCATCTGCCTCTTCCTCTTCCACAGCATCCAGTCATGTCCACTGTGGATTGTAACAAAATCCTTTCGGCAGCCACCATCGTTCTGCAACAGTGCGAAGCCATCTGCAGGCTCTATGAACACTACTGCAAGAAGAAAAGGAGCCACCCAAAAAGAGTCTGGGTCCGAAGATGGTTCGCCAGTAGAGCGGAGGACAGACTGTACAACAAACTGATGGTGGAGCTCAGGAGCAAAGACACTCGGGCGTCCAGAACATGAGGATGCCGCCAGCCATGTTTGATGAAGTTGTGCAGCGCCTGACACCCAGGTTGACCAAGGCAAACACCAACTTCCAGCCCAGCCTGGAACCTGGGCTGAAGGTGGCACTCACTCTGCGCCACCTGGCCTCAGGGACCTCCTACAGGAGCATGCAGAATGGCTGGAGGGTGCCATCCAACACCATCAGCATTGTGGTCAGAGAAGTGGTGCAGGCCATCATCGAAGAATACATGGAGGAGCTCCTCCAGTACCCCTCCACTGAAATAGGATGGAAGAAAGTTGCACAACAGTGGTATCAGAAGTGGAACTTACCACACACCGTTGGAGCCATAGATGGCAAGCATGTGGCCTGCAAATCTCCAGCCAAGTCGGGGTCCACTAATTTCAACTACAAGGGCTTCTTCAGCATCATCCTCTTTGCCATGGTCGATGCTGACTACAAGTTCATCAACATCGATGCTTCAGGCAATGGCTCATCGTCGGATACCCAGGTGTACAATGTCAGTCATCTCAAGGAGGGGCTGGAACGCAACCTCATCGTGGACTTCCCAGATCCAGAACCCCTGCCCAACGACACACAAGATGTGCCCTACTTCATCGTGGGGGATGACGACTTCTCCCTCACAACCTACCTCATGAAGCCCTACACCTCCAGACTCCTCACCCGTGAAGAGAGTATCTTCAACTACAGGCTGTCCAGGGCAAGGCGGGTGGTGGAGAACGCCTTTGGCATCCTGGCCAACAGGTTCCAGGTACTTCTCACCACCATGCAGCATCGTCCAGAGACTGTGAGGAGCATCATGGAAGCTTGCTGCATCCTGCACAATCTCATACGCACCCGCTACCCAGTCTTGCAGAACAGACTTGTCAATCATCAACAAGGGAACGGGACATGGAGCCTGGTGAATGGAGGCAAGGAGTAAACCTGATAGACACTGTGGATGTACAAGGCCCCAACAGAGCTTCACGTGAAGGGAAGAAGCAGCGCAGCCTATTGAGACCCTGGTGCAACTCCCCAGCTGGAGCAGTGGATTGGCAAGACAGGATGATAGATGATTAATGGATGCTTCCTTGAGCCTGTCACATAACACTGATGAGATTGTGCCATGTATGTTGAGTGGTCCTACAATGAATAGGGCATTAATAAAGAGCTTTGTTTATTTTAAAATGTGTTGATCAATGAATAAATTGTTATTGATAAAAGAGGTCCATATGTGTGGCAGTTGGGATGGTGGACCATATAGTCCTACTATGCTTGCACTGGAGGTTTATCTATCCCACAACTATCCTTATCTATCCCACAAGCATGCAAAGGCTTAACCATTTTTTTTAAAGTTTTCACCAACACTTTATTAAGTAAAAAAAATGAACCAAGTGTCTTAAGCAAAGATAACCTTTATTAACTTTCTTAGGTAAACCTTATGACTTTATTAAAAAAAACAAAATGAACCAAGTAAAGTGTCTTAAGCAAAGATAAACTGTAGAAGTACAACTCAGTCTCTCAGTCACTCTGAGTCATGTCCATGGTCTCAGCTCTTAAGCGGGCAGGGACTGTGGAGGTGGCTGTGGCTTGAGTGCTGGTCTGAGACACCATTGGGGTGCTTGGCCCTGAGGGTATAACAGGGGATGGTGTGTTCAGGAAGCTATCCGAGAGCTGACTCAATCCCGTGAGGTTGAGAGGCCCTTCATCAAGGACTTGAGATGTCAGGCCCAATACTGATGACAGATTGTCCTTTGAGGGGCTTGGCTGTGGGGTGGAGGAAGGAGGAGTGTAGTGGGGCTGTCTGGTCTGCAGCTGGGTGAGGAGTGGTATCTGTGGCGTCCAATGAACCTGGGCCTGGAATGGGAAGGTCTTTTTTTACTGTGGGAAATCCTGGTAGTTGTAGCCTTGGTAGGTGAGGGGCTGTTGAAAGCCGTGGAAGGGCTGTGACATCGCCTGGGGTGGAGGAACAGACCTGGACTGGGTAGGAGAAGCTTCAGCTGGGCCTTGAGAGTTGTGCAGAAGTGCTGTGATCTTTTGCTTCATCACCTGGTACTGGGCCTCGGGCAGGTCCCTCAGGGTTGGCTCACGTAGGTGATGAAGGTGTTCTGGCCCGAGGATGCTCTGTCCAAGTGGACCAGCTGAGAGAGAAGTTCTGTGCTGGTTTTGATTGTGTCCCTAATCTCCAACAGCACACTGTGGTTCTGGCCCTCCATTCTGCCTCCCTGCCTGTATCCTCTGGAGCTGGGGGTGGTGGTGGGTTGGCGTATGGTGGCTACTGCTTCTTCCTCCATTTGTGATCTCAGGGCATCATCCCCCACAGGATTCTCCAAGTCTGCTGGCATGGGGAGTGCAGCTGTCAGGGGGGTCTCTGCCGTGGGGTCCTCTGAAGCCACCTGCCTGGACAGGATAGCTGGCTCCTGGCTGGAAGAGGACTGGCTGTCTCTGGGCTGTCTGAGGGAGAGGGGCATCAAAGAGGTTGCTCCTCGGTGGTGGATCTCACCATCCAGGAAACTGCTTTTGGCCATGATGTATTTTCTCCCAGTCAGTGAGCTTGACAGCGGCCTGCCCAGATTTCTTGAGGTGTAGCTTGCCACATCAGGTGTGCATGTGCTTCCACCATCCCAGGAGTACTTCTGCAGTGTACCCTAGGCTCTCTGCCTTGTCTTTCCAAGCTGTGGCCCTTTCTCCAGAGGTACTTGTTCTCCCTCAGCCATTCCAGCACCTCATCCTCATGCTCCTCGGAAATGGTGTACTGTTTCCTCTCTCCCTTCTCCTTCCCTTGCCTCTTCCTCCCTCTGGCAGGGGCTTCAGCAGGGCCTTCAGGGGCTGGAGCAGCAGGGCCTTCAGCAGCAGGGCTTTGAGGGCCTTGGGGCTGGTCCACCACAGTAGCAGCAGCAGCAGCAGCAGCAGCAGCAGGTTCAGAGTCAGTGCCAGGGGGTGGGATGCTGGTTCTGTCCTTCTTGCCAGGGCTGGAACCAGTAGGCACCGGCTTCTTTTTCTTGCCTGGCTGATGAACCATGGTGTTCCTGCTTGATGTATGTGGCAGCATGTCTTTCCCCTGTATGCTGACTGTGTGCGTGCTGCATCCTTTTATATCCATGGAGCTGATGCAATTCATACTCCCTGCATGCGCAGTGAACGCTTTGCATCTGATATACATCCGCGCGACATCCGCTTTGTTTCCTATAGGCGTCCGTGATGCATCCGCTTCATCCGCTATGTATCCGCCCCTTCCGCTATGCGTCTGCTTCGTAATTCTGCTCCGGAACCCCTTCGGAGGTGTCATCTGCTTCCATCCACTGTCATCTGCTAGGCTTCCTATGAACATCTGCTTAACATCCCTGCTACATACTACCCACGTCCGTTCTTTTCTGTTCTTTTCCGTTCTGTTTATGCAAATTTCCACCATTTTTTGGAGTGGATGACAGCGGATGGAACCACCCCCGAAATTTTGCTCATCCGCTGTGTCCTTTATGCATACGTTTTGCGTCCGTCGGTCAGTAGGTCATTCTATAAGTACAGGGTCTGAACTGAAGCTCATGTGCAATTCCACTGTCTAAAGGACAAAAAGACTAAACCAATTGGTGACCTATAATGAATACAGACTGGAAACATACGTTAGCAGTAATTGCTCCTCAGGAAAAGAACACTGTCAAAAAAAACAAAAGGTCTTTGCAACGTATGGCAAAATGAGAGAAAGGTTTCCAATCCAGTGATAGGTCAAATGTTCTCTAAAAGTGCCACTATTTTTTAATATCTCTGTAAATATCACTGAGCATCTTGGAAACAACATACAGTTGAATTTAGTTGATCTTAAAAATCTTAGGAAGATTAATAGTTAAACTATTAACTATATACAATACGTGCAAAATTGCTGGTATAATCATCTATATTATAAACTTCTATTATTCTTGTTGGCTCTTGTACTATTAAAATGACCAATAAATTTTAAAAATGTTGAAACATAGAGAGAGAGAAAGAGAGAGGGAGGAAAAAAGAAAGAAAGAAAGAAAGAAAGAAAGAAAGAAAGAAAGAAAGAAA
>BLBF01000003.1:10829314-10905337 GCA_015471245.1 Laticauda colubrina
AAAGAAAGAAAGAAAGAAAGAAAGAAAGAAAGAAAGAAAGAAAGAAAGAAAGAAAGAAAGTAAGTAAGTAAGTGCTGGCAGCATTTTATTGGACTTGACATGCTGCATTACTAGATGAAAAAGAAATCCAGATTCCACTTTGGTGTCTATGCCTGTGTTTTACTTTAAATACCATTTAAACAATAAGACCAGATGCAGAGGATTAATCAGAAAGAGTGTTTTTTCTGTCTCTTTCTCCCTACAGTGGATAAGAATATTTGGTTTGTTTATTTTTATATAGTTTCCCTTGAGAACCAGTGATTTAGAAGAGAGATAGAAACAGGGAAGGATTGTGTTTTAAAATTCTAAATGGGAAATGTGTCCTTTTAAATTCACTGCAACAATCCACAGAATGGTTTATAAAACCCCAAACAAGGCTAAGCCATTAACCTCTCTGCCTGAAAAAGGCCACATGGCTGGTTTCAGTCAACTTTGTAGTTTTGTTGAAACAACTTCTCTTTACATAGTACATCATTTTTTTGCAAGACACAATCCTGAACCATTTAAGCTTACAATTCTGGAAGCAGAACACTTATACACATACTTTACAGAGCTGCTGCAAGAGAGAGATGATACATCTTTTATTTATTTTATTATTTATTAAGAAAATGGTGAAGGTATGTTGCCTGGAAGGCCTTTTGTTGGCCATAAATAAGTTGCAACTGTTTTTTTACCTTATGAACCAACTTAACTGTTTTACCTATTTTTATTTTGGTTTTTAATTTGCTTGATATTCAGCTGCTGCTAGCAACTTCAAGCACCGTTTTGTGTAAAAAAAGGATACACGTGTATCAATTAATAAATACACATTGTTTACCTTTCAGCCTGGCTTAATTCCAAAATAAATAGAATGCCCTTAACTTAAGTTGGTTTTCCAGATGTTATTCTTTGATCCAATATTTGAGGGGCTGCCACATAGAGGAAGAGGTCAAGCTATTTTCCAGGAAGGGGTCAAGCACCCTAAGGCCAGAAAAGAAATAATGGATGGAAACAGTGGTGGAATTCAAAAAAAATTACTACTAGTTCTGTGGATGTAGCTTGGTGTGCATGGTGTGGCTTGGTGGATGTGGCTTGGTGGGTGTGGCAGGGGAAGGATACTGTAAAATCTCTATTTCCTCCCACTCCTGGGGCAAGGTTACTGTTAAATCCCATTCCCTACCCACCCCACTAACCTACTTTTCAGCTCCATTCTCCTGTACAGAGCAACAAAAGAAGACGCAGCTGATCAGCAGAGAATACATTGGGGAAACACAACTGTTTTTCCAGAACTGGTCAGAACCTGCTGAATACCACCTCTGGATGGAAACTGATCAAGAAGAGATTCAACCTAGAAATAAGGAGAAATTTTCTGACAGTGAGAACAAACAACCAATGGAATAGCTTGCCTTTGCAAGTTGTGGGAGCTTCATAACTGGAGGCTGGATTGGACTGCCAAATTTTATGTGACAGACTGTCAGCCTTCAAGATTTTCTTCCTTTGCTTTGTATCTTTCGGCTGTCATAAGTAATGGGGGGGAGGAGAGGGGAATAGTTATGGGAAGTGAGCTGGGGGTGTTACGAACCAGAGCTGGATAAACTGGGGGGGGGGGTACATTCTTGGTTTGGTTTCTATTCTATGCTATGTGCAGCTGCAACTCTTTATCAAACTATGTCAAGGTCAACAGACAGAAGCCTCATCACCACCTGGAGATGCCCACATGATGATATACACAACTTTTAATTGGATTAACCAATTGAGCTATTGGGGGTGGGAATGTTGCCATTACTTTGTATATGTGATTTACGTGCCCATTTTCTCAGATTCAGAATTCTTTTGTTTCTACCACTTGATTTCCAGTAAAATATATGTTTTCTCTGATTAAAGGAGTCTAAGTATTTCTTTCTTGGATTTTGAATGGAGCACCACCAGACATTATTCTGAATCTCTACATTACCAGCCTACCCGGAGAATTAATAAATTTTCTTCCGAGGGGGTCTGAACACAATGTCAAATCCAGCCAGTGACCAAGAAGACCTGGGAGCAACTGGAGGACAAGATTCTCTGCTGCTAGACGAAGCAGCGGAAACTGACTTGTTAGCAGAACTAAATCTTGGAGAAAAACCAGCTGTAAAACCCAAATGGTCCCTGGGAGTTGGCTGGAAGGATCCTGAGGAAAAGCCTTCTCCAGGAGTGACCACTAACCGTCAGCGTGGAAGATAGGAGCCATGGCAGGAGAAAGAAAGAAAGAATTTTTTACTAACTCAAGCCATGCATCTTCTAAATGAAACTATTGGAGAACCTCAAACTGAACAAAGGTATGAGGGAGAGGCGGGTGAGGCAGCCCCAGCCAGAAGAATCAGAGCAGCCAGCCCCATAAATCAACCCGGGCTAGCACAACAGGCAGCAGCAGCCCAGGGACCTCCAGCGGGAAGGGTAATTGCCAGAAGATGTAGAACTCCAAAGGTGCCTCCGTTGGAAGTAAAATATGGGGGGGATCCCAAGGAGTTAGGATTCTCCCTGGCACAAGTCTGGAGCCATATGGAGGAATATGGAGGGGATTTTCCCTCAGAAGCAGCCAAAGTTAGATGTGTCACCAGGGCTCTGGAGGGAACAGCTGCAAAGTGGATGGTGACTTTGCATAATGATAATGCCACTCAACTGTTGAATTATGACCTGTTCATGACTGCGCTGCGGGCCAGGTTTGAAGACACACTTGCTGAACATAAGACCAGAATTAGGATGAAGACCATAAATCAAGGGTGGAGATCAGTGGCCGATGATACCCAGGAATTTAGAGAGCTGGCATGTCATATTTGAGGCTGGTCCCAGGGAGCCCTGATAGAAGCTTTTAAAGATGGGTTAAATGAAGATGTATATCAAAGCTGTATTGCCAGTGCTGGCAGCGGAGGTGGAAATTGATCTGACCTTAAACAGATGCTGGGGGGGGTTGGTTGGAACAAGTCCTCCCCCACCAGCCCTCAAGAAGCCTAAAAATCCTCAAAAGGGAGGAATGGTGGCAAAACCAAAGACCACTGCTTGCTTCCAATGTGGGAAGGAAGGTCACCGGGCTGCAGATTGCGTGCCAAGTTAGAACCAAAGGGGGTGCCAGGAGGAGGAAGAAAACCTGATAAAACCCCAGAGAAGCCTCACAAAACGGCACTTAAAGCAGAGGAGGTTGTAGAGATCGCCCCTCCGAAAGGAGAGAAGCTGGGAACTACAACCTCTTCTGAAGAGAGTGAATCCGAATCGGAGACGACTCATTGGTAAGTCAAAACTAGGGCCCTATGACCATTCCAGTGAGATTAAGGGTACACACATCAGGGGCCAAAGGGGAAATGCTCACCTTGTTAGACTCTGGGTGTACAAGGTGCGTAATCAGCTCGGAGGTAGTGGAGAAAATGTGCTTAAGACTAAAAACTTTAAAAATGCCTATAGCCTTTTGCCAATTGGATGGATTGGTAGCTGGGAGCGGCCCTGCCCATTTCATAACGGAACCAATAGAAATGACGATGGGGAAGCATAGAGAGACTGTGTTTTATTGTGGCTCCTGGGATGGAGCGGCCCCTAATAATGGCTCCAGAAATGGAACCCCCATGTTGATTGGAGGAGAGGGTCATTGCACATACGTACTGACCAGCACCCAGAAGGGGAGGGGCAATCTCAACCGAAACTCAAGAGTCCCACTTAACTGGCCTCCACTGGCACTGAGAACCTGAAGGGGGAGGAGAAAATTCCAGAGGAATATTGGGATTTAAAGGAAGTATTCAGTGAAAAGGCCTCGGATGAACTTCCACCCCATCGGTCAACAGATTGTAATATTGAAATTTTACCCGGGGTGAAACTCCCAAAACCGAAGCTATACTCGATGACACCGCGGGAGCTAGAAGAGCTGTGGTCATTTATCAAGAAGAATTTGGAACATGGTTTTATCCAACCCGCTAGACCCCGGGTAGCACCTCCAGTATTGCTCTGTGAAAAGAAAGATGGCTCCCTTTGTTTATGTGTTGACTATAGAAAACTGAACGCTATTTCAGTGGAGAATGTGTACCCGCTCCCCTTGATGAAGCACATGTTGGTCCACTTGGCCAAAGGGAAAATTTTTACGAAACTCGACTTGAGAGAAGCATACTACTGGGTTCAAATTAAGGAAAGGGATAAATGGAAAACTGCTTTTAACTGCCCAGTGGGTTGTTTCCAATTCAATGTTCTTCCATTTGGCCTACAAGGGCCCCCTGCAGTATTCATGCAAATGATCAATCAGGTGTTGCATGAACATCTATACAAAGGGGTGTTGGTTTATCTTGATGATGTCCTTATCTACACGAAGACTTGTGATGAACATGTAAAACTAGTGCGGTCAGTTCTGGAAAAACTCCGAGCTGCTAAGCTGTATGCAAAGTTGTCCAAGTGTGAATTCCACCATGAGAAAAATTGACTATTTAGTTTATCGCATCTCACACAAGGGCATAGAAATGGATCTGGGGAAGGTTCATGCCATGTTGGAATGGGCCCCTCCCCACACCAGGAAACAACTTCAAAGTTTCTTGGGGTTCGCCAATTTTTACCATCAATTTATCCCTGCATTTGCGAAGATAGCAATGCCTATCACAAATCTCCTAAAAACCAAAGGGGAGATCAAACCAAAGCCTTGTAAACCACTGGAGTGGTCCATGGAATGTCAAGCCACTTTTGAAAAGCTGAAATGATTGTTTGCTGCTGAACCAGTACTCAAGCACCCAGACATGGGCGCTCCTTTTGTAATCCAAGCCAATGTGAGTGATCTGGGAAAAGGAAGCTTTTGCAGTTCACTGGGCTCTGTTAACCTGGAGGTATTTCACAGAAGGGGCAAAACACCCATTTGAGGTGTGGACGGATCATAAAAATTTGGAGGCTTTGAAAACACCTTGGAAGCTGTCTCCCAAGCAAGTTTGCTGGGCGCAGTACTTTAAGCGCTTTAATTTTTCAATGAAGTACATTCCAGGGGGGAGGAACTTCATGGCGGATGCTTTATCTAGATTACCTCAATATAATAGTGCTCACCAAGAAGTGGTACGGCCGATTGTCCCAACCAAACAATTGGCAGCTCCAGTGGTTACCAGAGCCCAGAAAAAGAAAGAGGTTGATTTATCAAATGATTTGACTGCACAGTTAAAAGAGGCTCTAAAACTTGATGATTGGTTCCTTGCTCACTCAAATAACTGTATGGTTAGAGATGGATTGGCATGGGTGGGGGCGAAATTATATGTGCCAGTGAAGCTGAGAAACCAAATATTACAGCAAGCTCATGATTCTGAAGCTACTGGTCATTTTGGATTCATGAAAATACTACACTTGGTTAAACGGCAATTTTGGTGGCCTATCTTGAAAAAGGACATTGAGACTTATGTAGCTAGTTGTCCTATCTGTGCCTCAGCCAAACAGCCTTCTGGTAAACCAGCAGGCTAACTACAAAATGTGGCCAGACCAAAGGCTCCATGGAAGGAAATCTCTATGGATTTTATAGTGGAATTACCTGAAAGTGGGGGAATACAGTTGTTTGGGTAGTAACTGATTTATTTTCCAAACAGGTACATTTCATACCTTGTCCAAAAATCCCATCTGCAAAAACATTGGCTAAACTGTTTATTTTACATATCTACAGGTTACATGGAATTATTGAACGCATAATTTCGGACAGGGGTGTCCAATTTACCTCAAACTTTTGGAAGGAATTCCTGAATTTATTGGGCTCCGCCCAGGGCTTAAGCTCCACCCACCATCCACAAACCAATGGGGCTTGTGAGAGGACTAACTCAGTATTGAAACAATATCTTCGATGTTACATCAATTATCAGCAAGATAATTGGGCTGACTTATTGCCATTCACTAAGGTGGCATATAATAATTTGGTACATAGTAATACTGGGTTTACTCCGTTTAAAGTGGCTTCAGGACAAGATTTTGTACTAATACATGAGCTTCCACAGGAGAAACCTAACAGTCACTCATTAGATGAATGGATAACACAGCTTCAGCTGACCTGGCCAGTTACTTGTAAAGCATTAGATGATGGTCATCAAGCTCATAAAAAATTTGCAGATAAAAAGAGAACTCCCCAAAAACCATATCAGGTGGGTGACAAGGTCTTTTTATCCACCAGATATTTGCAAACCAAAAGTCAAAAAAGCTCAGCCCTAAGTATGTCGGACCTTTCTCAATTGAATGAATTGTAAACCTTGTGGCAGACCAATTGAAATTACCAAAAACTCTTTGACAGATTCACCCTGTTTTCCACATTAGTTTATTAAAACCTGAACATACCTCCGACTTGAGACCAACTCAGGTTGATTCCCCCCATACTAATTGAAGGTGACCAACATTTTGAAGTTAAAGAAATTTTGGATTCTCGAAAACAAAGGGGTCAACTCCAGTATTTGGTTGCTTGGAAACATTTTCCTCCTTCCCAGGCTGAATGAGGCTGTGGGTGAATGAGAAGGATGTTAGAGCTCCTACGCTTATCAAGGCATTTCGTACTAAATATCCTGATAAACCCTAAAAAATTAGTATGCTGCCGTTATCTGTATATTGTCTATTACCTTCTATTTTTATCTTTTTAGGACTAACATTTCTTTTACAGGAGGGCCGAATGATTTTCTTCAAGATTTTCTTCCTTTGCTTTGCATCTTTCAGCTGTCATAAGTAACGGGGGGAGGAGGTGAACCGGAGCTGGATGAACTGGGGGGGGGGGTACATTCTTGCTTAGGTTTCTATTCCATGCTATGCACAGCTGCAACTCTTTATCAAACTATGTCAAGTTCAACGGACAGAAGCCTTATCACCACCTGGAGATGCCCACATGATGATATACACAATTTTTAATTGGATGAACCAATTGAACTATTGGGGGTGGGAACGTTGCCATTACTTTGAAAATGTGATTTACGCACCCATTTTCTCAGATTCAGAATTCTTCTGTTGCTACCACTTGATTTCCAGTAAAAGATATGTTTTCTCTGATTAAAGGAGTCTAAGTATTTCTTTCTTGGATTTTGAATGGAGCACCAGCTGACACAGACTCAGGTAACTGATGCCAGAAAGATAGATCTCTGAATGAATCTATGATTCTGTGAGCAACTCAATTTGCCTGCCTGACATACAAGCCATGCCCAGTCAGTCACATGGCCACCAAGCCACACCCACAAATTAGACCATGCCCACATAACAGGTTGTTAAGAAATTTGAAACCCATCCCTGTCTCTGTGTGTTTGTGTGTGTGTATGTGAGAGTGTGTGTGTGAGGGAGAGAGGGGGGGGGTTTGATAAGATATCTCTCTCTTTCTCTCTCCCTCTCCCTCTCTCCCTCCCACCCTCCCACCAATGTCAGCAAGTCACTGTCAGTCAAAATTCATATTAGTGGTCCCCAGGACTTAAACTCGTGAATTTGGTGGTTCCTGAGGTCCAAAGGTTTGGCAACCCCTGCTCTGTAGCATCCCCTTCACAAATTTAGTAGAATTAATACACCAGTAAATAGTGGGCTGGATTAAATTTAGACTTCTGTAAAGTCTGACATTTGCAGGAGAGATCCTGATAATTTTTCATAATTAGAGTTAAAGAGCAGTAGCAAAGACTCTGTGCAGCAGCATGTAGATTTTTTTATTTTTTATTTTGTTTGGATCAGTGGCACAGTGTTTTTTGGGATTAAAATAGCCAAGTGCTTCTCTGGTGAGATTAATCTTATTGGAATTCCTTTCTGATCCATGTTCCCTGCAGACACATGTTCTAAACTCAGTTAATATTCATGATGACATAAAGACACACACGGGAAGAAGCAGGATTGCAAATCATTTCTGGAACATCTGCCACATTGGAAGTGGCTGTTTATAAAAAGCTTCAGAAAACAACACTTTACTGTACCAAGTACTTACACTATGTAGGCAAGGAAGCCAAAGCAATACCAGAGTTACCAGGAAGCAAGATAACACTGTGTACTTTACCAGAGTGCCTTGATTAGATCATCCATTTCTCTACTGACCTTAAAGGTTGTTACAATTTGGAGATGTGCAACAGCAAGAGAGCCAACATTTCTGAAGCACATCAGATTAGAGTGAACTGCAGATATTTCATTAACTATAAGCTTTGATCAGAAGATATTTTTTTTCCAGTTAGTGACTTCATATAAGTTATTAAGTACAGATTTATGAATTTATTGCTTAGCACCAGGTCATGCTATTAATCCTTCAAATATATATATATATATGTATATATATATATATGTTTTCTTAGGCTTTCGCAGGTACTTACATGTGTGCTGTTTAGCTTCCTTCGGGTATTATCCCACGTCATTGTAGTTCTCTCAAAGATGTAGCAACGTTTCAGCAGTATCTCATCTGCCATCCTCAGGCTTCTGTATAGAGTTCATATGAACTCAATAAAGAAGCCTGATGATGGCAGATGAGATTCTGCTGAAATGTTGCTACAACTTTAAAAGCACTACAATGACGTGGGATAATACCCGAAGGAAGCTGAACAGCATATATATATATTTGTTTTCTTACGTTTTCGCGGGTATTTACATGTATGCTGTTAGCTTCATTCAGGTATTTTCCCACGTCATTGTAGTTGTGCTTTTAAAGCTGTAGCAACATTTCGGCAGAATCTCATTTGCCATCATCCCAATACAGAAGCCTGATGATGGCAGATGAGATTCTGCCGAAACGTTGCTACAACTTTAAAAGCACAACTACAATGACATGGGAAAATACCCAAACAAACATGAAAACTTAAGGAAATTATATGTGTGTGTGTGTGTGTGTGTGTGTGTGTGTGTGTGTGTGTGTGCTGTTTAGCTTCCTTCGGGTATTATCCCACGTCATTGTAGTGCTGTTAAAGTTGTAGCAACGTTTCAGCAGAATCCCATCTGCTATCATCAGGCTTCTGTATGGATGTGGGTCTCACAGCTCCTGGTTTCAAATTCGAGGCTGGTCCATTCTGATTGGCTAGGAGCCTGGGTCTGTGTTCATTGGACTTGGAGTTTGATTGATTGGTGTTTCTGGTGAACACAAAAATGCAGTAAAAAAGCTGGAACACACCTCCTCACTAGTCCAACACATGAAAACCACAGGTCACAACATCAACTTCAATGGCACTAAAACCCTAGCCACTATAGAAAACCCCAACCACAGAATCATCAGAGAAGCCATAGAGATTGAAAAAAAGACCTGACAGCATGAATAGAAGAGATGATTCCACCAGACTGTCAATCATTTGGAAGCCTGCACTCTCAAATAGAAAGATCTCCATGCCACAAGCCAGGCAAACACCTGGGCAAAAACAGACTCCCTCTGATACCTCCAGCTCAAACACCCCCCCACCAGGCACCCAGGTGAAACCCAGCTTGCTAATGAATAGCAGCTTGCTAATGAAGAGCAGCCGTCCCTTCACATGGAGCCAAGCTGCACTGAAAGCCTCCAACACAAGAACAGAGTGTTGCCAGCCAATCAAAGCCACAAAACAGACAGAAGAAACCAGAAACACCAATCAATCAAACTCCAAGTCCAATGAACACAGATCCAGGCTCCCAGCCAATCAGAATGGACCAGCCTCAAATTTGAAACCAGGAACTAACTCTATACAGAAGCCTGAGGATGGCAGATGGGATTCTGCTAAAACGTTGCTACAACTTTAACAGAACTACAATGACGTGGGATAATACCCGAAGGAAGCTAAACAGCACATATATATATATATATATATATACACACACACACACACACACACACACACATAAAGACACACACACACATACACACAATATACAAGCCTGATGATGGCAGATGAGATTCTGCCGAAACGTTGCTACAACTTTAAAACCACAACTATAATGATGTGGGAAAATACCCGAACAAAGCTGAATACCATATTTATTTTCAGTTGAACTTTGGGTGGGCAGAAGACTTATTTGTTTTTGAATGATGAGAGGAAGAAGCCAAAAAAAAAATAAAGGATTTTATTCCTTTATTTAATTCAACATTATTCATGTAGATGGCCTCTTTCAGATTATCACCTTATGATTGGCTGGAAAGAATGTAAGAAAAAGTCTAGATGAAAGATTGCTGTTTCCAAAGGGAACTGCATGGAATCCAAATATTTTGTTATTGTTCGTTGCAAAATCATTTTCGACTCATAGTGACCCCATGGACAACGTTCCTCCAGGCCTTCCTGTCCTCTAC
This sequence comes from Laticauda colubrina, assembly GCA_015471245.1. Taxonomy (NCBI): domain Eukaryota; kingdom Metazoa; phylum Chordata; class Lepidosauria; order Squamata; family Elapidae; genus Laticauda; species Laticauda colubrina. The sequence continues at coordinate 10,839,540 of BLBF01000003.1, forward strand.
CATCTTCTGAAGTCCATTTAAGCTCACGCCAACTACTTCAATGGCTCCATCCAGCCACCTCATTCCCTTTTTCTATTGCCCTCAATTATTCTCAGAATCAGGCTTTTCTCCAGTGAGTCCTTCCTTTCTCTTTAGGTAGCCAAAGTATTTGAGTTTCATCTTCAGGATCTGGCCTTCTAAAGAGTAGTTAGTGTTGATCTCCTCTAGGACTAACTGATTTGATTGCCTTGCAGTCCAAGGGATATCGACAGAAGATAGTCCCCAAAGCAATAGGCAGCTTTAGAGGTAAGAGACAGTCCCTTGACTTGGGCCCAGAAATCTACAGGGAATCAAGACAGTTGTCACAAAATAGGTGTTCTTCGGCTGAATTGGCTTGTGCTAGTCAGCAAAGAAGCACCTGGATTTTGTGTTGGTTGCAATTTCTGATGACCTTCAAGTGCAGACCATGAAGGGTAGACTGAAAGATGACAAGAGAGTAAGTCACAGTTTTCAGTCTCTGGTTCAATTCCTTTCACTGTTTTGGTGATCAGTGAGAGGTAGTGCTGCTAAATATACTCATAACTGAAAACTAAAACTCTCAGTTTCTCCAACCAAGTCTCTATAGTAGAAGTCAAATTGGTCAGACATCATGATAAAACCCATCCTCATCTGGATGGTTTTTTATAACTTTCATTTCTTGGGATAGGTTTGCAATTGATGCTAAAATAAAAGAAGGAAACCATATTATAGATTAATTTTATGCATGTCTCAAGCCAAATGTATTCAGTATATGCTTACCCCTTTGTATGGAGATCAATATATTTTTACCTAATTATCCTCCTATTTTAAGTCCACCTTAAATTAGGCAAGACAATTTCTTTGAGCCACAATCCAGCAGCCACAGAGCTAGAGGCCAAGATTCATGCTCAAAACATTTTGTTTTCCAAATGCAGCTCAATACTAGATTTAGTCTTGTCAGCAGTTATGGGAAACTTTAAAAAGCTATAGTTCAGTCTTCCAAACTTCCACCAGGCTGCAAAAAAATAATAATAATCTGGAGCTGATGTGAGTGAAGCTGCATCTTTTTTAAAGTTTACTCTCGGGCATGGGAGACGAATCACTTCAATTTCCACACCCAATTCCCTGAAAAATGCTCTCTAACAAGGCTCCTCAAGTGTGATAATAAAATAGCCCACTTCCAGGCTATTTTCAGAAGAGTTAAATGTGGAAATGTCAGTGGGATCCTTCTCACTTTCATTCTCCCCTTTCTTTGGTGGGGATAAAGAAGAACAAAACAACTGCATCAGCAGCCATTTTGCTACTGAAATTTGGAAATGCAAGCTTACAGTGATGACAAGGAACACATACGGCATTGGGGGGGGGGTGCACAGGTTGCCACTCAACAATATGAGGAAAGGTGACTCAGTAGATTCTCAGCAAGCTGCTAAAAGAAGCTGGAAGATTTGGCTTTGTATCTTGTTTAAGGAAGTGGGGAGAAATAAATCAGTAGCGCCTTCAACCAAATCCCTGATTTCTCCAAGATAAGAGAGCTTTTTACCCACTGTTGCAGCTCATTTTAAACCAAGTTTAATTGTTGTTCTTTCATGGTAAAACATCCCATTAATCCATAATAGAATTTGACTCTCAAAGGTTTGTTGGCTATTTCTTTTCTTTGATTAAATGGCAGAAGCCAGAAAACTTTTGGTCATGGTGATAAATGAAGAAACACATATGTCTCATTTCAAGGAACACATGAAAACAAAACAATTTCCAGTTATCTCTTCATAAACAGGAAACATTCAACAATTATTGTAGGATCTCTGTGATACACCATACAAACATTATAGTCTGCAAAGACTGCATTGTTTCAGGTTTTGTTTATAATGAGACTCTTTTCAGAAACTTGAAGTTTTTAATTTTTCTCCTCCATGTGAAAGATGCCACAAGAAGAGTTTTGCAAACTTTTTCCTTTCTTTAAAAAAAAAATAAAATTGAGGAACTGCATACTTGCTACAGTTAAACAATATTTTTTATGGAATACGAGGGTGTAATTCAACATAGAAACATATTCAATAATTTAGTGACTGATCAATTACATTTATATGTCTATGGAGATTCTCAGTCATCCAGCTCATGGTTGTGCAAAGGTGCATTTTCAAGAGGCAACTGAACTTTCTGGTTTTTCTTTGAAGATGTTTCACTTCTCATCCAAGAAGCTTCTTCTGAGATGAGAAGCGAAACATCTTCAAAGAAAAAACAGAAAGTCCAGTTGCCTCTTGAAAACGTACCTTTGGGACATTAAATTTCTAGGCCACCCATCTTGCTATCCAGAGTGATTCTGAGTGGCTTACAGTGCAATAATATATATTTAACATGATAACCAACACATTGGACTGGACTCAGAAACAATTTAAGCAACCAATGCAGCTCACATAACATTAGTGTTGCATGTACCATCTGATGCCCAACAGAAATCCACAAACTGACTCAGTTTTCTAAAAAATATTGGCAGGCCACTGCTCACCTGAGTATAGGTGAGGAGATCATTCTTACATTGAGGGATGTATTCTTTTCAGTGTGAAATGAGGACAATGTCAAAAAAGCAGCAGATGTGACCAGAGAATGGAATATCCATTAGCTCTGTTATGAAAACATTTTCTTTCCATTTCTGACTTTTCTTTTTCCCTCTTTCTTTCTGACACCATTTTCTCTGTAGAATTTCTCTCCATCTCCACCATCAACCAATATGGAGAACTGGGGAAGATCTCATTAAAAACTCCCTTTTCTTGACCTGTAATATCTTACATAGGGGAAGAGTCAGGGTGACCAGATGGAAGATCCAATTTAGGTCAGTCACTGGGACCAGACTTTTTCTTCTTCTGAGCTTTCAGACTCGTGCTGGAGCCCATCCTAAGGGAACTTCTCTCTAGCACAAGTCAAAAAGCTTGGAAGAGAAAACCTCTGGTTTCACTGACAGACTCAGATTGGATCCTGCAACACTACCCTGGGACATGTATATTCACCTTCATTCATAACTGGATGGACCTGAGCATTTACTGGCTGGATGCCCTTTCTGATGCCATGTGGAGTTTGCAGCCGATATTTTTTCTTTGCGTCCTAGAAGAGAAACATCTGCCGCTACCTAGGATTGCACCCTGGACTTCCTGAGTGGGAGGTGAACATCTTCACCACTAGGTCACCACTTTGATCTGGAACATTTTCCATCAATTGTTTAAAATATTTATCCAAAAACCTTGTGTGGGGGAGGATGGAGATCAATGAATAAGAACATTCACAACCATATCTAAGGTGTTTTCAATTAACACAAGATGTATTCTTCATCACACAGATTAAATATATAATACCTGGGCATACTTGTTAAATTAGATTTCCTTTTCAGAGAGCTGCATTATCTCCCATCACAGTGCATCAGATCAATGAAAAAGAACTGAACCCATTCTCCTTTGAACATTGAATTATAACTGGCGTCATATAGTCACCACATTTTTGCTTATGTATTTTATGATCAAAATGAAGATTATATTGTTATTTATGTCCTTCTCTGGTAGATGATTCTGAATGAAAGAAAATATTGTTTATGGAGGGTAAATCTATATTGCAGTCTGAAGTTAAAACCAATCCCTGATTCTTAACTCTGGATTCATATAACTGCAAATACAAATGATGAATGTGGTTGGTAACTGGTTTTCTAATCAATAAAAAAAATTCTAATAGTGTAGACGTATTGTTTTGAACATGTTGTTGAACAAGTTTAATCGGCACTTTAGTGGTTCTGTTGATTGAAACTGCCTCAGTCTCTCCTTTCTAAAGACTTTGCATTGCAATTTATGTTCCTCTCTGTGAGTAATGTTATAATCCAGTGGAGTCAAGATATCTATTAAAGAAGTTTTATTTGCTAGGAGATTTATATGGATAGTGTCAGATTCATTGGTATCAATCTTCATATCAGTCTATACAAGGAGCTTGCTGAGAATCTTAACTAAGGAATATTCCAGGAACCTCAATCAGGCACTGTCACAATCGTTTAACTTGAAATTCAAAGACATAACTCACTTCCTGATCCATAAACCTTATCAAATAGTAAAAAATGAAGCAACCATGTAAAATCACTGTACCTAATTATAGAAAAATACCAGGACTGTTTATTGCTCTGATGTTCTACAAATGAGACCAAAGTATATTGGAACATCTCTGAGCAGTGAAATCTATTCCAGTGTTTCACAGAAACTGTTACAACATTGAAAAAAGTGAGTTATAACCATTTCCCACACTTATGACCAGTGAAGCATTCCCATGGTCACATGATTAAAATTCAGGTGCTGGCAACTGGCTCTTATTTACGACAGTTGCAATATCCCAAGGTTATAAGATCTCCTTTTTGTGATTTTCTCACAAGCAAAGTCAATGGGGTGATGATTCACGTAACAACCATGTTACTAACAACTGCAGTCAATAACTTAATAACTGTGGTAAGAAAGGTTGTAAAATGGGGCAAACACTCACTTAACCCAATTGAAATTCTGGGTTCAGTTGAAGTGGTAAGTCAAGAACTACCCTGCATATTGTATCTGAAGCTTTAAGAAGCACATAAATTGCTGTCCACTCTCTCTTTTACTAATTAGTGAATCTAGTTTTGTTCTTATTTTACTCAAATGTGACTAGGCCTGGTTTTGCCTCAGGTAGAAAGTTTATTATTGAATCAGTAACCTCTCCAGTCTAGTGAGGACTGAGAGAACTAAGCAAAAAAAGCAAGGTTACCAAGTTTGTTTTGATGGACGGATCTCCATTACTGAAGAATTGTGTTTTTAGGTTTGGAAAATAAACATTATCTCTTGATGTTTTTCTCCAGTTCTTCTATTCTGTTTTTTTTTTCTTTTAAAAAAAACCTTCACAACAAAAATTATTACCTGCAATAAAAACTTGGAACTTGCCCTTATTTTTATATATTGTATATTATACAGTCTGGAGAATTGAAAAACTTGAGTGTGCTACACACCAGAAAAAGTAATGGAATTCTGTGGTTGGCATTTTGCCCATCACTATTGCATTTCTATGTTTTTAAAAGTGATAATGTAGGAATAATGACATACATTTTTATAACCTAATCTCAGTTGTTGCACACTTGCATTCCCATTGAGTTTCTTTGAAACTAAAGTAATGATCTTAGTCAGTTAAAACAAAAATGGCATTTCTTTGTCTCATTTCAAACTTTCCTGAAACAGATCATTTTATCCATGCAAATGTTAGTCATTTCTTCATAAATATTTACAAATTACAAATTTCCTTGTGCTTTTATATTCTGCTTCTTCTTAAGTCCTACAATAAAATTACTCTATCATATCTTGGACTCATAATAAATGGGATATTTGCCAGGTGAAATCCAGTGGAAGGAAATGAAAGTTAAAAATCATTGAGCTGGAATTAAACAGGAGGTGAAATTTCTCTCAAGTGGTTTGGTTATGAAAGAAGATCGTTATTTTTGGAATATAAAATTAGAAATAGTTTTTCAAGACTAACTATACTTTTACGGTAAGGAAAAGATTCTATGGCTTAAATTACATTGGTTATCACCTTTTCAAACTACCACATATGTATAAGTTATATATAAAGGCTGACCCTTTTTATTCTAATATCTGCATAATAATCTAAACCCTTTAACAGAATTAACAGAGTTGGAAGGAACCTTGTAGGTCTTCTATCCAACATCCTGCACATGCAGAAGACTTTATACCATTTCAGACAAATGGTTGTCCAATCTCTTCTTAAAAGCCTTCAGTGGGAGACTTCTGGTTTGCAGGGCTTCAGCGGCAGGCAGGAATCCATGATCGTGCACGGTTTCTGCCTGGGGTCGCCGCCGGAGCGCCCCGAGCCAGCTGGCTTTGGGACTAAGCCACCCTGTAGAGGTCGGTGAAGACAGGGGGGACTCCAGCAGGGTCGAGGAAAGCTGCATCTTTCCTCCTCAGCTGGCTAAACTCCCTTTCCCAAAGGCAGTAGAGTGGCGGTCAGAAATGGCTGCCTCAAAGAAGCCCTCATCCAGAAAAGAATGTGCAGGAGGAATAAAGTGCTGAAGTGAAAGTTTTGACTGATCGGGATAAGAAGAAACAATTAAGGCATCCTTTTTTAAAAAACTTTAAAAAAAAAAGATACATTGGCCCCAAAGAAGATCAGAAGCAGCGAATGAAAGGGAAAAGGGAAAGTTGTTTTTTTTTCACTCTCCTTCCTTACGTTGACAGCGAATAGAGATGAATAAGAAATCAGAAAAATCTGCTTTGGCATCAACAGGTATTTAAACTGGAAAATTTAATGCCAAGGGGATAATAAAGATTTCTGAATATAAAAGGAAAGAGGGGGATGGAGAATTTGAGACCTAAAAAAACAACCAAAAAAGGGAAAAATAAGGTGAAAAATGTATATAACGTGAGAAAGCAACAGAAAAAGGGAATACAGAAAAGGAAAATTGAGGTGGAGAGACAAGGGGGTAAAAAGGGCAGAGAGAAGAAGCAAAGGAGGAGGGAAGAGAAGAGAAGTTACAAGGGTGTGAAGCAAGATGTAAAGAAACAGGACTTATTTAGAGATAATGGGTAAAAATTTAATTGAAAAAGGAATTATGCAAAGGTACATATGATTATATTGTTATATTTGTATTTAGAAATAATATTAGAAAATTGGAAACAATATATGATTTAGTGAAACATTTCTGAATAAAATAAATGGAATGAATTAAATGAGAGAATTAATTTAGAAAGGAATGGGAACATTTTAATGACATAATGTTTTAAAATGCAAGTGAAGTGAGGGGGAAGTAATCATGGAAGGTTTACAAGTGTTCCCATGGAAGCATGATACTTATTTGAAAAGTAAGTAAAAGTAAATTTTCAAATTTGAAAATTTAAATGAATATTAACATTAATGATAGAATTGAATTGGTATGGATCGTTGTTTTAATTATATATTTATACTTTTCTTTTTCTTTTTAAAATGTTGTGTCTAGCTTTAATGTACTACGTAGAAAGCGAATGGAAGTTATGTTCTATATTAAGTGTTAAAATTTTAGGGGAAAGATATAAAGACATCATACTCCAATTAGTGACTACAGGAGGAATTTTTTTTAAGGAGAAAAGATAATAGATAGTTAAAATAGGACAGACAAAGAATATAAATATAATGATCTGATTTGAGATGAAACAAATAAAAATAAAATTAAGAAAGTTAAAAGAGGGAAGAACCCATATAGAAAATGTAGAATGTCAATAACATATGGAATGGTATATAAAAATGAGCATGAATTTGAATTGGTGTCTGTACAAAGAGATGTAATCCGGGATCAGGCTGCTTTCAGAAAAGAGGTTTTATGTTTTCATGTTCTGTATTGTTTGTCTTTATTTGTTTCTAAAAATCAATTAAAAAAATTTCCAAAAAAAAAAAAGCCTTCAGTGATGAACTTCTGAAGGCAAGCCATTCCCTAGTTAATTGTTCTCATTGTCAGAAAATTTCTCCTTTGTTCTAGATTGGTCCTTTCCTTGATTAATTTATTTTATTTTATTTATTTATTTTGTCAATTGCTTACAAGATAACAGGTATCAGTAAAAACATAGTTATGAATACATGAAATGGATAATTATAAGAAATATAAAAGAAACAATAGGACAGGGACGGTAGGCACGTTGGTGTGCTTATGCATGCCCCCTACAGACCTCTTAGGAAAGGGGTGAGGTCAATAGTTAGGCCTCACTAACTAAATAGTTAGGTCAATTAACCTAACTCTAAGGTTAAAGTTTTTGGGGTTTGGGAAAGAAACCACAGAGTCAGGTAGAGTATTCCAGACATTGACCACTCTGTTGCTGAAGTCGTATTTCCTGCAATCAAGTTTGGTGCGGTTAACCTTGAGTTTGTATCTATTGTATGCTCTTGTGTTGTTATGGTTGAAGCTGAAATATTCATTGACAGGTAGGACATTGCAACGTATGATTTTATATACCATACTTAGATCGAACCGAAGGCGGCGTAGTTTTAGGTTTTCTAGGTTTAGAATTTCGAGTCTGGTGGCATAAGATATTCTGCAACAAGTAGAGGAGTGGCAAACACTTCTTGTGAAATATTTCTGGACTCTCTCAACTGTGTTTATATCAGATAGGTAATGCAGGTTCCAGAGTGATGAGCTTTATTTGAGTATTGGTCTAGCAAATGTTTTGTATGCTCTAGTTAGTAGTGTAATATTACCAAAGAAAAAGCTATGTAGGATGAGGTTAACAATTCTTAATGCCTTTTTGGCTATGTAGTTACAGTGGGCTCTAGCACTTAGATCATTAGAGATGAGTACTCCAAGATCCTTGGCAGAGTTTGGATCATCAACAAGATCATCTTGACTATTCAGCCTGCATTTTATTTTCTGATTTTTTTGCCAACATGTAGGACAGAGCATTTATTTGTTGAGATTTGAAGTTGCCATTTGTTTGACCATTCTGATACATAGTCTAGGTCTTTTTGAAGGGTAGCAGTATTGTCTGTGGTGTTGAATAGCTTTACATAATCAGCGAAGAGAACGCAGTTGCTCTTGATATGATCACAGAGGTCATTTAATGTAGAGTATGGAAAGAGTTTCTCCTAGAACACTGCCTTGGGGGACACCATTGTTGACAGGTACAGAATTTGATAGGACGCTCCCAATTTTGACCATTTGTTCTCCGTTTGACAGGAAATTATTAGTTTCAATCCATTGTTTCTTGTCCTGCCTTCAGGTGTTTTGGAGAATAGCTTGATTCACTCTTCTTTGTGGCAGCCCCTCAAATATGGAAACACTGCTATCATGTCACCTCAATCCTTCTTTTCAACAGACTAGACATACCCAATCCCTTCAATCATTCTTCATTTGCTTTAACCTCCACTCACTCAATGATATTTCTTCTCTTCACATTTTCCAAAGTCTCAACATTTTTTTTTACAATGGGGTGGCCAAAACTGGACGCAGCATTCCATTTGTGGTCTTACTAAGGCTTTGTAAATCAGATCTAATACTTCATGTGATCTTGATTCTATCCTTCTGTTAATGCAACCTAGGATTTCATTGGCTTTTTTGGTTGCTGCTGCACACTACTGGCTCATATTTAGATGATTGTCCACAATTTTCTCATGCAGAATTAGCAATTTAGAATTAAATGATTGTCCACTAGGACAAACAACTACATTTTGCTAATTCTGCATGAGAAAATTAATACACTAATGATGTTCTTGTAGATACAAATATTATGGTTTAAGATGAAGTTAAGCAGAAATGCAATTAAAACACATAAGACTAGATTGTCCTCTTAGATCATGCTTAATCAGAACCAGCATCATTAGACATCTTGGAAATTCTGGGAGTTGAACTCCACAGATTTTAAAGTTGCCAAGATTGAGAAACACTGCCATAGAGAACACACATAGTAATTCTGGTGCTTTCAGCTCTTGAAGCTCTTGCTTCTTGCTCTTCCAAATTAATTTCATCTTGCTTTCATTGACTTTTCCAACCAAGCCAGCAGAGTTGATGTCTACATATTTTAAAGTTGCCAAGATTGAGAAACACTGACTTAAGCAGCGATAAGAATGAAGCTTCATCATCGTTTCACTCTCTAAGGACATTTATTGTAGGTCGGTTGAGAATATAAACACAAAAAAAATTGGCAGAGGAAACATAAAGATAAGAGTGTCTCTTGCCCTTGGGCCCTCAAATACCAGAACTTGACCTGTGTAATGCTTAATTATTTCTTCACAGCCACTTTCTTACTATTTCAACATATGCGCTAAATACCTTGCAAACTGCCATCAAAATACTTTTCCACATGTGGAAAAAATAGATAGAGTATATTTTTCCTTCAGGTACCTAAATACAGGTGACTACAAATACACTGTCATCATTACTATCATACATTAATATCCTTGGTTAACTATATTGCCTCTAATTTATTTCTGCTTCCCCCAACCCATAATATATTTCAATATCCCCTAGCAATTTTTGTTATTCTCACACAAATCTGCAAAATTGGGAAAGCCATCCCAAGGTGCATACTATCGATGTATATAAAAACAGGTGTGTGTGCATGTGTGTGTGTGTGTGTGTGTGTGTGTGTTTGTGTGTTTCAGCATAGCTCTGGAAAGCCTTGAGCAGTTTCAACCAAATCTGGTACACAGCAGTGGTGGGATTCAAATTTTTTTACTACCAGTTCTGTGGGCATGGCAAGGGAAAGATACTGTAAAATCTCCAGTCAGAGGTGGCATTTGCCAGTTCTATGAACTATTCAAAATTTCTGCTACCAGTTCTCCAGAACTGGTCAGAACCCGCTGAATACCATCTCTGATACACAGATGACTTACCCTCTGGAAACAAATATTGTGGAGGTAAGACACCTCTAACACTACAAAAATGAAACACCAGCATAGACAAGAAACTCCTGAGGAGAGGAATAGAAGATTTGCAATGCTGCATGAGAGACAGTACAACAGTGTGAATCCCGACTACAGGGTTTTCCTGTCTAATACAGGATTGGGATAAAAAAAAATACCCAGGCAATGCCAGGTTATCGGCTAGTTACAAATAAAATCGGATTCTAATATTCACCCCTGATAATTTGATGGATTGTTTATGGTATTCTGCAGACATTCAATATAATTTAGATCATTTAACATAGATTAGAGCCTTACATGGAAAGGAAGATGTTAGAGGTTCAAGCGGATTTTCTAAAAGACCAATTATATTGTACAACAATGATTTTGGTTCCTGAACACTTTTGGATATATTTTATAGACACTCTTCAGTACCTGATGGCCATGCTGCACACATGAAACAAACATGTGAAGACACAGAATTGTTGCTGAAATACATTCAGCATACCAAGTATAACTGGAATATCTATGGAGATCTAAATGTGGTGGCTCTCCTGATTAGAATGGAGCTCTGATATACCAAGTATTGTTGTTATATATTCGAATAGGACAGCTGTGCAAAAGAGTTGTATTACATTAAAAAAAAAAAATCACCACTCCGAAAGAATTTGGTTCCAGGACAGAAAAATGTGGCACATGAACCACTTGATGGCCCAAGATAGATATTGTTGTCTCCTTTTTTCATGAACCTCAAACTAATGAAAAAATGTGTGAAAGCAATGAACAAGGGAAATGAAGGTTTCTGTTACATGAGTCAGATGTTTCCGAAAATAACTGATGCCAAGATTAAGGAAGGCATTTTTTGGTCTAAAGATCCAATACACCATCAATGACAAACAGCTCAAAGATTTGTTAGTGGGGTCGGAGAAAATCACTTGGAAAGCATTCAAGGATGTCATTGAGAATTTGATTGACAACTACAGAGCACAAAGCTACATTCAGTTGGTTGACAAACTTCTTACAGAATATAAGATCATGATGTGCAATATATCAGTGAAGATTCATTTTCTGTATTCACACTTAGACTTCTTTTCTGAAAATCTAGGTACAGTCAGTGACGAACATGGTGAAAAAAAATGTTGTCCAATGTTGTTCCTGATGTTGTGGTTTTCAGTATGATACTCTATGGAACCAAAAGTTGGGCTTTGAAGAAGCAGGATAAAAATAATATTAAAGCATTTGAAATTTGGGTGTTGGGGAAGATTCCACAATATATAATGAATATCCAAAAAAAAAAAAATGTATCATAAACAAGGTAATTCAGAGTTCTCACTCAGTGCAAAGTGAATGCATCATATTCTTGATGCATTATGCAAAGACTTACCTCTCTGGAGAAGTCTATAATTTTGGGAAAGGTGGAAGGAAAGGCAATAGGATGACCAGCAACAAGATAGATGGACTTGATGACAGCATCAATGGGTGCACTGTTGAAATATCTGAAGGGCCAGGTTGGGAATAGATGTTGTGGTTCGCTGGCAGCAGGTGCAGATGGCTGAGGTCTTGGAGAGTGAGGACTTGGATGAGGGGCCTGCATGTGATGCAGGGATGGGGTCAGGACTGTCAGAGAGTGGGAGGCTGCCTTCGGAGACTGTAGAGTTTGGCAGCAGTGATGCAGAAGACCCTGAGGAGCCTGTGCCCAGTGCGCGTATGCAGGGCTGCTCGAAGGAAAGAGCAGCTGCAGCAGCACAGGCAACTCAGGAGTAAGGCTGCAAGGTGATGGCCCCTCCCTTCAGGGATAAAAGCCAGCCCTCAGAGGTGGGATTCTTTGAAGGAAGCAAAGAAGTTTTTGAACTTCAAGTCTTGTGGAAGTTCGGACTATCCTGGTTTGTGTTTGGAGACTTTTGGTTTTGAATATTTCCTTGCAATTTAATCTAGTGTTCTTGGCAGGCTTGCACAACCTTGCCAAGGCTTGTTCTTATCTGGGACAATTAATTTTAATAGCGTTTTACTGTGAATGAATGGAATTCACAGAGAAGCAATAAAAAGGTTTTGCTTTTATCTCTGTTTGTTATTTGTTTGCTTGGAACGAGGCTTGGGTCAGAACAATAGATCATCCTTGGATGATCACTGTATGAGGTTGCTAACAGTCAACACCAACTTGATGGTATATGCTCAATCAATCAATAAGTGTGAATTGCACCTAGATGCTTTGTCAGAGAATCATGTATTCGAATAATCTATTTAGCATTTATTAATATCCCCATTCAATATAAAACTCCCAAATTTAAGTATTCCCAAATCCACCATTACCTCTACTTGAACAGTTCCTCGGGGGAAACTCACCATCTCATTGCTTGCACTGTTAATCTGTTATCAACTGGAAGGATTTCATAACATTTAATCATTTAATAATGTCATAATCATTTAATCATTCCTCTAACTTACAACTGTTACTCTGTGTCCTATATTTTAGTATACCCCATAGGTCCCTTCAAGTACTTAACAAATACTGTCATGTTCTCACGTATGGTATTCAAGGGTGGGATTCTGCCGATTTGGACTGACTCAGACAAACCCCTTGTTCCGAAGATTAGCTATCTCAGAACCAGCTCGCTTTGACAATCATGTGGGCCCACCCACCCACTCCTGCACAGTATTGATCTTTATTATCCCAGCTGATCAGCATGGAAGAGTGGATTGCTGCTCCTCAGCTGTGTTACTCCCCCAAAGTAACATAGTAGGTAAGGACTTTTTTGTTGTGTTGATGCGCACACAGTGCGCATTAGGCACAAGCACATGTGAAACACGTGATCAACTAACTGGTTGCTATAACCAGCAGTATCCCAGCCCTGATGGTATTGCCTCGAGAAGCACAGATAGGTTTTCACCAGACTCTCTGAGTTTCCTTTTTAAATCAGCTGTGAATCCTCCTAACAGACATGCTTCTCAGGTGGGACTTCATTAGCTTGTTTTTTCTAAAAAAAAAAAAAAAACCTTATGGGTAAGACTAGTATATCTGAACTATAAAAATCTGGATAACCAGCAGATACAAAAAACCCTCTCATTTTTTAAACTGCCATGTAGTGGCCATTCAAATTGGTACAACTCAATATATCAATAAACATTATGTTTTCCTCTCCTGAGTAAAAATAAAGAAGTAGAAGTGTGTTGTCATGGGGACAATCCCTAGCTTTTACTTTCATGACAGCCTCTTTTTCAGAAAGTGCCAAACTGTAAGAATATGAAGCAGTCACTGAGGGATACTATTGTCATTTACAGCTTCTGTAGTTTCAGATATTTGGATCCTAAAATGGGCAAGGAGAAACTAATAATAACAGTGAGCAAAAGCAAAGAACTGAAAACAACTTTTACCGAAAAAACTACATTTTTTCAGGAGATATTTCCCAAACCAGCTCCCACATACTTTGAACTTTTTGTATACCCTTGCTTATTCTTGTTACTGATTTATTCATGTCATTTTCATGTTTTCATTGATCTGGATAGTTTCCTACAAATTACTCTCATGTTCAGAAAGAAGCACAAAATTAGTGTATAGTCAGTAAGCCATATTCCCTCCTTTTTTGATTTTTGATTTAATTCTTAGTTTTTTGTTCCTTGAGTGGTATTTAGGTAACAATATACCTCATTTTTCCAATTCTGATTAAACACTTGGATCTAATATGTATATAAATCCATTCCACTGGATCCAACAATGGTCAAAATGACCTCTGTTTCACATAGAAAAAGTCATTTTTCTTAAAACTTGAAATGAAATAATAGTTCTTCGTGGCATGATTATATAAGTAGTGGAAACTATGAATATGTTACTCTTTGTTTTTTGCTATATGGCAGTGTTCCCAAAAATGTATATTATTCTTTACTCACTGTCAAAATTACTTTTGGTTGAAGCCCAACTAAGTCCATGCTGAATCAATGGGACTTTAATCATGGGGAATGTGAAAATTAATCTGGATGCAGTCTTTTGTCTATTCTAAGAAAATGCAAGGAATTCAATAGTAATAGTAGACTTCCTTCCTCTCTTCCTCCTTTCCCCTTTTCCCCAGTTGGATCATAGACAGGGAACATCTATCTAAGAGAAAAATTTCTACAAAGCAAAACAAATTCCCCATCCATCTTCTGGTTTCCTATTCCATTTGGTCCAATGGTTACAAGAATGAAAAAATGAAAAGGAATGTTGATTTCATAAGGATATATACTTTTGTACCACTTTAGGCTTTGTTCAATTAAAAAAAACTGATTTGAAAAAATGTGCAAGGCTTTCTGAGAAGATTTCGCTCTTGTGAGATAAGGGGAAAGGCTTTCATAGATTTTTAACATTTTATGCAACATGTTATGGATCAGAAAACAAAGCATAAGAATAAATGTTAAGTTCTCATGGTGATAGTAGGTACAAAGCAGTGGTGGGATTCAAAAATTTTTACTATTAGTTCTGTGGGTGTGGCTTAATGGGCATGGCAGGGAAAGGATACTATAAAATCTCCAGTCAGAGATGGCATTTGTCAGTTCTCCGAACTACTCAAAATTTCCACTACAGGTTCTCCAGAACTGGACAGAACCTGCTGAATACCTCCTCTGGTACAAAGGGATCTTCCAAACAGAAGAACTTACAGAATTTGATGATGTTGTGTGAATGATTAATTGAATGTTGCAAATTTGTGAAGTAAACTTCACCTCTTATATACAGGCATGTAATGCTTCATGGTACACATATGGAAGGTATGTATTCTCATTTTGTCTCACTTCTTCCCTCTCCCTGTAGATGTTCATGCTCCAAGAAACTTCATTTTAACCAACTTTATTACAGAAAAGGTAAGGTAAGATAGGGTAAATCACAATTTTATATAAATTTATTATGGTAACTTGAAAAGAAAAAAGAGGGCTTCAGATCAACCTCACCAATATGAAAGTCTCAATAGAAATTTGAGGAATTTCCTTCTATATTCCACCATTTTGAAAATTATCCAGTTTGTTCTATTTTTTTATTTCCAGTTTTTAATGACTTATTGAACTATAATATAGGACAGTGCAGTGACTGCTCTGTTTGCTGAAGTGCATTTGTTTAAGAACTTCATCAAAAGTTGTTGGAAAGTCTAAAGAGATAAAGTCTACCAAATCACTCCTATCCATGTGTTTGTTGACACTCCCCAGGAATATTAAAGAAGCAGTGAGACAGGATTTAATCTTTCCAGAAGTCAACTTAAGGGTCTTCACCTTTGGGAAGTTGTAAATCTTATCTCCAAAGTCTATATTCACCAAAAAAGAATTGTTTTTAGTGTCAAATAAAGGCAATTCTAGCTTTAGCATATAGTTTTTAATTGAGGATTTTTTAATATTGTGGGTAGGTAGTGTTTTTGGTAATGTTTTTGCTGTTGTTCAATCACTAAGCTGTGTCTGACTCTTCAGAATCCCATGGACCATCACATGCCAGGCTCCCCCTATCCTCCACTGTCTCCCAGAGTTTTCCCAAATTTATGTTCATTGCATCAATGATATTATCTCACCATCCCATCCTCTGTTGTTCTCTTCTCCTCTTGCCTTCAATCTTTCCCAACATCAGGGTCTTTTCCAATGAGTCCTCTCTTCTCATTTGGTGGTTGAAGTATTTAAGCTTCAATTTCAATATATGACTTTCCAAAATCATCAGGATTGATTTCCTTTAAGCCCATGTCACACTGCACGAACGGATGGAAAGAGGATGTAAAACGGACAAAAAAGCTTGCCATCCGTTGGTTAACGCGATGCTTCCGTTATGTACTCATTGCATCCGTTTTTCTTCCTCGCTATCCATCCAGCATCCGTCGACTGAGGTTCCATCCGCTCAAAAAGTTTTGAGCTGCTCAAAACTTTTTGAGTGGAAAATGTATCCAACGCGTCCATTCTGCATCCGCTAGGCATACAGGGAACATCCGTTCTGCATCCGTCGTCATCCGTTATGCGTCCGCTACATCCGCTGCACATCCGTGCAACTCAAATCCACTCCAGCGGTAAACGGACACAGGGAGGAAGCAGAACGAACGTGGAACGGACGTGCAGTGTTAGTAGCACGGATGGAGAAAGGATGAAAGCGGATGCAGCTCGCATACAAAGCATTTAAAATGGAAAAAACGTTCGCAGAGGTGACCTATCTTGGATATTAAGGATGTCTAGAGGATGCCTAGAGGATGCAAAAGGACACATAGGGGAAAACCTAAATTTCCTATAGAAAGGGGGAGCAACTCACCTGGATCTCACTTTCAGTCCAGCAGCCCTGCTGTGCAGACCTCTGCAACCTTCATCTGCCTCTTCCTCTTCCACAGCATCCAGTCATGTCCACCATGGATCGTAACACAGTCCTTTTGGTAGCCACCATCGTTCTGCAACAGTGTGAAGCCATCTACAGGCTCTTTCAACTCTAATACGGGAAGAAAAGGAAGCGGCCAAGAAGCGTCTGGGTCCAAAGATGGATCAGGAGAAGAGCAGAGTACGGACAGTACAACAAGCTGATGGTGGAGCTGAGGAACAAAGACACTCGGGCATTCCAGAACTTCATGAGGATGCCTCCAGCCATGTTTGAAGAACTTGTGCAGCGGCTGACACCAACGTTGACCAAGGCAAACACCAACTTCCGGCCCAGCCTGGACCCTGGGCTCAAGGTGACACTCACTCTGCGCCACCTGGCCTCAGGGACCACCTACAGGAGCATGCAGTACGGCTGGAGGGTGCCATCCAACACCATCAGCAATGTGGTCAGAGAAGTGGTGCAGGACATCATCGAAGAATACCTGGAGGAGCTCCTCCAGTGCCCCTCCACTGAAGAAGGCTGGAAGAAAGTTGCAGAGCAGTGGTATCAGAAGTGGAACTTCCCACACACCGTTGGAGCCATAGATGGCAAGCACGTGGCCTGCAAAGCGCCAGCCAAATCGGGGTCCACTTATTTCAACTACAAGGGCTTCTTCAGCATCGTCCTCTTCACCATGGTCGATGCTGACTACAAGTTCATGTACATCGATGCTTCAGGCAACAGGTCAGCTTCAAATGCCAAAGTATACAATGCCAGTCACCTCAAGGAGGAGCTGGAACGCAACCTCATTGTGGGCTTCCCAGATCCAGAACCCCTGCCCAACGACCCGCAAGATGTGCCCTACTTCGTGGGGGATGACGCCTTCTCCCTCACAACCTACCTCATGAAGCCCTACACTTCCAGACTCCTCACCCGTGAAGAGAGTATCTTCAACTACAGGCTGTCCAGGGCAAGGCGGGTGGTGGAGAACGCCTTTGGCATCCTGGCCAACAGGTTGCAGGTACTTCTCACCACCATGCAGCATCGCCCACAGACCGCGAGGAACATCATGGAAGCTTCCTTCATCCTGCACAATCTCATGCGCACCCGCTACCCAGTCTTGCAGAACAGGCTCGTGGACCTCCAACAAGGCAATGGGGACATGGAGCCTGGGGAATGGAGGCAAGGGCGAAACCTGATAGACACTGAGGATGTGCAAGGCCCCAATAGAGCCTCACGTAAAGAGAAGAAGCAGTGCAACCTCCTGAAATACTGGTGCAACTCCCCAGCTGGAGCAGTGGAGTGGCAAGACAGGATGATAGATGATTAATGGATGCTTCCTAGAGGCTGTCGCATCACTCTGATGAGATTGGCCCATGTATGTTGGGTGTGCCTACAATGAACAGGGCATTTAATAAAGAGTTGTGTTTATGTGGACATGTGTGGATCAATGATTACATTAGTATTGATAATGAAGGGCCATAGGTGTGGCACCTGGGAGGGTGGACCATAAAGTCCCACTATGCTTATACTCGAGGTTTATCTATCCCCACAGGTATCCCTGCACATCCCACAGCTATCTTAACCCATCCCACAGATACCTCAACCCATCTCAAAGGTATCCCTGCCCATCCCACAGCTATTACCCACCCCAAAGGTATCCCTGCCCACCCCACTGTTATCCTTACCCATCCCACAAGCATGCAAAGGCTTAAACCATTTCTAAAAGTTTCCACCAAGACTTTATTTAAAAAAATAAATGAAGCAAGTGTGTGAAGCAAAGATAATCTTTATTAATAACAAGCTGTAAAAGAAAAATGACCCAAGTCAAGTGTCCAAATAAAGTCTACAGGTAGCCACCCAGTCTCTGGCACTTCTCTGTCACTCAGAGGTGTGCCCAGTCTCAGGGGTGAAGGGTCCAGGTGCTGTGGAGGTGGGTGCTGCTGGAGTGCTGGTCTGAAGCGCCACTGGGGTGCCTGGCCCCAAGAGGAAAACAGGTGATGGTGTGTTGAGGAAGCTCTCAGACAGCTGGCTCAGCCCTGTGATGTTGAGAGCACCTTCCTCCATGCCATGGAGTGTCAGCCCCAGTACCGAAGACAGATGTACTGAGGCCGGGCTTGGCTGTGTGATGGAGGAAGGAGCAGTGTAGTGGGGCTGTCTGGTCTGCAGCTGGGTGAGGACTGGCATAGGTGGCATTGGTGACATGGGTGGCATCGGTGGCATCGGTGGCAGCAGTGTCATGGGTGGCATTTGTGGCATCAGTGGCATGGGTGGCATCGGTGGCATCAGTGGAACCGGTGGCAATGGTGGCGTCCGATGAGTCTGTGCCTGGACTGGGAAGGGCTGCTGCCTGTGCTGCTGGACCTCCTGGTAGCTGTAGCCCTGGTAGGTGAGGGCCTGTGGAAAGCCTTGGAATGGGAGGGACATCACCTGGGGTGGAGGAGCAGACCTGGACTGGGTGGGAGGAGGTTCATCTGGATCTGGAGGGTTGTGAAGCGGATTGGTGATCCTGTCCTTCGCCACCTGGTACTGGGGCTCGGGCATGCTGATGAGGGTCTGGGTCACATAGGTGAGGAAGGGCTTGTGATTGGAGGATGAGGAGTCAGTGTGGACCAGCTAAGAGAGGATATCTATGCTGCTCTGGATGGTGTCCCTGATCTCCAGCAGGACAGTATGGCTCTGCCCCTCCTGTCTGGCTCTCTGCCTTTCTGTGGTGGTGGAGCTGGGGGTGGATGCGGGAAGGACTGTGGTGGAAGTGCCATCTCCTTTCTCCCACTTCGCCAGGGAGTCCTCCACACGCTCTGCCATGGTTAGAACAGCTGTCTGTGGGTTCTCCGTCATGGCACGCTCCACAGTCACCTGCCTGGAGACAGGAGCTGACTCTCAGCCAGAAGAGGACTGGCTCTCAGCAGGCTGCCTGAGAGAGAGGGTTGGGAGAGGGGCTGCTCCTCAGTGGTGGATCTCACCCTCCAGGAAGCTGCACTTGGCCATGACGTAGGTCTCTCTGTCCATCAGCTTGACCGCGGCCTGGCCAGATTTCTTGAGGTGCAGCTTCCCGTACCAGGTGTGCATGTGCTTCCACCAGCCGAGGAGCACCTCTGAAGTGTAGGCCAGGCTCTCCACCTTCTCTCTTCAAGCAGCCTGATTCCTTTTGGTGTCCCTGTAGAGCCTGTGTCCCTTCCACCATAGATACTCATTCTCTCTCAGCCACTCCAGCACCTCATCCTCATGTTCCTCCTCGATGGAGTATTGCCTCCTCTCCCATTCTCACGTATGCCTCTTCCTCCCTTTGGCAGGACCACATGGGCCCTCATCAGAGGGGCTTCCAGGTTGTAGGGGCTGCTCCTCCACACCACCAGCAGCAGCAGCACCAGCAGGATCATCATCAGCAGCAGCAGCAGCACCAGCACCAGCAGGACCAGGAGCAGCAGCAGGAGCAGCGCCAGCAGCACGAGCAGGACCTGGATCAGCAGCAGCAGAGTAAACACCAGCAGTTCCAGCAGGACCAGGACCACGAGCAGGACCACGAGCACGAGCAGGACCAGCAGGACGAGCAGGACCAGCAGGATGAGGAGCAGCTTCAGCAGAGTAAGCACCAGCAGAAGCACCACCACCATAAGCAGCATCAGCAGCTCCTCCAGAAGCAGCACCAGCAGAAGCACCACCGCCAGAAGCAGCATCAGCAGAGTAAGCACGAGCAGAAGCACCACCGCCATAAGCAGCATCATTAGCTCCTCCGGAAGCAGAAGCAGCAGAAGCCCCAGCCCCAGAAGAGCAAGCCCGTGCCACAAAAGCCCCAGCAGAAGCAGAGTGAGGGCCAGGGGGTGCGAGGGTGGCCCTGTCCCTCTTGCCAGAGTTGGCAGCAGATGGCTGAGGCTTTCTCTTCTTCCCCATGGTTGCGGGGTTGCTGGCTGGCAGCAAGGCTGTCAGGCAGGCAGGCAGGCAGGCTGGCAGGCAGGCTTGCAGGCAGGCAGGCAGCAAGGCTGGCAGGCAGGCAGGCAGCAAGGCTGGCAGGCAAGCAGGTAGCAAGGCTGGCAGGGAGGCTGGAAGGCAGGCTGGCAGGCAGGCTGGCAGCAAGGCTGGCAGGCAGCCAGACAGCAAGGCTGGCAGGGAGGCTGGCAGGGAGGCTGGCAGGAAGGCAGGCAGCAAGGCAAGCAGCAAGGCTGGCAGGCATGCAGGCAGGGCAGGCTGGCAAGGCAGTCGATGTGTCTGGAAGCAGGTCTTTCCTCTGAATGGTGACCTGCTTGGGAGCTGCCTCCCTTTATATCCGCGGGGCTGATGCAATGCATTCTCCCCACATGCGCAGTGAATGCTAGGCATCTGCTAGGCATCTGCTAGGCATCCGCTAGGCATCCGCTAGGCATCCACTAGGTTTCCGCTCTGCATCTGCTTCATCCGCTAGGCTTCCACTGTGCATCCGCTTCATCCGCTCGGCGTCCGCTCTGCATCCGCTCTTTCCGTTCCGCGTCCACTTTGCTGTGGTCCCACGGAAGCCTTGAGGATGTGCATATCTGCTCTCATCCACTTCCATCCGCTAGGCTTCCATGGTGCATCCGCTTTCCATCTGCCCTGCGTCCTCCCTCCATCTGTTCCCTTCCGTGTTGTCCGCTCTGGTTATGCAAATTTTTGCCCCTTTTGAGAGCGGATAACAATGGATGGAACATTTTTCTTGTCCGCTGTGTCCTTTTTACAAACATTTTGCATCCGTCGGCCAGTGTGACAGGGCCTTTAGAAGTGACTGATTTGATCCCCTTGCAATCCAAGGGACTCTCAAGAGTCTTCTTCAGCACCACAGTTCAAAAGTATTGATTTTTTGGTGCTCACCAGTGGTACCAATCTGTACCATCTCTAATTAAGCAGCAAATGTGCATTCTAGTCATATTTAATGAAGAATGCATCACAAAAATCTATTAATATTAAAGGTAAAAATGTCTGCAGTGTCTTTTTCTCCTTCCTTCCTATTTTGATGTTTGCATTGACAGCAAAGGAAAAGCCATTTTTTAGAATGAAGCACCTGAAATCTTTATCTTCAATCTCAATTCGTTCTGTGAAGTTTGCTCAATAGATAAATTGAGGTATGTAGATTTTTGCACTATATACACATGGACATAGCATATTGGCAGTGGGTGGGTGTTATCTGAATTACTGCATGTTTTGAGAAGTTTATATCCTTTAGAAAAAGAAGGTACGAAGACACATATCTGTCTTCTGCCAAACCTTATTTGCTCTTTGAAGCATTTTGCTCTTTTATGATAAATATACATGATGCTTGTAGTGATAACAAAGGTATACCTATTTCAACAACACAAAATGCAAATAATATTGACTTAAAAGCAAGGCACATATGCATTTCATTTAGCAAAAAGAGGAGGGGAAAAACTATATAGCAATTAAGGAAAGCCACAGAGGAGGTATTAGGTACAAATTAGCTTTGTTTACTGCAGAACTAAAAGGAGGGGAATTTAATTTTAAAAACTGAGAGGAGGGGAGTCAAAGACACTAATTTGTTGATCACAGGGCACTAAAAGCTAAGCAAACATCAATGTAGCATTTTAGAAATTAGCAAATAGTTCTAAAGGAGAGCTCAACAAATATCAAAACCTCTTCAAAGCTGTAGGCGAGACTAAAGCATTTTTTCCTGTGTTTCAGGGGAAAATATTTATTGAGTCACAGTTGCAGTGAACCATCAAATCCTTGGCAATGTATTTGTCATTGGTTGCTTTGCAAAATAGACAGGAGAATGACTGTGCAAAAGACCTTGGGATTTAACTGAAAAGAACAATAATCCTTCACTTGTAGTCAGAGCAATATGCTTCACACATGCTGAAGCTCGCACCCCACATGCTGCTTGTAATTTTAGCATCATGGAATTGATCTTGCCTCTGCATTCCTAAAAAGATGGTGTTCCGGGACAAAATTATCTGGAATGGTGCATGGTAAGCAATTAAACAACACAGATAATTATATCAGGGCTAACAGGTTGGTTGGCTGATAGGGAGAAAAAGAGGCAGGAAGAGATTTGAGGCAAGGAGGGACCCATTGTCTATGGAGATTCTCAATCATCCAGGTCATGTCCCAAAGGTGTTTTTTCAAGAGGCAACTGGTTTTTCTTTGAAGACATTTCACTCCTCAGCTCAGAGCTAAAGAAGTTTCAAGGATGAGAAGCGAAACATCTTCAAAGAAAAAACAGAAATTCCAGTTGCCTCTTGAAAAAAAGCACCTTTGGGAATAAGACCCATTCTTGCAAATTTAGGACAGCCCCAGTGATTTTCCACAGTTTATCTGAGGCTGAGGCTAAACCAGACAGCAAGCAAATTTATGTTAACTTGCTGCTAACCCCAATACAACTCTAATTCCATTTGTTCAAATCCATAAAAGCCCATTATTATGAATTGGAATCATCATGTACAGGGAACAAGAAGCCCAAGGCTCCCCTTAAAACCTATATTTACTTTTTTTAAAAAAAACTCAGTTGTTTTGCATGAGTGCAAGAGTTTTTGTTTTTTTTTAAATAATGCCAATTCATCACAAGGTATTTTTTAGGAACTAAATTTAGATCACACCAGGAAAAAAAATACCCTTATTTGTTTTTATTTATGTAGGGATTCAATTAGTGAAACAACTTTTCAGCCTGCTAGATACCATGGGCAACAGACAATAAAAATGTTCAGTAAACATATTATGAATGAAAAGAAATAAAGGGACAAAAAATCCTACAATGATATTTGGATATAACACTAGCATTAAAATGCAGGAGTGACATGAGATATTTTAAAGTGTTTTGGTATTTCATTATAAGCAACCAATTTCACCTCTCTAGGAAAGGTAGCTTTAAAATCCAAGTGTTAGTTTCAATATGATCCAGTCAGCTTAGCCTCTCTAACTGGTGGGACATTAACTCATTGTATTCTATTGTCTTGCTTAGAGAATTGTCAAGATAAGGAAATTGGTGCCTTCAAAATATTCTACACTGTCAGGCCTTGTCAAGATCTATCACTTTCTGAAGCCAGGGCTGATAAGAGCTCTCTGAAAGAAAAGAAAGCCCTGGCACACTCCAGGACATGCTAAGCTGTGAAAATGTGGAAGCTGCTGGCACAAACCTACAGAAATTGAAGCAATATTACAAGATAACTTAATTTTTTTTGAAGATGTCATACCTCTGAAATACAAATTTTAGTCACTTGGGGCTATTTAAAGGAGGTGGTTATGGACAGAAAAGCACTCCTTAAATGTCTTTTATATCAAGGTTAAATAAATTTATCATTTCTTCCATTATGAAAAATTACAAAAAGGAAAAGAGAAGAATTGGAATATAGAGTTAAGTGTCTGTTCATTTGATGGAGAATGTTATTTTTTTCTACAGCTTTTGCCACATCAGTTATTCCCACTCATATTCCCAACTCAAAGTATCTTTCCTGGATAAGAAATAAGGACACTTAAGAACCATGTGCTTGTAAACAGGCTTTAAAATATGCGTAATAGTCAAAATATAATACTGCTTCCTTAAGTCTTTTGTGCTTAGAGACAAACAGTTACTCAACCCCCAACAGGGATGTATTTGTGGCTTAATTTATATTTTTTGTTTGAAAAATTTAGTTTATTTGAAGATTAAAATGTAAAACACTTAATTTATATTTTAACTTAAATTAAACTTAATGTATATTTTACTGTTTCAAATACTCATACCAGATCCTTTCTGTTATAGCAAGGAGCATGAGGCTGATTAAACTATTATATTTTTAGGATAGAATAGAATAACAAAGTTGGAAGGATCTTGGAGGTCTTCTAGCCCAACCCCCTGCCATTTGTCTGAAGTCTAGTCCTGCCAGGAATGTAATAAGGGTTAATGGAGAGGCAGTTTCTGTAAGCAACACCAAAATGTTTCCTTCCTGCCTTCCTTACAGGATTAGACCAGTAATTTCTTCTAACAACCGGTTCTTCAAACTGCTCAGAATGTTAACAACCGGTTCTAGCGAATACTGTGTTTCTCATATAATAAGGCTGGGTCTAATTATTTTTTGAGCCCCCAAAAAATGGTGAGGCTGTCTTTTTGGGGGTGACTTAATTCATTCCCCTTGCATCTTTGGGCGGGCGGGTGGCGACGGCTTGGATGTTGACCTTGGCATTGGTGGGGCACTTCATATCGGGGTCAATGCAGGCAACACCATATCTGGGTGTGCAACAAAAGTACTTCCTAACGGCAAGCCCCCTCATCATTCCCCCCCATTTTTCATGTTTTAATATCGGCCTTAATTTGGGGGGACGGGCTTAATTTCATTTCATGCCTATAAAACATGCTGGGACTTCCTATTGGGGGAGGCCATATTGTTAGAGAAATAGGGTAGGTGCAAACTGGTGGAATCCCACCCCTGCCCCTCATCCTTCATTCACTAGAGATATCCAATTCTCATCTGTTCTGAAATCTAATATATGGGAATATTTTTCCAATGTTAAGTCTTGTATATAATGTGGATGAAAATAATTTAACAAAATGGCCAATCCTTGCATATTTGTCACTGTGCATTGTTAGGGCTACAAGTTGTAGCCTACAACTCCAATGTTTACCCATTGGCTAAAAGCAATATGCATGGGCAGCAGCTATCAAGGCTAGATAAAATCAAAAATAGGGATTACACTGAGTTATAGAACAATACATTAGATACATTCCCTGTCAATGGAGACAATAGGCTTCTCTTGGGAATCCTTTGCTAGAATCTCTGTTCTTTCTTATGCATAGATAAGCAGGTGAGTTTGTAATATAAGTATTCTTTTCACAATCTCAGGCAATAGGCCTCTTTTCAGTGTTCATCATATTTATCTGTGTGTGTGTGCATACCAAATCTGGTCTTGTGTTTATGTCCACAATAGTTTTAGATGCCAGCCTTTATAGCTCTCTCTCTCTTTCTCTCTCTCTCTCTCTCTCTGTATATGTGTAGGTTTGGGAATAATGCTCATTTGTTCTCATTACTATGCTACCTTTTGGCAGAGATTTTTTATTTTAATGTAAAACAGAAAGTCTGGTTTCAGTAAGTCTTATCTTTTGTTTATATATAAAAGCAAAAAAGGGGGGGATATTTAAGTTCACATAGGAAAACTGATGCTGTGGAATACAATCTCCAAACTTCCAACTGAAGCAAAAAGAAAATATAAGAATCCATGTGACCAGCCTTAAATAAATGGTCAGTATTAGTGGCTCAGTGGCTAAGATGCTGAGCTTGTCGATCATAAAGGTTAGCAGTTCGGCAGTTGAAATCCCAAGTGCAGCTTAGCGGAGTGAACTCCCGTTACTTGTCCCAGCTTCTGCCAACCTAGCAATTCGAAAACATGTAAAAATGCAAGTTGAAAAATAGGGACCACTTTGATGGGAAGGTAACTGCGCCTTCAATGTTTAGTCATGCTGGCCATATGACCACTGAGATGTCTTCGGACAGAGCTGGCTCTTTAGTTTTGTAATGGAGATGACCACTGCCTCCTAGAGCTGGAAACACATGATGTGTGAGGGGAACCTTTACCTTATTAGTGATGCAGTGGTTAGAGTGCAGTACTGCAGACTACTTCTGCTGATTGTCTTCTGATAGTAAAGCACTATTAAGTGGGAAATAAGTCTAAGTGCTACTGCTATTAGAGAGTGGCATTCAGTTGCAAGACTCCATTATTCTTCATTTCCTGAGAAGAATCTGAGTGTTATTTATTGTCTCTCTTAGAGATAATTTTAAAAGTCAAGAAAGGAAACAAGGACTGTAATATATCCCATCCAGCAGCCCATTTTCAGATAAGAAACAAAGCCCACCCTCCCTCACACTGATTATATCATTAGTTGGGTTATGAAATGTCTGCTAGCAAACAACCAGCTTCAATGAGCATCAAAACTCCCCTGGTCAATCTTGACAGGGGTCTCAAACTCATGTTAGCATGGTGGTATCACATGACATATTGTAACTTTTTCTCCTTCATTAAATTGGGCATGGGCATGGCCAATGCCTGACACATCTGGCCTGCAAG
This sequence comes from Laticauda colubrina, assembly GCA_015471245.1. Classification (NCBI taxonomy): domain Eukaryota; kingdom Metazoa; phylum Chordata; class Lepidosauria; order Squamata; family Elapidae; genus Laticauda; species Laticauda colubrina. The sequence continues at coordinate 10,866,181 of BLBF01000003.1, forward strand.
GCCACAAGTTTGACAGCCCTGAACCCTAGGCTACAGATATCCTCTTTTAATGAAATGGAAAGAGTATTATAAATGTTTTTTCTCCTAGAAATATCATTTTCTTAACATTATAAATGTATAATAGAAAAAAACCCCAATGGTTTATAATAGGAATAAGACATCAGTGAGTGATCAACAATTGACACATCTTGCCAAACAAGCATCCAACCTCGGATGCCTGCTTTTATCACCACAAACAATAAGAAGCTGTTAAAGTAAAGATGGGGAACACATGCAGTAAAAAAAAAATTTTGGTTGTTGGAAATTAAGATCTCAGTTTATAAGTGGGCTGAGGGAGGAGGAGGAGGAGGAGATGCTGTCAAAGTCACTCATGTGTGGCAACTGCCACAACTGGATAAAAAAACATGGTGCAAAGTTACAGGGTTTCTTTCAAAAGTAGATTCCTGGAGTCTCATTGAGCAGGAAACAATATGAAATGTTTCAAGAGACATTATTCCTATCTCGGTTCCAACGAACATTTCTACTGCTCTAGAGTTCTTGCTGAGAACATATCAACTCTATTTTAAGATCAGCTACCTGTTATGCCAAAATAGGTAGTTTCCAGGTGAGCTGTTTAAAAAAAAAGCTTTAATATCAGGGTAAAGAAAACTGTTCCACATAGGGACTATTGTGCCAGAGGAATGAAGAATTAGATTTCATCCCTCTACCGTTTTTTTCCCCCTCACCATTTTCCACACCCTCCAATGTATTTTCTCTTCCCTATTTAATCCTTTCAGTGTGGGGAAAATTTCAATATATATTTTAGATCTAAAGACTTAAACCACACCCTTTCCATGCAAATTATTAAAACCTTCAACATCATCTGCCTTTCTGGTCTAAGAATAGGAAATATGACTGCTAGTGGCTAAGGCACCAGGCTAGAATAACAGAGTAGGAAGGGACCTTGGAGGTCTTCTAGTCCAACCCCCTTCTCAAGCTGGAGACCTTATACCAATGATGGTGAAATGGAGTGGCACACAGAGCCATTTTTGCCGGCATGTGAGCCATCACCTGGAACAGATCCACTGTGCATGTGTATGTGCCCCCCTACCAGCCAGCTGATTTTTGGGTGTCTGCCATGCAAGTACGGGGGGCAGGGCGTGTATGGGAGGTAAGAGTGCATGCGCAGGTGGCATGGGGGGGTTGCATGCACATGCGTAGAGGCAGGCAATGTGCCCAAGTGGGGGTCATGCATGCATGCGCAGGGGGCATGGGGGGTCACACATGCATTGCATTATGGGTGCAGGCACACATGCATATGCGCATACTTTCAACATGTGATGATGAGGTTAGCCATCACTGCCCCCTACCATTTTAGAGAAATTGTTGTCCAATCTTTTAAAAGCTTCCAGTGTTGGAGCATTTACAATTTCTGAGGGCAAGCCGTTCCACTGATTAATTGTTCTAACTGTCGGAAAATTTCTCCTTAGTCTATCTTTGTTCAATTTTCATCCATTGCTTCTTGTCTTGCTTTCTGGTGCTTTTTTAGAAACCAGGAGACACTGACTTCTGGTTAGTGTGGACCATTAGTTCTTAAGAATGTCAAACAATATTTCCTTGGATGTTTTACAGATCATAACAATAGTCCTATTGGCTCAGAAGAATTATCTACTGATAAAAAACATAGAAGCAGCCAATGCAGATAATTCAAGAGTAATTCTGAGGATTGCTTCCCCAGCAACTGGCATTCAGTTGTGTGCTACACCCAATTGTCAAAAAGTTTAACCATCATAATGAGTAGTCAAAGATGATCTTAGTCTTCTCCAACTTCAGCATCCTCCAAATATGTATAGATCTTATTCTGTACTTTTCCAAGCAGTTTTGTTGTTACTAAGGATTATGGGAGTTGAAGTCTATACGTCGGGAAACTATGGCTACTTTAATGACCCGTAAACTTCAACTCCCAGAATTCCTGGCTCAAGAATTCTGAGAGTTGAAGTTCACAGATCATAAAAGGTCAATAATTCCCGGCTTCCGGGCTAGAGGTGGCCAGAATAGGACAGGTTGTCCTCATTCTCTTTTAAACCCAAAGTAGCCATCAAAACCACCTATGTTGCCTAATGTTACTGTCTGTTGTATGAGAAAATATCTCCTTTAATCAATCCTGAATCTTCCAGCATTGATTTCATCAAATAATCCAATATCCTGGTATTATGAGAAAAGGAAAAAAGCTTCCTATTTTTATCATAGCATGCATTATTTCATAATTTTCTAATACATTCCAATTACTCATCTTTTTTATGAACTCACCCCCTGAAAAGGAGTTTTATTTTCCTTCATGAAGAAGTTTTCCTAGTCATTTAATGTCATGTTTGTCATTTCTGCATTTTTTTTCTGGCTGTACAACATCCCTTCTGAGTTTATTGGAAGTCAGAAGCTGATGTCCTGTGACAGCATTTGTGCCCAAGATATAATTGATCCATGGAACCTTTTATACTCAGAGATAATTTGTGCAAGTTGGTTTTCCATATTCTAAAACTATGAAGTGTCAAGACAATCCTATTATAGTTGGCTAAAAATGCCTTTAAAAAAAGGTTGGTTTTAAAACGGACCTATTTTCTTCTATCAGATCTAGCAGCTGGCAGACTTCTATCAGATCAAGCTGGCAGACTTATTATTTGCTGTTAGTAATATCTTTGTCTAAGCAATGGCCTTTTTTTAAAGCATGAGTTTCAATTTCAGATAGAACAGTTTGTCAGATCAGGAGTGAACCAAATAATTCCTATAACAAATACATGGGCTTCTATAACAATAAATAAAATAATTGTCTACATTGTTCCCTGTTTCTTCAGTGCTATCTTTTCCAAAAGTAATAAATGTCCCCATTGTACAAATACTACTACATTTAGATGATTATAAACTGCCAGAGTGTGTGTCAGTACTAATTGCATTTTATGAACCTTAATTCAACGTAACACTGCCCTCTTATGTTTAATCTCATTAGATGTCGTTTGAATTTAAAGTCTGCTTAGATCAGAGTGCTGTAGAGATGCATATACATGTACAAAACATTGGAAAAACTGGCCTTGGTCCTGTAATGGAGATATTGGTACAGGACAATATAGCAGTTCAATCTGTCTGAAAGTGGATGGAGTACTTGTAATGAGTTTGTGAAAGGCTCATTGAAACTGATAGAGCCATTTCATACATGGTTAACTCAGAAATAAATCCCACAGAGTTTATTAAGATTTATTCTCAGGTAAAAGACACAGGAGTGAAGCCTTAGTTATGAAGTCAATTGGTGTATCATCCTTTGTAGTTTTGACTGAAGAGACATGGATTGCCATAAATACTAGGATAAGCCATGAAACTTAGTACATCGCAAGATTGTTGTGACTACTAAGACCTGCAAAAATTCAGATGACCACCAGGCAATAGTACAGAGAGACAGAAAAACCTCACTCCATCTCATCATCATCTGGAATTTGATGGCTTAGAAGAAGCATCAATAATAAAGAGGGAATAATCTAAGTGTCAGGGTTCCAAGTAATAGACCAATATCAAGCAAAAATCCAGTTGTCACACTGGAGCTGTTAAGACTGCTTCAGTCAGGTCAGCTATAGGGCTGACCCTAAGTTAATGTTTCTCAACCTTGGCAACCTTTCAGATGTGTGGACTCCAACTCCCAAAATTGATTGGCTGAGGAATTCTCGAAGCTGAAGTCCACCCAGCTTAAAGTTGCCAAGTTTGAGAAATATTGGTCTAGGTATGCTTCTCTGAACAATTTGGCACAGGGAAAAACAGAAAGTGAAAGGAAAGCAATGGAGAAGCAACCTAGAATTAAGGAGAATCTTCCTAACAGTGAGAACAATTAATTGATGGAATGACTTGCCACCAGAAGTTGTGGATGCTTAATCACTGGAAGTTTTTAAGAAAAGATTGGATAGCCACTTGTCTGAAATGATATAGGCAGAAGTGGTATTCAGCAGGTTCTGACCAGTTCTGGAGAACCGGTAGTGGAATTTTTGAGTAGTTTGGAGAACCAGCAAATCCCACTTCTGACTGGAGATTTTACAGTATCCTTCTCCTGCTACGCCCACCAAGCCACGCCCACAGAACCGGTAGTAAAAAAAATTGAATACCACCACTGGGTATAGGGTCTCTTGCTTGAGCTACAAGAAATCCCCCAAGATTCTTTCCAGCTCTATTCTGATTGATTGATTGTATAAAGCCCCAGTTTATAAAATGTAATGTAGAAAAAATATATTAAAAGAGAAAGAAATCAATATGTAGGGAAAATAAGTTTTCTGTTTCAGAGATCAGATATTGAAAATTGTTAATCAGAAAATGATGCCTTGAAAAGTCATTCTTGAACATCAGTATTCTATTTATGTACAATTTAACTCTCTTCCAATCTTCCAGAAAGAAAAGAAGAGCAACAGAATGGCCATGACAATGAAGCAATATTTTTTTTTCTTTTTGGTGCATTAAGCAGTTTAAATGAAATATTAGCACAAAGTGTGTACTGTCTGTATAACATGTGTAACTGTGTTTTCCATTATATAATTCCTCACTGTAAAAACAAAATGAAGACGTAGTAAGGGAGAAAGGGATCAAAATGCAAGAAAAACAAATGGAGATATTGCTGTATAACAATTAGGAGGAATGGAAAGAAATAGCCATTTTTTTTCATTAATGGGACAGGGAAGGATATCAACTTTGAGATACCTTCTAGTAAGTCAGGGGCCGAAGTGGATGTTTTCCAGATAATGGTTCATATTTAGTCTTTGATTGTCATGATGGAGGCTATGCCCGAAAACAACAGAGAGGACCAGACCAAAAATGCAACACATTTTAATTTAATTTTCATGTAATCAAAATTAGAGTATTACCAGGTCATATATTTCTTCCTTCAGTTGTATTAAAATTTACAATTTTGTAATCAATGTTTGATATTGTGAGTTTGGAGCAGAAATTCAAGTCCAGAAAACACACAGACTGATTCAGCAGGATCATTAACTTCTTTATAAACATATTAATATGAGTAAAGTTTACAATGACATTTGTAGGTTCTCTCAACATAACATAAGCAAAAACACAAGCAGCAACAACTCAGAGCAGAGATCAGTTGCAAGCAAGCAAACCTAGTTTCAGTTTCACTTCTCAGCAAAGCACCCAGAGCTAAACCACACCCAGGCTATCAGCTCCCATTGGCTGGTCTGTTGCCACGCTTACTCACTTGCTGACTTTGTTAACCATGTCTCTGCCAGTTAATGAATATACTTTGACATATATCTGAAGATAGCAATCAGAGCTAGGGAGATGCATCATTTCCTTGGCTTATAGGTTTTGTTCTTCTGCTTGATTGATTATATGCCATCAAGTTGGTGTCAGCTCTTAGCAATCATCTAGACATATTTTCTCTATGATGGTATGTCCCTAACCTGGTCTCTCAGGTATTCAAACACTGATGTCATCACCACTGTAATTGAGTCCATCTATCTTGCTGCTGATTGTCCTCTTCTGTTTTTTTTTCCTTCTGTTTTTTTCAGCAATAGAGTCTTCTCTAAAAAACAAGGCTTTGAATAGTGTGTCTGAAGGCTCTAATTATGGTCATTTGTGCCTAAAGTGATAACCAGGGGTTGGCTTGTCTGATGATCCATTTGTTTGTTTTCTTGATTGTCAGTGTTATCCATAGGAGTCTTCTCCAATATCAAAAGTACCAACTGCTTCCTTTTCTGTTTCTTCAAAGTCCAGCATCCATTTCCATAGAACATCACAGGGAATATGCACTATTCTTGTCTTTGTAGGTAGACCTTTTGCCTACAGAAGAAAGCAAAGCAAATCACAGAAATCCAGATTATCTTTGTCTTTAAACAATGGAGCATATTTGTTTCTTTATTCAATGTATATGGCTGCCTATCTCACTCACATAACTCTGGGTGATACACAACATTTAAATTACTTCCTGTTCCTCAATGTACAATCACAAGTGAACCCCAAATTTCTGTTGTTAAGTGAGGCAGTTGTTAAGTGAGTTATGTTCCATTTTACAACCTTTCTAGTCATTGTTGTTAAGAGTATCACTGCAGTTTTCAAGTAAATAACATGGCTGTTAATGAATCTGGCTTCCCCATTGACCTCACTTGTCAAAAGGTCAGAATAGAACTTCAAAGGATCTTTGAGGTTTTCTAGTCCAGCCCCTGTTCAAGCAAGCGATCCTATACCATTTCAGACAAGTGGCTATGCAGTCTCTTCTTTAAAACCTCCAGTGATGAACCATCCACAATTCTGAAGGCAAGCTGTTTCACTGATTAATTGTTCTCACTGTTAGGAAGTTTCTCCTTAATTCTTGGTTGCTTCTCTCCTTGATTAGTTTCCATCCATTGTTTCTTGTCCTGTCCTCTGGTGCTTTGGAAATAAATTGACCCCCTCTTCTTTGTGGCGGCTCCTCAAATATTGGAAATTGTCCACTAGGATTCCAAAGTCCCTCTTACAGTTACTATTTTTGATCTCAAAAGATGATCACATGACCTTGGGACACTGCAACCCAGAGGTGGTATTCAATAGGTTCTGACCAGTTCTAGAGAAATGGTAGCAAGAATTTTGAGTAGTTCGGACAACTGGCAAATACCACCTCTGACTGGCCTTGCCCCCATCTATTCTCTGCCTTCCGAGTCCCAACTGATCGGCTGGGTCTTTTTTGTTGCCCTGCACAGGAGAATGGAGCTGGAAAGCAGGTTAATGGGGTGGGGTGGGAATGAGAATTTTACAGTATCTTTCCCCTGCCACGCCCACCAAGCCACACCCATAGAACTGATGGTAAAAAAGTTTGAATCCCACCACTGCTGCAACCATTATAAGATGAACCAGTTGGCAGTCATCTGAATTTTGATCATGTGTATATTGGGAGGCTGCAGTGGCCATAATGTGATAAAAGGTCATAAGTAACTTTTTTCAGTGCCATTGTAACTTTGAAAGGTAACTAAACAAATGGTTCTAAATCAAGGATTACTTGTACACATGCACACACATACACATAACTAAAATGAACCCCCCAAAAACATACAATATCCAGAAAACTATTTTAAACAATGCCTTCCACAGGAAACATGTTCCATCACACACCTGGAGCCCCAGACTTGGGCACAGCACCAAGTCTCCAAAGATTTATCAAAGGCCAGCAGGGTGGGATTCAACCTAATCTCAGAAAGGATTGTGCTCTTCAAGGGCCCACCACCACTTGAAATTTCTTGGCCAATGATACCATTGCATGGTTCTCCCTGCCAAATTGGATTGGATGGATAGAAACAAGCAGGAAGAGACATCCCAAAAGTAGCCACTCCCCAAGCCATGTAGGTCTACTACTATTATCTTGAATTGTACCTGGAACCAAACTAGTAGCCAGTGCAGCTCATGTTGTACAGGCTATCTGATTTTTTTTCATAATTTGGCAAGCTCCAACTTGATCTAAATAGATTTACAGTCATATAACATGACAGCTCCTTGTTGTCCCTTCAGCAAACAGCAGGCACACACACTCAAATCAGCTCCAGTGAGTTTTTCAAACTGACAAAATACATTTGGAAAATGCACAAGAGAGTTTTAATAAATTCTTTCCTCTTTCATCATTTGTTTCTCTGAAATGCAGAATATAATACTGAAAAGTCAGTGATGAATGCAGTCCACTTTTGTATATACAGATCTGAGATCACAGTTTTCCAGTGTTTTAGTGATCATAGCATGTTTGATCCACAATCTGTTTATCAAAATTAACAGTGTTTAGATGAGGCCATATACGCTATAATAATTTATTTGAATGAAAAGCTGCATATATTACAGGAGCTGATACTTTCAAAACATGGGCCCACGTTCTATTCAGATTTTCCAATGCATCAGTGCAAAAAAATACAGTAACTGAGGGAGATCAGATGCAGAAGAAGAAAAGATGGCTGATGCCCAGAATCCATTTCTAGCACATTGTCCCCCTCATGTTAAGAAAAGGTTTGCAGACAGCAGTGAAATGTCTGTCAAACATGGCTTGTATCTGCAGTGTGAAATGACACAGTCTTGCATGCATGCTTTTTTCGCACTTCTAATTTGAGAGGCATTGCATTGATACTCTTTTTTGACAAAACACCTTGTCAGAGAAATAGAAACTCACAGCAGATTCAAATATTTGTGCCAAGATATATTCAAAACTAGCTTGGATATAGCTTAACATTTTCTGTTTTGCCCAGTGCATTTTGGAGTGTTGGAAGAAATATCCATCTGGTTCAGTTCCAAGCTGAGAAAAAGACACTGGAAACATGGAGGCCAATTGGAAAGATGGTTTAATGATGAAGCAGAAGTACATGGGGGTGTTCTGGGCAGCTGACCACATGGAGTTGTCAGAGAGGGGTATGAATACCTTCTCCTGGGCTTTGCACTTGAACTTCCTGTTCCTGTGCAAGAACATGTATTCTATTGGCTGTTGTAGGAGTCATAGTTAATTTTGTAGGTTATCTGAGTCCTAGGTTTGATTGAAGTTTGGATTGTCTGAGATGATGTAGTGAAGAGGTGTTCTGAAAGGGTAATGGGCAACAGTGGGATTCTACCAGTTTGGACCAGTTCAGGCAAATTGGATATTAAATTTGCATCTGGTTTGCCAAACTGGTATTTGAACTGACTGTCTGGCACTTCACACCCTTCCCCACTCCCAGGAGTCTCCACATGACCATTTTCGATGCAGATAAGTGCAGGGTCTACACAGAGGCTCTGGGAGAGGGAAAATGGGCCTTCCAGAAGTACCAAAAGTTTCCAGCTTCCGGAGAGCCTCCAGAGCCCAGGGCAGCCACTTTCACCCCCCCAGAGGCCTGCGGGAAACCTCTGGATCCTTGGGAAGGTAAAAATCAGCCCTCCTGGAAGTTCTGGTAGTCTACGCCCACCATGGCCATGCCCACCAAGCAACTAAGCAGCGAACTGGTGGCTGGGATTTTTGAATCCCACCCATGGTGTTGGGCAATTCCAATTATGGAATAATGGCTTTGTCCTGGAGGGTCATATCTTAATTCCATCACCCTGGAGCTGAAGGCCTTTTGTCTTGTAGATAGGCTGACCCAGTCTTTCTTAATGGGTATCAAATATTTATTGGGGGCAGTGAGTTGCTTTCTGTCTTTAAACCATGTTTCCTCTTTTCTCATCCAGGGAAATGTAATATTTTGCCTTTTTAATAGTTCTCAAAATAATTCATTCTTCTAGGAGAGAGGTGGGTGCTAACTTTCTACAGTAGTTTGGTGCCCAAAACTATGCCCAGTACTGAATGAACAGTACAGAATAAGTGGAGGCATTGTTAAGTCATGCTCATGAATCCAACCACATAACTTGCATAGAAGCAGTTAATCACAGCTTTCCTCGAGAATGTTTCAACTTTTCATTCTAGTCTATAACCCTGGGATATTCTGAGGAACTCCCCTGCAAGATTTGAGCCTAATTAGCTCCCATGGACAGACAAGTTCACCTACATGCTACCATAGCTGAGCAGTGTGATTTGGAATAATTTGTCAGCTTGACCTCTTGATATTAGCACTGCAGAATTTACACCAGGCAGTCATAACTTAATGGATTGATTCAACTCATAATTTTATAAAACAGCTAATTATAAATTCAATATTTTATTAGTGACATTTAGAAGTGAGAGCCATATGATGAGGAAGGTAAGTAGGTGCTTGATGACTAGCTCCCAGAATACTCTGAAAAAAATCTAGGAGACAAACAAATTGATCATAGAACAAATCAGTTCAGATGCTGATTTGAGGCACAAATGACTAGTTTAGTTTAATTTACTTTATTGTCATTGCACCTTGTACAACAAAATCAAACACCATCTTCAGTGCAAATCATGACCATAACCATATAAATAAACACAAACACACATCCTTCACCCTTCACACATTGAACCGGAAATCGCTGACACCACACCAATACTGCACTATACAGCAGAATTCAAAAGAGCTACTGCCCTGGGATAGAAGCTGTTTTTCGGCCTATTTGTTCTTGTTTTTATTATTTGTACCATCTGCTAGATGGTAGTAGTTCAAAAAAAGGGTGCCCAGGATGAGATGGATCTTTGAGAATGTTTTGAACTTTCTTCAGGCAGTGGGAGCTATAAAGCTCTTCCAAAGAGGGGAGAAGGCAACCAATGATCTTCTGGGCAATGATATTAGCCCTCTGGAGTGCTTTTCTATCTGCCACTGTGCAATTGGCAAACCATACAGAGGTGCAGTATGTTAAAATTCTCTCTATGGTGCAGCGGTAGGTCACCAGCAGTTTTTCATTCAGTTGTTGTTTTCTGAGAAGTCTCAGGTAGTATAATTTCTGCTGGGTTCTTTTGACCAGGGCTGCAATGTGAGCACCCCAGGTCAGGTCCTCTTTTAAGGTAACACACAGAAACTTAAAACTGGCCCCTTGCTCCACTCGGTCTCCATTGATAAGCAAGGTCTGGATGTCTGATCTGTTGCTTCTATACTTCACTGTAAGCTCCTTGGTCTTATTGGTGTTGAAGACTAAGTTATAGTCTCCACACCATGAAAGCAATCATTTGGAGGCTCAAATGAATATATTTTGGACACATTATGTAAAGACCTAACTCTCTAGAGAAGCCCATAATGCTGGGGAAGGTAAAAGGAAAGAGAAGAAAAGGACAACCAGCAGAAAAATGGATGGATCCAATTAGAGCAATGATGGCTACATCACTGGATATCCTTGATGTTACCTAGTTGGGTAATGAAACATCTGCAAGCCAAGAGCTAGCCTCAGGGAGCAACAAAGACTCCACGGTTCAACCCTGAGCAACAGATATTATCCTTATGGGAAAATTAAATATGGACATATGTATGTATAATCATAGCAGAACTTAAGAAAACTTGGTTTGATCCAATTGCTTGAAAATCCTGTTCTTGATCATCTGCCATAAAAGGACCAGTTGACAAATATGCCAATTAATCTGCTGCTTTGGGTGACATGTTAATTTATTCTTCCGAGATTGTATAACAACTCTTGTTATATTAGCCACATTTCAGAGCTAATACATAACAGAATCTGCCTGATTCATCCATATGTAAGAAATCCCATGAATTGCAACCATAAAAACTAAAGGAATAACATGAAAATAAATTTTGTGGAATCCATGCACATATGCATTATTCAGCTATTTAAAGGTGATGTTTGTTTTCAGTAAACTGATCATACCTGCTAATAAGCAGTTTTCTGCAGCATGCAAAATAATCTACCAGTAAAATCTCTGTGATACAGGAAGTTGTTTGGACTTCAAAAACCAAGCTATCTGATCCCACGTAAGAGTGATTTAAAACTGTGACAGTAGCAACAACAAAGCTAACTTTAACATTTTAAAGTCTCATTAAACCGTAAGTCCTTTGAACATCCTCATTTGCTTACACCATCTGGGCCAGATCCTTGGTGATTTTAATGTAACACCAAAATTGCTGATCATTGAAGTTCTTCCATGTACCAAGTTCACCTCCACAAATTTGGGGAGGAAAGAGGGAGAAAGAGTGAGAGGGAGAAGGAGAAGGAGGAAGAGAGAGGAGGGGAAATATAAAGGAATTCATGAATGAATTAAAAATGCTGAATATACTAAACAAAAAGCTTTTGCTGTGAGAAAAAGCCACCCTTCCATCATTGTTCAGAACAAAAGTGCAATTGACAATGTGCTCTTTTTATGTCAGAAACTCTAGCATGAGGCTTAACATGCAAATGATTTTTGGAGGTGGTTAACGAAAGGAACTGATTAATTCCAATTGACAGTCAGTTTCTTGCAGGAAGGCAGCAAGATGATTGATTTACCCCAATGTATGCAGGGTCGATTGCATGATCTCAATCCAATTTCACAAAGTTCAGCTAGAAGACCAAATACAGAAGCCACCAAATGGAAGATTAAGTGCTGGCCAGCTTAGACAGCTATACAACTTCTGTACAACTATCCCTAATGAAGCCACTTTAATCCTTCTTATCATTTACAAATAGGTATCTATAATTCTACTATTAATTTCAATCAGCAATATGGGATCCAATAAATTCTTAATGATTGAAGTAGAAGAATTAATATACTGCAAAACATTTTAAGGGTGGGCACTTAGTTCACAAAAGACACCACTACTTACCAAAAATATTGTTGCTGTATTTGAAACAGTTATAAATTCTAATCCTTTTCTGGATATAAAAGAGGTGAATTATTCTGTATTGGACCATTTCAAAGAACACATTTTAACTATATCTTCAGTAGACTATAAAAATATAACCCTTCCACAATTTTAGACACCATTTTTAAGATCAGCCTATATGGATACTGTTTACATTCTTGCTTCTATTTTGATGACATCCCTACTTGAATTTCAACATGATTTATATTGATAATCTATTTTAATTACTTTTTAATCAGAAAGGCAGAGTAGAAATATTTGATGTAAATAGATATCAATTTAGTGCTATAAAAGAACCCAGAATACAAATTGAAAATCAGTAGTCTGAAAATGCCTAATAGAAAAGTACAATCACTCACTGAATAGCATTGTTTTCCTTTACTATGAAAACCAGTCAAATTATATTTCTGCTATTTGTTTCTGTCATCAGTTGCTGGGGAGGGGAGGGGAGCGATTATCCCCACATCTGTACCAATTATAGCTTTTTAAGTGGTATCTGCTTAGCTACAATGTGGCCCACTGATATTTATACACTGTAGATATGTTACATAGCCCAAATCAGAGGTGGTATTCAGCAGGTTCTAACCAGTTCTGGTCAACCTTTAGCAGAAATTTTGAGTAGTTCGGAGAACCAGCAAATACCACCTCTAACTGGAGATTTTACACTATCCTTCCCCTGCCATGCCCACCAAGCCACGCACAAAGAACCGGTAGTAAAAAATTTTGAATCCCACCACTGGCCCAAATCATATCATGCCTTTTTATTTCAACCCTGATCTGTAAAAATCACATGAAGGTTTAGATCAAGTTTGTCCAATCCATGGTCTTTGATTCACAAGCCCTTGGACAGCTAGTAATGCAGCCCCATCATCATCATCATAGATGGAAGGGACCTTGAAGGTCTTCTAGTCAACCCCCTGCTCAAGCAGAAGCCTCTGAAGCCCCTGAAATGGTGTATTGCAGACAAATGGATGCCCAGTCTCTTCTTAAAAACCTCCAATGAAAGACCACCCACCACTTCTTAAAGTACACCATTCTACTGATTGATCATTCTGACTGTTAAGAAATTTCTTCTTAGTTCTAGGTTGCTTGACTATAAACTGTCAACCTTATTCTGTGATTCTTTAAAAAAAACATTTTATTGATTTTACAATTAAAACAGACCAACAACACATGCATAAATGTAAAGCCCATGTCACACAGCACCAACGGATGGAAAGAGGATGTAAAACGGAGAGAAACACTTGCCATCCGTTGGTTAACGCGATGCTTACGTTCTGTACTCACTCCATCTGTTTTTCATACTCTCTATCTGTCCAGCATCCGTCAACTGTGATTTCATCTGCTCAAAAAGTTTTGAGCTGCACAAAACTTTTTGAGCAGATTAAGTATCCAATGCATCTGTTATACATCTGCTACGCATACAGGGAACATCCGTTATACGTCCGTTGTCATCCATTACACATCCGCTATATCCGCTAGGCATCCACTGCGCATCTGCTCAACTCACATCCGTTCCAGCAGAAAACGGACACAGGGAGGAAGTGAAACGGATGCAGAACGGACACGCAGCATTAGTAGCATGGACGTAGAAAGGATGAAAGTGGATGCAGCTCGCATATAAAGCTTTAAAATGGAAAAAACGTTCGCATAGGGGATGTATCTCGGATATTTAGGATGTCTGCAGGATGCCTGGAGGATGCAAAAGGACACCTAGCGGAAAACCTATATTTCCTATAAAAAGGGGGAGAAATCACCTGGATCTCACTTTCAGTCCAGCAGCCCTGCTGTGCAGACCTCTTCAGCCTTCATCTTGCTCTTGCTCTTCCACAGCATCCAGTCATCTCCACCATGGATCGTCGCACACTCCTTTTGGTAGCTGCCATCTTTCTACAACAGTGTGAAGCCCTCTACAGGCTCTTTCACCTGTTCTACGGGAAGAAAAGGAGGTGTCCAAGAAGTGTCTGGGTCCGAAGATGGATCACGAAAAGAGCTGAGTATGGACTGTATAACAAGCTGATGGTGGACCTGAGGAACGAAGACACTCGTGCATTCCAGAACTACATGAGGATGCCACCAGCCATGTTTGACGAAGTTGTGGAGCAGCTGAGACCCAGGTTTACCAAGGCAAACACCAACTTCTGGCCCAGCCTGGACCCTGAGCTGAAGGTGGCACTGACTCTGCGCCACCTGGCCTCCGGGACCACGTACAGGAGCATGCAGTACGGCTGGAGGGTGCCACACAACACCATCAGCATTGTGGTCAGAGAAGTGGTGCAGGCCATCATCAAAGAATACATGGAGGAGCTCCTCTAGTGCCCTTCACTGAAGAAGGATGGAAGAAAGTTGCAGAGCAGTGGCATCAGAAGTGGAACTTCCCCCACACCGTTGGAGCCATAGATGGCAAGCACGTGGCCTACAAAGCTCCAGCCAAATCAGGGTCCACTTATCACAACTACAAGGGCTTCTTCAGCATCATCCTCTTCGCCATGGTCGATGCTGACTACAAGTTCATCTACATCGATGCTTCAGGCAACGGCTCATCTTCAGATGCCCAGGTATACAATGCCAGTCACCTCAAGGAGGGGCTGGAATGCAACCTCATCATGGGCTTCCCAGATCCAGACCCCCTGCCCAATGACACACAAGATGTGCCCTACTTCATCATGGGGGATGACGCCTTCTCCCTCAGAACCTACCTCATGAAGCCCTACACTTCCAGATGCCTCACCCGTGAAGAGAGGATCTTCAACTACAGGCTGTCCAGGGCAAGGCGGGTGGCGGAGAATGCATTTGGCATCCTGGCCAAGAGGTTCCAGGTACTTCTCACCACCATGAAGCAACGCCCAGAGACCGTGAGGAGGATCGTGGAAGCTTGCTGCATCCTGCACAATCTCATGCGCACCCGCTACCCAGTGTTGCAGAACAGGCTCATGGACCACCAACTAGGCAATGGGGACATGGAGCCTGGTGAATGGAGGCAAGGATTAAACCTTATAGATACTATGGATGTGCAAGGCCCCAACAGAGAATCGGATGACATCATTGCTACCGGTTCCACTGATGCCACCGATGCCACCCACTACACTGATGCCACCAATGCCAACGATGCCACCCATGCCACAGATGCCACCCACGCCACAGATGCCACCCATGCCAGTCCTCACCCAGCTGCAGACCAGACAGCCCCACTACACTGCTCCTTCCTCCAGCCCACAGCCAAGCCCGGCCTCAGTACATCTCTCCTCAGTCCTGGGACTGACACCCCATGGCATGGAGGAAGGAGCTCTCAACATCACGGGAGCTTCCTCAATACACCATCACCTGTTGTCCTCTTGGGGCCAGGCACCCCAGTGGGGCTTCAGACCAGCACTCCAGCACCAGCCACCTCCACAGCACCTGGACCCTTCACCCCGACACTGGGCACACCTCCGAGTGACCAAGAAGAGTGCCAGAGACAGGGTCGCTACCTGTAGACTTTATTTGGACACTTGACTTGGGTCATTTTTCTTTTACAGCTTGTTATTAATAAAGTTTATCTTTGCTTCACACACTTGCTTCATTTATTTTTTTAAATAAAGTCTTGGTGGAAACTTTTAGAAATGGTTTAAGCCTTTGCATGCTTGTGGAATGGGTAAGGATCGCAGTGGGATGGTCAGGGATACCTTTGGGATGGGTAAGGATAGCAGTGGGATGGGCAGGGATACCTTTTGGATGGGTAATATCTGTGGGATGGGCAGGGATACCTTTGGGATGGGTAATAGCTGTGGGATAGATAAACCTCCAGTACAAGCATAGTGGGACTGTATGTACCTCCCAGGTGCCACACCTATGGCCCTTTATTATCAATAACAATGTAATCATTGATCCACACATTTGAACAAAAACACAACTCTTTATTAAATGCCCTGTTCATTGTAGGCCCACCCAACATACATGGCTCAATCTCATCCATGTGATGAGACAGGCTGAAGGAAGCATCCATTAATCATCTACCATCCTGTCTTACCACTCCACCACTCCATCTGGGGAGTTGCACCAGCGTCTCAGGAGGTTGCGCTGCTTCTTCCCTTCACGTGAGGCTCTGTTGGGGCCTTGCACATCCTCAGTGTCTATCAGGTTTTCTCCTTGCCTCCATTCCCCAGGCTCCATGTCCCCATTGCCTTGTTGGAGGTCCACAAGCCTGTTCTGCAAGACTGGGTAGCGGGTGCGCATGAGATTGTGCAGGATGCAGCAAGCTTCCATGATCCTCCTCACGGTCTCTGGGCGATGCTGCATGGTGGTGAGAAGTACCTGGAACCTGTTGGCCAGGATGCCAAAGGTGTTCTCCACCACCCGCCTTGCCCTGGACAGCCTGTAGTTGAAGATCCTCTCTTCACGGGTGAGGAGTCTGGAAGTGTAGGGCTTCATGAGGTCGGTTCTGAGGGAGAAGGCGTCATCCCCCACAATGAAGTAGGGCACATCTTGTGTGTCGTTGGGCAGGGGATCTGGATCTGGGAAGCCCATGATGAGGTTGCATTCCAGCTCCTTCTTGAGGTTACTGGCATTGTATACCTGGGCATCTGAACATGAGCCGTTGCCTGAAGCATCGATGTACATGAACTTGTAGTCAGCATCAACCATGGCAAAAAGGACGATGCTGAAGAAGCCCTTGTAGTTGAAATAAGTGGACCCCGACTTGGCTGGAGCTTTGCAGGCCACGTGCTTGCCATCTATGGCTCCAACGGTGTGTGGGAAGTCCCACTTCTAATACCACTGCTCTGCAACTTTCTTCCAGCCTTGTTCAGTGGAGGGGCACTGGAGGAGATCCTCCATGTATTCTTCGATGATGGCCTGCACCACTTCTCTGGCCACAATGTTGTTGTGTGGCACCCTCCAGCCATACTGCATGCTCCTGTAGGTGGTCCCTGAGGCCAGGTGGCGCAGAGTGAGTGCCACCTTGAACCCAGGGTCCAGGCTGGGCCGGAAGTTGGTGCTCTGCTTGGTCAACCTGGGTGTCAGCCACTGCACAACTTCGTCAAACATGGCTGGAGGCATTCTCATGAAGTTCTGGAATGCACAAGTGTTTTCATTCCTCAGCTCCACCATCAGCTTGTTGTACAGTCCGTACTCTGCTCTTCTCTGGATCCATCTTCGGACCCAGACGCTTCTTGGCCGCCTCCTTTTCTTCCCGTAGTAAAGTTCACAGAGCCTGTAGATGGCTTCGCACTGTTTTAGAATGATGGTGGCTACCAAAAGGAGTTTGTTATGATCCATGGTGGACATGACTGGATGCTGTGGAAGAGGAAGAGGCAGATGAAGACTGCAGAGGTCTGCACAGCAGGGCTGCTGGTCTGAAAGTGAGATCCAGGTGAGTTGCTCCCCCTTTTTATAGGCAATATACGTTTTCCCCTATGTGTCCCTTTGCATCCTTTAGGCATCCTTCAGACATCCTTAATATCCGAGATAGGTCCCCTCTGCGAATGTTTTTTCCATTTTAAATGCTTTATTTGCGTGCTGCATCCGCTTTCATCCTTTCTCCGTCCGTGCTACTAATGCTGCGCATCCGTTCCGCATCCGTTCCGCTTCCTCCCTGCATCCGTTTACTGCTGGAGCGGATTGAGTTGCGCGGATGCGCAGTAGATGCCTCGCAGATATAGCGGATGTGTAACGGATGCATCACGGATGTCCCCTGCATGCCTAGCGGATGCAGAACGGACGCATTGGATACATTTTCTGCTCAAAAGTTTTGAGCAGCTCAAAACCTTCTGAGAGGATGAAATGTCAATAGATGGATGCTGGACGGATAGAGAGGAAGCAAAATGGAGGCAGTGAGTACAGAACGGAAGCATCGCGTTAACCAATGGATGGCAAGTGTTTTTCTCCATTTTACCTCCTCTTTCCATCTGTTGGTGCAGTGTGACAGGGGCTTAAGGTACATGGATATTTTAGAAGATGCTACATTAGGGAAGCTTTATTAACAGTGTGGGAAAAAATAAGAGACTATCATTATATGAAAATACCAGTCTGGGTGTCAACATTAGAAGCTTTTACATATCCACAGCTCTTTAAAAAGGAACACATTATTAGATATGAAGAAATTTTAAATGAAAAGGGTGAACTCAAAACAAAGCAAGAATTAGAGTTACAAGGGATAAATATGAATTGGTATTCGTATTTGCAAATACATACAACATATGAAAAACACATTAAGATGGCTGGTTTTATAAGGAATTGACTGAATTGGATAAAATCCTAACAGGCACTGAAGGGAAGTTGTTCAAAAAAATATATGATTATTTATTAGGAGTGAAATTAGAGGAAAAACAAGTGAAGGCCCAGTCCCACTGGTCGATGGACGCAAAACGTATGCATAAAGGACACAGCGGATGAGCAAAATTTCGGCGGTGGCTCCATCCGTTTTCATCCGCTCCAAAAATTGGTGAAAATTTGCATAAACAGAATGGAAAAGAACGGACGTGGGTAGTATGTAGCGGGGATGTTAAATGGATGTTCATCGGAAGCCTAGCAGAGGAAAGTGGATGGAAGCGGATGACACCTCCGAAGGGGTTCTGGAGGAGAATTCGAACTGGACGCAAAGTGGAAGGGGTAGATGCATAGCAGATGAAGCAGATGCATCATGGATGCCTATAGGAAACAAAGGGGATACCACGCGGATGTATATCGGATGCAAAATATTCACTGCACATGCGGGGGGTATGAATTGCTTCCGCTCCGTGGATATAAAAGGATGCAGCACGCACGCAGTCAGCATACAGGGGAAAGACATGCTGCCAGATACATCTTGCAGGAACACCATGGTTCATCAGTCAGGCAAGAAGAGGAAGTCCGTGCCTACTCGTTCAAGCCCTGGCACGGTGAAGAAGGCCAGAACCAGCATCCCACCCCCTGGCACTGACTCTGAAGCTGCTGCTGATGCTGATGCTGCTGCTGTTGTGGTGGACCAGCCCCAAGGCCCTCAAGCCCCTCAAAGCCCTGCTGCAGAAGGCCCTGCTGCTCAAGCCCCTGAAGGCCCTGCTGCTCAAGCCCCTGAAGGCCCTGCTGAAGGCCCTGCCAGAGGGAGGAAGAGGCAAGGGAAGGAGAAGGGAGAGAGGAAACAGTACACCATTTCTGAGGAGCATGAGGATGAGGAGCTAGAATGGCTGAGGGAGAATGAGTACCTCTGGAGAAAGGGCCACAGACTCTATCGCGACACCAAGAAGAAGCAGGCAGCTTGGAGAGACAAAACAGAGAGCCTGGGGTACACTGCAGATGTACTCCTGGGATGGTGGAAGCACATGCACACCTGGTATGGCAAGCTACACCTCAAGAAATCCAGGCAGGCCGCTGTCAAGCTCACTGACTGGGAGAAGTACGTCATGGACAAGTGCAGTTTCCTGGAAGGTGAGATCCGCCACTGAGGAGCAGCCCCTCTGAGACACCTCTCCCTCAAACAGCCCACAGACAGCCAGTCCTCTTCTAGCCAGGAGCCAGCTACCCTGTCCAGGTAGGTGTCTTCAGAGGGCCCCACAGCAGAGACCCCCTTGACAGCTGCACTCCCCATGCCGGCGGGCTTGGAGGATCCTGTGGAGGATGACGCCCTGTTGTCACAAATGGAGGAAGAAACAGCCATCCCAGCTGCCACACATATGGACCTTTATTATCAATAACAATTTATTCATTGATCAACACATTTTAAAATAAACAAAGCTCTTTATTAATGCCCTATTCATTGTAGGACCACTCAACATACATGGCACAATCTCTTCAGTGTTATGCAACAGTCTCAAGGAAGCATCCAGATGATTTTCTCCCCCTTTTTATAGAAAATATTGGTTGTCCACTAGGTTTCCTTCTACATACTCTAGACATACTGCAAACATCCTAAATATACGAGATACATCCCAGATACAAACATTTTGTCCATTTTTAATACTTTATATACGAGATGCATTCACTTACATCCTTTCTATTTCTGTGCTACTAACGCTGTGTAGATGTTCTGTGTACTTTTTGTTTCCTCCCTCTTTCCGTTTTCAGCTGCAGCGGATGTGAGTTGAGGGGATGGCCAGAGGATGCAGAGAGGATACAGCGGACGTTTAATGGATGATAATGGACATAGAACATTTGTTGCCCATATATGTCATGGATGTACATCGTACGCAGTGGAAAGTTCATCTGTTCAAAAAGTTTTGTGCAGCTCAAAACTTTTTGCGCAGATGAAATCGCAGTGGACGGATGCTCGATGGATAGAGCGTATGAAACACGTATGCAGTGAGTACACAACGGATGCATAGCATTTTCCAACTGGTGGCAAGCTTTTTTTCACATTTTACATCCTCTTTTCATCTGTAAGTGCAGTGGGACCGAGCCTTTAAAAGAATCAATGATTTCATGGAGAAAAACCTTGGATATGGAATAGACTTGGATAAATGGCAGATATTATGGTCCAACAACTATAAATTAACCATGTCAATGGCTATAAAAAGAATTTGTATAAGATGTTTTACAGGTGGCATCTACCCCCAATGAGAATTGCCAAGATGTTTAAAGATAAGTCGGCGAAGTGCTGGAAATGTCAGAAGTCACCAGGATCATACTACCATATGTGATAGACATGCACAGAAGCTAAAAAGTATTGGACTAGAATACACATGTGGCTGGAGAAAATAATAAAACAGCCTATTGACTTAAAACCTGAGTCAATTTTATTGGGAATTTTGCCTGAGGGTTACAATAAAGAATTAATGTATTTTATTTTCAATGTACTAACAGCAGCTAGGATTGTATTTGCACAAAATTGGAAAAATGAGAAAATTCCGATGGATGAGGAAATTATTAAGAAAATAATGGAATGTGCAGAAATGAGTAGACTGACAATGGCAATTAGAGAACAAGAAGAAAAAGATTATTATAAAATTTGGAATTTATTTATGAATGGCTGGATAGAAGAGTAAGAAATTGAAATATGTAAGTACAGTATAATATATCATTACTGATAAACAGATGTGTTAATAGAGTAAGAAAGTGAACATGAAATATATCATTGAAAATCGATAATTACAATGTTAAGGATAATATATTAAGTGATATATGTGCTATAAAATACTTAGATTAGAATGATTATAAACATATATAAGTAAAATATATATGATAATGTTACTATGTGCACAAAGAGATATGTACCCAACCGACACATTGTTGAACAAAAAGGTTTTATTTGTTTGTTTTTGTTGTTGTTATTAAAAAAAACTTTTTATATTAAAAAAACATGTAAGTGCAACATTCCGCCACCCCCTGAGTCTGAGAGGTCAAAAGACAGGATCAAATAACCAGGGGTGGACTGCTGAGGGTTTGCAGGAGTTCAGGAGAGCCCCTAGCTAAGATGCTGTGCAGTTTGGAGGACCCCCAAATTCCATTCTTGGCTGGGGCCGCCCATCCTACCCCTCCCAGGAGTCCCCACTTGGCCCATTTTGGATGCAGGAAAGTGCAGGGCCCATGCAGAGGTTCGGGGAGGGTGAAAAATAGGCCTCCCCGAAGTTTGGGATGGCTGGATATGGGCCTGTTTCTGGCTTCCAGAATTCCAGAGAACCCAGGGAGACCATTTTTGCACTCCCAGAGGCTCGAAGAAAGCCTCCAGAGCCTGGGGAGGGCAAACCCCCCATATACCTTGGTGCAGGAGGCCAATTAGGCGTTGCCTACTATGGCCACACCCATCCAGAAACCGGGCAGAGAACCCTTTGCTAAACCTTTTGAAGGCCATCCCTGCAAATAACCCAGCTCCCAGTTGAAGTAACTTTTGTCTAAAAAGTATGTTTACAATTACACTGTTTACATATTTCTGCCAAGCCATTTAATAGAAGGCCCTGAGTTATGTATAAGTCATCATCCTTGTAAGACCTTTTCACCTCAATGAAAAAGCCCTCCCGGAGGGCGGAGCTGGCATCGCAATGATACAACATGTGATCTTGGAGGTCTGAGATCACTGCCGATATCTTTGCTCCTGGACGGTCCAATTGGATCTAGACCATCCCAAAGAGATGGTGAATGTAAACAGCACATCCTGTTGATCCCAGGGATACCGCAAAATCCCTGCTAGATCCAGGAGAAGCTCTTTTTGCCAGTGGCAAAGAGGCAGCCATTAAAGCTGCTGAAGTTGGGACAGCTCCGAAATGAAAGAGAACGGAAAGAGAAAGTGTGCCGGTTTGGTGAAAACTTTTTCTTTATTTTAAGATTTGAAAGGACACCCAAAGGAAAAGAAAGAATCTGTAAAAGTTATGACAGAAGCGATTAAGCGGTGATTTTAAACAGGAATGCCAAAGTAATATTTTTATTTTTTTTCCTCATTGTTGGATTTTCTACACATGATTTTATATTTTGAAACTGGACTGTTTTTTTTTCTTTTTTTACCTATTCTTTCTCTCCTTTTTGACTTTGTAATATTCTAGGCTGGAGACTCCCTTTTAGTCATCTTTTTAATATCTTTTTCCCTTTTTAATTAATTTTTATTATATTTTGTTTGGAAAAGAAGGGGGAAAGTGAAAAAAGAAACTTTGTAACACTGCCAACTAGAGGCTTGGAAATATTCTATTTGTTTTTCTTGACCAGACAAAGCTAAGAAAGAACTGAGACTTCTTTTCAAGGACATTGCTATTTGATAAGATAGAGGGAAGAGCATGGGAGAGTATTATTGCAGGTGCTCTTCTGGGTTTCTATCAACAGCTGCAGTCTGGTGTTGAAGCTTATAGGAAAAAAAGGTGATAAGACTCTGGAGAAGACAGTTATCAATTTTAACAAAAGCCTTGGATAATTAAACAAGGTGCAGTGTGCTCTTTTTATTTTTTTTTAAGCTGCACTATTTCTTACTTTAACAACTCCTCTCCTTACTAGTTTACTTTTCATAATAGCTATTTGGATTTTTGGATTTTTGGAACTTGATTTTTGTCTTTCTTTTTGTCTTTTGAAGTCAAATTTTTACGTTTGTGTTTTATTTTAAAGGAAAAGCTTCAGTACTGATTTCCTTCCTTTTCTTTCTTTTTTTTTTTAAACAAATTGTATTGGTTTTACAATTAAAAACACATCAACAACACATACACAAATGAAAAGACAGAAAAGAAAAGAAAAAAAGAAAGAAAGAAAGAATAGAAAACAATTAAAAACATTCTCATTTTCAACAGTTTGTAAGATCTTTTCTTCCCTTAATTTATGCCATATATGCACCATTGTCCTTACAAATGTTTATATATCACTCATATGAGTTTATCTTATTCTTTTTTGCCTTATAATATAGAATCTATCTTTGTTCTAGCCAATTATACCCGCTATTCCTACTACTATAATATATTGAAGTATCTTTATTGTTTGAAGTATCTTTATTGTTTAGTGCTAGAATTAATCTGTCCATTTCTGTGCAATTAGAAATTTTTTGAATAATTATCTCTTCTGTAGGTATTTGGGGATGCTTCCAACCTTGGGCAAAAGCTAATCTGGCTGCTGTTAGTATATGTATTATTATATACTTCACTTTTGTTTATCAAAAATCCCTAACAGGAAGGATTCTGGTTTGTACTCGATCTGTTCTTTTAAGTTCTATTTTCTATTAAGTTGATGCTATGTCCTACATTCTTACTCCAGTCTATTATATTCCCTTTGACTATTTCTTCTTCTAATTCTACTTCTAATAAATAATAAATAATTATAAAATTTAGTTATATTTTTTTTATCTGGTCCTAATAAAATTTAGTCTAATTGCTGAGGTTTATTGTTAAATTCGAATTCTTTCCTATCCTGTTTATATTTACTGTGGATTTGTTTTATACATTAAAGATATTATCCCAGCGAAATTGATCTATACCGATGACGATGCAAGAATACTAATGGGGGAAATAATGGACAATAATATGAAAACACTCCTGATGGCAATCTATGCCCCGAATGACAATCAAGAAGAATTTAATAAAAGATTACATATGAAAATAATTAAACTGGACTATGCTAATATAGTTATGGTGGGAGATTTTAATGGAATTGTAGACAACAAACTGGACTATACAGCACAGAAAACAACAAAGCAAAAGAGAAAGACTCTCCCTAAATCTTTTTTTTTAAATGATAGATGAAATAAACTTAAATGATACATGGAGAGAAAGAAATGCTAAAACTAAACAATACACCTTCGACTCAAATAGACATTTATCATGGTTCAGAATAGATATGATATGGATGTCAACAGAATTGTTAGCTAATATTCAAGAAATAAATATTGAAACAAGTACTTGGGCAGATCACAATCCAATGACAGTTAAATGGAAAGGACAAAGAAGATCTAGATGGACATTAAATAATATTATATTAAAGGGAAAAGACTTCACACAGTAGATGGAGAAAGAACTGGCTTTCTTCTTTAGAGAAAACAAAGAGAAGATACATCAATGCAGAACCTATGGGATACAACGAAGGCATATGCCAGAGGCTTGATAATAGACTATACAAGGAAAAGAAATACCATGAAAAAACTAGCCTCAAAGGCATTAGAGGATGAGTATAAAAGACTTGAAAAAGAGCTACAGAAAATGCCACAGAAAAAGGACATTAAGTTAAAAATGGATATAATTAAACATAAAATGGGTCTAATAGAAAAAGAAGAATTAGCACAGAAATTTAGAGATGCTAAACAGAACTACTTTGAAGATGCAAATAAACCAGGTGGGTGGTTAGCATATAAATTGAGAAAGGAGAAAGAATCAAGGAAAATATTGCAATTAATAGATGACTAAGGGCAAGTTTACTATGGTAGTAAAGAGAAGAAGAAAATCATATGAGACTATTTTGGGAAACTATAAGAGAATATTGATGAGGAAAGAGTTAAACAGTATTTACAGAATGCTAATTTACCCCAGATACCTAAAGAGATTGAAACAATATAACGATGATGGAGTTAACTGAAGCACTCAAAGAGCAAAATAATGGAAAGGCACCAGGCCCAGATGAACTTCCGGCAGAATTTTATAAAACACGACAAGAATCGTTGAACCTTCCATTGCTAGAAGTTATGAATGAAGTTATGTTAAAGAAAAGGATACCTAAAACATGGTTAGAAGCCTATATTACATATTATATTGCTTGAAAATTTATTCAAGCAATAGAAGCTATATATCATAAGCAATCGCCAAAGGTAATGATTGTGGGAGAACTGACAGATCTTATATCTGTTGATATAAGAAAAGGAGCAAGACAAGGATGCCCACTATCAACTCTGTTGTTTGTGTTAACCTTGGAAGTGCTAAACAGAAATATTAGAGAAGAAAAGGATATAAAAAGAATGAAAATTAAAAAGGAAGCATTTAAGTTGCAAGCATTCGCAGATGATCTGGTTTTCATTTCAGAAGACCCACTAGAAACAGCATCAAAATTGAGAGAAAAGATAGAGGCATATGGAAAGGTGGCTATTGAAAATTCAGGACACAAATAAGATCAAGTAGCTGGGGATACATTTGACAGCAAGATGCAGTACACTAAAAGAGAATAATTATATCAAACTTAAGCAGCAGATAGTGTTAGATTTGGAGAAATGGGAAAATTTACAACTGTCATTAATAGGGAGAATATCAACAATCAAGATTAATATATTACCCAGAATTTTATACTTGTTTCAAACAATTCCAATTAGGTTTGGAAAAGATTACTTTGAAGATTGAAATAAAATTGTGTTGAAATATATATGGCAAGGAAAGAGAGCGAGAATAAAGTTAAAACTTTTGCAAGATGCCAGAATAAGAGGAGGATTTGGTTTGCCTAATTGGGAGTTGTATTACCAAGCTACAAATCTGATGTGGGTTAAGGAATGGATAAAATTAAGAAATACTAGATTATTAACATTAGAAGGACATGATCTGTTGTTGGGGTGGCATGCTTTTCTGTGGAATAAAGAAACAAAAACACAGGGGTATTTTAGAAGACATTATATATGGGAGTCTCTGTGGTTAAACTAGGAGAAGATTTAAAGACAATGTCATTTGAAAATTCCAGTCTGGCTATCGACTATTGAACCATTTTCTTATCTTATAATATATAAAAAGGAACAAACAGTTAGATATGGAAAATATTGAATGAAAGAGGTGAACTTAAATCTATTCAAAAATTAGAGGAACAAGGTATAAAGATGAATTGGTTTTCATATGCGCAGATACAATCAAGGTGTGATAAAGACATTAAAACAGAAGGTTTTTATAATAAATTGACCGATTTAGATAAAATTTTGACAGGTGCTGAAGAAAAGGTGATTAAAAAATTATATGGATGTTGATTAGAAATTTAGTTAGAAGAAGAACAAGTTAAAGAAAGAATGATTGCTTGGGGGAAGAATTTTGGATGTGGGATTGATCTAGAGAAATGGCAAAAATTATGGTCTCAAAATTATAAAATGACAATGTCAACAGCATATAAAGAAAATTTGTATAAGATGTTTTACAGGTGGCATTTTCCCCCGATAAGAATAGCAAGAATGTTCAAGAACAAATCTGGAAAATGTTGGAAAGGTCATCAGACACCTGGCTCATATTACCATATGTGGTGGACTTGTACGGACGCTAAAAAATACTAGACTGAAATCCACACGTGGTTGGAAAAGATGACAAAAAAGCATATAGATTTGAAACCAGAGATATTTTTATTGGGAATTTTACTTGAAATATATAGTAAAGACTTGAAATACCTGATTGTAAATGTATTAACAGCGGCTTGGATTGTATTTGCTAAAAACTGGAAAAATGAGAAAATACCATCACAGGAAGAAATCATGAAGAAAATATTGGAATGTGCTGAAATGAGTAGATTGACATTTGAAATCAGAGAACAAGATGATAAACAATTTTATAAAATTTGGGATCTATTCTATCAATGGTTAGACAATAAAATATAGTAATAAAATATGTAGATTTTTAGAAAATAATAAATATATAAAGATGTATTCTTTTCTTATTATATTTACAAAATGATTCTAGGATAGATTTGGGATGATAATATGAACTGTCATAAAACAAATTAAGTAAAATATGATTATTTCGTAAAACATGAATGAATAAAAGTATCGTCAAATGATTGATTAATAATGATATTAATGTATTTAATATTGGATTGAAAATATGAGATCATATACAATGTAATTGTCATTGAAGACTATGAAATGGAAGCACAAAACAATTTGTAAACCAACCGGCATGCTGTATGTATATAATATATGGAAGATGGCTTGATGTTTTTATGTTTTGTTTGTCTATGTTCATCTTAAAACCCAATAAAAATTAAAGAAAAAAGAAAAAAAGAAAAAGCCCTCTGAAATCTTCCCATAATCCATGAACACGAAGCATATTTCTGCCATATGTGTCCTATAAAATATATATATGGTACAGCATTGCTCTTGGGAATTACAGTGGAATGACATAGCCACCCACCAGTCCACATCCCAAGTCAACCCCAACAACTGAATTGCAAACAAATAATGGCAACATGACGAGAATGCAGGATCTGACAGCTAAAATCACTCACATCCGAGAGAGGTTTCCCAACAACTAATTACAAGGAATTATAAGGAGTTGCAACTCTTCAAGCTTGCAAGAGCAACAAAGGTATAGTTATAGCAGCAGGCAACCATCTGGCCAAAGGGTAATATAACAGCAAGGAGCTGGAATTATGCTGAATGAATGCCAACAACATCTGCCTGATTTTCAGGAAGGCAATCTGTAATTTTAAACTGGGAAAAGGCAATAGTAAGAGAAAAGCAAGAGTACAATTGTTGCTAAATAATAATTTATAAAACTCTGTTTAGATAAGTAACCTTCCATATCTTAAAAGGGAAAGAGAAAATGATGTATTGATTTCCTTTCCAAACTTCCTTATTGCAAATTCATATCAAATCTTAATTTTTGCAGACAACTGCAACAGGTCTGGCCTATTTGGGATACTTCAAAGGGTCTCTGTCCATTCCCTACTTTGGGGATAAAAATCTAAATCTTTATGGTCTACCTTACTCTTTTATTCCTCTCTGTTCTTTCTCTGCATGAACCCTCATTTTTTTCTTTTTAGCATTCAAAAGTGGCCAGGAATACTAGTGAAATAAATAGAGTCACCCTTGGCATTTTCATTTATCCTGCGGGATATAAAAATATCAGTGCAACCCAGCTTTGTTCTACAGAATGCAGATCTCTCCTAAAAAGCTCAAAGGATTAATGAGGAAAAAAATCTCCTGGGGTTTGCAGCAAAGAAAATGAGCAAATAGAAAGATGTGGAATCTGGGCTATGAAAGGAAGAACAAGAGGGAGCTGAGAATAAAAAAATCTGGGTATAGTGGAGGTGCATGGATTTACACACACACATTTTTTCCAAGCCTTCTCCATCCTTACAAGATTAAACTCTCATTTGCTATCAATCTGTTTGCTCAACCCATGTGAAGTATTCAGTGTATAAGTGGATAAACATCTATGAACAAAGGTCAGATCCAATGGACATTGCTTAGCCACAATCATTCATTAGGCAACTAGGGAGGAACTAGGTTAAGTATCATGATGTGTGTGAGAGAGAGGGGCGAGGGAGGAAGAGAGCCGGGGAGAGGGAGAGAAAGGGAGAGAGGGAGAAGGAGAGGGAAAGAGGGAGGGAGAGGGAGGGAGGGAGAAAAGGGGAGAGAGGGAAAAAAAGAGAAAGACGGAGAAGAAGAAAGGGCGGAGTGAGAGAAGGAAACAGACAGACACAGATAGACAGACAGACAGACAGACAGCCATAAAATAGATGTATATAAAATAGATATCAATGATATATATATGTATATATTAACAAGAGAGTTTGAGCTCACTAAGGCTAGAGAAGGCTGGGAATCAGGGATTATTAGAAAAGAACGAGTCTAATAAAGTGTCCTCTAAAAGGCTGCTTCAGAAATTGGAAAATGGAGCCAGTTTGCTTTTTTTTTTTTTTGTAAGAGCAGGAGAAATTAAAGAAAAGTTTTGATGAGAATTGGCATTCCATCCGTCTCCTGATCTTGCAGGAGCAAATAGTTGATACTGTGCTGTAATGCAGGAAAGGGAATTAAAATCAAAAGGCCTTTATATTGTTCTATAAGAACCTGTAGAAGCTCCGGGCATAAGAAAAAATGGCCTGCAGGCAAGTAACCTTTTTCTGGTGAGGAAGGAGAGTTGCTCTGGTTCTTTTTCTGAATTTCTGTCAAAAGTTACCTTAAGTAGGTTAGAATATTAGAGTGTCACCAGAGATTACAGGGTAGAATTTTTAATCCTTTCCCCTCCCTCCAGTTTTATGTGGGGCGCTTGGTTTCTATGTATGTTAAATCTCCTGGAGGTTCAAAATATCTGATCACCCCACAAAAAGCAAAAATAAGTTGAAGGGGTGACTGAAATCAAAATGTGATGACCTGTAGTCTCTCAAAATAACCCAAAACATATATTAAAGTCCGGTTGTTCATTGTTTTATTAGGCACAGTTTAAAATCACAAAAGTAAAAGCCCTGTCCAACTGCACTTACGGATTCAAAGAGGATGTAAAACGTTAAAAAAAAGCTTGCCATCGTTGGAAAATGCTATGCATCCATTATATACTCAATGCATATGTGTTTCATATGCTCTATCCGTCAAGCATCCGTCCACTGCGATTTCATCCACGCAAGAAGTTTTGAGCTGCACAAAACTTTGTGAATGGATGAACTTTCCGCTGTGTACGATGTAAATCGTGCAACAAACGTTCTATGTCCGTTTATCATCCGTTAAACGTCCGCTGTATCCTCTCTGCATCCTCTGGCCATCCTTGCAACTCACATCCGCTGCAGCTGAAAATGGAAAGAGGGAGGAAACAAAAGGTACACAGAACGTCTACACAGCGTTAGTAGCACGGATATAGAAAGGATGCATTTGCATCCGATATACATCCATGCGGCATCCCCTTTCTTTCCTTTAGGCATATGTGATGCATCCGCTTCATCCGTTATGCGTCCACTTCAAAATTCTCCCCCAGAACCCCTTCGGAGGTGTCATCCGCTTTCATCTGCTAGGCTTCCTATGAACATCCATTTAACATCCCCACTACATACTACCCACGTCCGTTCTTTTCCATTCTGTTTATGCAAATTTTCACCAATTTTTGGAGTAGATGACAATGGATGGAGCCACCCCCGAAATTTTGCTCATCTGCTGTGTCCTTTATGCATATGTTTTGCATCCGTCGGCCAGTGGGACCGGGCCTTTAATGAGACAAACAGAAAACCAAAACAAACCGCATTCTGAAGCAAACCGAGATAACTAATTATGAACTCCAGGAAAATAACCGAGAAAAGTCCATGGAAAGAACGCCAGCAACGATAAGCCTCTTTCAAGGTGAATACTAATTGATTTCAGCAATTCTAACTGCGTAGTTGCAAACTTATATACATAGCTCCCACCTGCAAGCCACAAGGAGGATCATGGTAATCTCCTCTTGAGTAGACCTCGCTTTTCCCTTATCCTCTCCTCCCTGTGTGACCTAGGATGGATAGGGGATGGGCCTGGATCCTCCTCTGACTGCTCAGCCGGCCTCTGCCCTTCCCCAGCCTCCACCACCACCTCTGGATCCACACTCCCACTTCCTGTGGGCTGTTCTACCTCTTCCTCAGCCAGACTCCCCCAGGGACATGACAGCTACTGAATTTCTATTCTGTGATCCAGGTGGGTGTGAGAATAGGGAACAGTTCTTAGTCTGCATCAGGGGTGGGATTCTAACAGTTCACATCTATTTGCAAGAACCAGTTGTGAACAGTCTAAGCAGTTCGGAGAACCAGTTGTTAGAAGAAATTACTGGCCTAATCCTGTAAGAAAGGCAGGAAGGAAACATTTTGGTGTTGCTTACAGAAATTGCCTCTCTGTTAACCCTTATTGCATTCTTGGCAGGACTAGACTTCCTGTCTCAGGAACTTCTCTGGAGTTATTTTTCCCTCCTTTGCTGGTACTTTGTGTGGAGTGACCATTCAAAGTTATAATGGCACTGAAAAAAGTGACTTATGACCATTTTACACACAACTGTTGCAGCATCCCCACAGTAATGAGAGGCCAGGCAAGGAGGTCTGCCTCGATGTGAGTGATATTGAGTTGGCCATGCCCAGCCAATAATATGACCACCAAGCCATGCCCAACAACTAAGACATGCCCACAGAAGTGGTTGTTAAAAATTACTACTGGTTCTGTGGGCATGGCTTGGTGGGCAAAATCCCATTCCCTCCCTACCCCACTAACCTGCTTTCTAGCTGCCTTCTCCTGTGCAGGACAACAAAAGAAGAGCCAGCCAATCAGATGGGACTCAGGAGGCAGAGAATAGATGGGGGTGGGGCCACTCAGAGGTGGCATTTGCCAGTTCTCCAAACTACTCATAATTTCCATTACTGGTTCTCCAGAACATCTTTTTTCTTCTCTCTCTCTCTCTGTATGTGTGTGTGTGTGTGTGAGAGAGAGAGAGAGAGAGAGAGAGAGAGAAAGAGAGAGAGAAATAATCATTTGAGGCTTCAGTGTTGCCAATGTGTGTGTATGGATGGATGAAGGATGAATAGATATGTGTATGGATACATGGGCATCCATGCTGTTGCCTTCCTCTCATTCACAACCCATAAGTATGATAAGCTTAAAATAATAGTTTACAAAGATTAAAGGTTACCTCAGACTCAGAGATTCCACGGCTAATAGTTCCCAATAAATTGGTTAAGCCCATGTCACACTGAACCAACGGATGCAAAGAGGATGTAAAACGGACAAAAAAGCTTGCCATCCGTTGGAAAACGCGATGTACTCACTGCCTAAGTTTTGCTTCCTCTCTATCCGTCCAGCATCCATCTATTGACGTTTCATCTGCTCAGAAACTTTTGCACGGAAAATGTATCCAATGTGTCCGTTCTGCATCTGCTACGCATCCACTACGCATCTGTTCTGCATCCGTTACAAATCTGCTATATCCTCTAGGCATCCGCTAGGCATCCACTCGGACACAGGGAGGAAGCGGAACGGATGCAGAACGGATGCAGAACGGATGCAGAACGGATGCAGCACGGAAACAAAGCATTTAAAACGGAAAAAACATTCGCAGAGGGGACCTATCTCGGATATTAAGGATGCCTAGAGGATGCCTAGTGGATGCCTAGAGGATGCCTAGCAGAAAACTTATATTTCCTATAAAAAGGGGGAGCAACTCATCTGCATCTCACTTTCAGAACAGCAGCCCAGCGGTGCAGACCTCTGCAGCCTTCATCTGACTCTTCCTCTTCCACAGCATCCAGTCATGTCAACCGTGGATTGTAACACAGTCCTTTTGGCAGCCACCATCGTTCTGCAACAGTGCGAAGCTATCTGCAGGCTCTGTGAACTCTACTGCGAGAAGAAAAAGAGGCAGCCAAAAAAAGTCTGGCTCCGAAGATGGTTCGCCCGAAGAGCAGAGTACGGACTGTACAGCAAGCTGATGGTGGAGCTCAGGAACAAAGACACTCGGGCATTCCAGAACTTCATGATGATGCCTCCAGCCATGTTTGACGAAGTTGTGCAGCGGCTGACACCCTGGTTGACCAAGCAGAGCACCAGCTTCCGGCCCAGCCTGGAACCTGGGCTCAAGGTGGCACTGACTCTGCGCCACCTGGCCTCTGGGACCACCTACAGGAGCATGCAGTACGGCTGGAGGGTGCCATCCAACACCATCAGCATTGTGGTCAGAGAAGTGGTGCAGGACATCATTGAAGAATACATGGAGGAGCTCCTCCAGTACCCCTCCACTTAAGAAGGATGGAAGAAAGTTGCAGAGCAGTGGTATCAGAAGTGGAACTTCCCCTACACCGTTGGAGCCATAGATGGCAAGCACGTGGCCTGCAAATCTCCACCCAACTCAGGGTCCACTTATTTCAACTCCAAGGGCTTCTTCAGCATCATCCTCTTCGCCATGGTCGATGCTGAATACAAGTTCATGTACATCGATGCTTCAGGCAACGGGTCATCTTCAGATGCCCAGGTATACAACGCCAGTGTCCTCAAGGAGGGGCTGGAACGCAACCTCATCGTGGGCTTCCCAGATCCAGACCCGCTGCCCAACGACACACAAGATGTGCCCTACTTCATCATGGGAGATGACACCTTCTCCCTCACAACCTACCTCATGAAGCCAAACACCTCCAGACGCCTCACCCATAAAGAGAGGATCTTCAACTACAGGCTGTCCAGGGCAAGGCGGGTGGTGGACAATGCCTTTGGCATCCTGGCCAACAGGTTCCAGGTACTTCTCACCACCATGCAGCATCGCCCAGAGACCGTGAGGAGGATCGTGGAAGCTTGCTGCATCCTGCACAATCTCATGCGCACCCGCTACCCAGTCTTGCAGAACAGGCTTGTGGACCTCCAACAAGGCAATGGGGACATGGAGCCTGGGGAATGGAGGCAAGGACAAAACCTGATAGACACTGAGGATGTGCAAGGCCCCAACAGAGCCTCACGTGAAGGGAAGAAGCAGCGCAACCTCCTGAGACGCTGGTGCAACTCCCCAGCTGGAGCAGTGGAGTGGCAAGACAAGATGGTAGATGATTAATGGATGCTTCCTTCAGCCTGTCTCATCACACGGATGAGATTGGGCCATGTATGTTGGGTGGGCCTACAATGAACAGGGCGTTTAATAAAGAGTGTGTTTATGTTGACATGTGTGGATGATTATTACATTATTATTGATAATAAAGGGCCATAGGTGTTGCACCTGGGAGGGTGGACCATACAGTCCCACTATGCTTGCGCT
This sequence comes from Laticauda colubrina, assembly GCA_015471245.1. Lineage (NCBI taxonomy): Eukaryota > Metazoa > Chordata > Lepidosauria > Squamata > Elapidae > Laticauda > Laticauda colubrina. The sequence goes on from BLBF01000003.1 coordinate 10,900,121, forward strand.
GGAGGTTTATCTATCCCACAGCTATTACCCATCCCAAAGGAATCCCTGCTCATTCCTCAGGTATCCCTGCCCATCCCACAGCTATCTTAACCCATCCCACAAGCATGCAAAGGCTTAAACCATTTCTAAAAGTTTCCACCAAGACTGTGTGTGAATCATAAATAGACTTTATTAACAACAAGCTATATAACAAAGATGAGTCTCTGGAACTCCTCTTGGTCGCTCAGTCTCAGGGGTGAAGGGTGCAGGTGCTGTGGAGGTGGCCTGTGCTGGAGTGCTTGCCATCAGCTCCTCCAGAAGCAGAAGCAGCAGAAGCACCAGCCCCAGAAGAGCGAGCCCGTGCTGCAGAAGCCCCAGGAGAACCAGAGTGAAGGCCAGGGGGCAGGATGGTAGCCCTGTCCCTCTTGCCAGGGCTGGTAGCAGATGGCTGAGGCTTGCTGTGCTTCCACATGGTTGTTGGCTGGGTGGGGTTGCTGGCTGGCAGGGAAGCTGGCAGGAACCAAGGCTGGCAAGAAGGCTGGCAGGGAGGCAGGCACCAAGGCTGGCAGGCAGGCAGACAGCAAGGCTGGCAGGAAGGCTGGCCCAAGGCTGGCATGCAGGCAGGCACCAAGGCTTGCAGGGAGGCAGGCACCAAGGTTGGCAGGAAGGCTGGCAGGCAGGCAGGCACCAAGGCTGGCAGGGAGGGAGGCACCAAGGCTGGCAGGGAGGGAGGCACCAAGGCTGGCAGGCAGACATGAACCAAGGCTGGCAGGAAGGCAGGAAGCAAGGCTGGCAGGCAGACTGGCTGGCAGCAAGGCTTGCAGGCAGGCTGGCAGCAAGGCTGGCAGGCAGGCAGACAGCAAGGCTGGCAGCAAGGCTGGCAGGGAGGCTGGCAGCAAGGCTTGCAGGCAGACATGTAGGCAGGGCAGGCAAGGCAGCCAATCCGTCCGGCAGCAGGTCTTTCTTCTGAATGGCGACCTGCTTCCGAGCTGCTTCCGTTATATCTGCAGAGCTGACGCAATGCATCCTCCCCGCATGCACAATTAACGCTAGGCATCCATTAGGCTTCCGCTGTGCATCCGCTCTTCCTGTTCCACGTCCGCTTTGCTGCGCCCCCCCCCCCCGGAAGCCTAGCAGACATGCCATCTGCTCCCATCCACTTCCATCTGCTGGGCTTCCGTTCTGCATCTGCTTTGCATCTGCCCTGCGTCCTCCCCGCGTCCGTGTTATCCACTCTGGTTATGCAAATTTTTGCCCCTTTTGAGAGCAGATAACAACGGATGGAACATTTTGCTCATCCGCTGTGTCCTTTTTGCATCCATTGGGCAGTGTGACATGGACTTTAGCAATTAAGTTGCTTCATTTCTCTTGAAAGCCCTTTAAGAAATGAGCCATCAGTACATGTTGTGGTTAGAAGTTCAAATGCTTCATTATGGGTTGTGTGAAGGAGTTTGTCTCTAATGCATTGCCACTTTAGATATGGGTATTATGTTCGAAGTGGGGAGGAGTGGATCTTATAGATAGGCTGACCATCTACATCAGGGTCCCCAAACTTGGCAAATTTAAGACTTGTGGACTTCAACTTCCAGAATTCTCCAGCCAGTTGAAATCCACAAGTCTTAAAGTTGCCAAGTTTGGAGACCTCTGGTTTACATCAAACTCAAAGAATCTGATTTGGGTCATATAGAATCATAGACTCATAGGGCCAGAAGAGATCTTGGAGGTTTCTTAGTCCAACCCTTGTCTTTATTCCACCCACCCCAGACAAATGAATGACTAATCTTTTCTTGAAAACTTCCAGTGATAGAGCACCATCAACTCTACAAGGCAAGCATTCCACTGACTCATTGTTCTCATCATCAGGAAATTCATCCTTAGTTCCAGTTCGTTCTTCCACTGAACCAAGTTGGTTCTTCCAACTTCCTGTCAACATCATATGATAGACTTGCAGGGCCAGTGTGTTGTGCAACAAGGTCCCATAGTGTAATACGATTGGGACTGAGTTAGGGACTTCTGCCCTCACTGTGAGTTGTGTTGGGAGGGTGCACAAAGGGAGGCTCATCCAATCTCATTGTACACATGTTGTACTCTGACAATAAAGGTAATAATATTAGGCAGATCATATTGGTGGTCCATGAGATTTAAATTATAAATTTAGCTGTCCCTGAGGATCCAAAGGTTGGTGACCCCTGTTTTAAAGCACATAAATCTAAGATTTATCTAAGATTTTCCACCAGTGTAACTATCACTGTTTTCTTTTAAAAAAAAACTTTGGTAATTTTTTTCTGGATCATTTGACCAAGAAAAGACAAATGTTCTTATCTGACTTCTTCTAATGTTTGCTTTTTTAATCACATGACTTTTATTGTTTTATCAATGTATAAAATACAAAGAAAAATAGGAAATTAAAGGAAGGAAAAAGAGAGGAGGAAATAAGATATGAGGTACTAGAAAAGAAAGCATGCCACAAGATAACTTTTTATTTTTACATATGAGTCTATAATTAGCCATTTCTATAACAACAAATCTATCTAATTGGCAAAAGTCAAAATTTCATTTTTTTTCTCCTCACAAGCACAAAATCCAGGAGTGATATCCAAATAAAAAACATAATTAAATATACTCTCCTCTTTAAATAAAATGATCAGTTTAACTCTTTTTTGCTTTATCTTCCTTGTTGTAGAAATTCTTCCAATTCTTCTCATGCTTCATAAGGTCATATGAACTTGTAGTCTGTGATATATATTGCAATGGAGAAGCCTGGTTTTACAGTTATTCCCTTGGAACATCACACATAAATTCATATAGCCTTAATGGCAAATATTAAAAAGGTAAGTCCTCGATTTGTGACCACAATTGAGCTGCAAACTTTTGTTAGTAAGCGAGATAGTTGTTCAGTGAATTTTGCCCCATTTTATGACCTTCTTTGCCATAGTTGTTGAGTGAATCACTGCAGTTATATTAGTAGCCTGGTTGATAAGTGAATCTGGCTTCCCCATTGCTCATCAAAAGATTGCAAAAGATGATTTCATGACTCGCATCCTGCAATGGTCATAAGTGTGAAAAATGGTCGGAAGTGTGAAAAACATTTTTTCAGTGCCATTGTAACTTTGAACAGTGACTAAATGATCCACTGTAAGTCATGAACTACCCAGAGGGGGCATTCAGCAGGTTCTGACCAGTTCTGGAGAACTGATAGTGGAGATTTTGAGTTGTTTGGAGAACCGGTCAATCCCACCTCTGACTGGCCCCACCCCCATCTATTCTCTGCCTACTGAGTCCCAGCTGATTGTCTGGGTCCTCTTTGGTTGCCTCTGCAAAGGAGAATGGAGCTGGAAAGCAGGTTAGTGGGGTGGGGAGGCAATGGGGGTTTTGCAGTAACCTTCCCCTGTCACACCCACCAAGCCACACCATGCCCACCAAGTCACATCCACAGAACCAGTGGTAAAAAAACTTTGAATCCCATCAATGGATGGGATGGAAACTTGATAAAATGGTGGTAAAAAAATCTTTGAAACAGTGGTAAAAAACTTTGAATCCCATCAATCCCATCAACCCCATCCCATGATGGGATTCAAAGTTCTGATTAGTTGTGGAGAACCAGTAGGGGAAATTTTGAGTGGTTCAGAGAACCAGCAAATACCACCTCTGACTGGCCCCACCTCCATCTATTCTCTGCCTCCCAAGTCCCAGTTAAGTGGCTAGATCTTCTTTTGTTGCCCTGCACAAGAGAATGGAGCAGGTTAGTGGGGTTGGGAAGAGAATGGGGATTTTGCAGGATTGTTCCTTTGCCACACTCACCAAGCCATGCCATGCCATGGCCATGAAATCACACCCACGGATCCAGTAGAATTTTTTTTTTAATCCCACCACTGGAACTACCTATATACACACACACATTCATTCCGTTATATAGGGACCTGTTACCCAGGGATGGGATTCTACTGGTTCTGACTGGTTCTATAGAACCAGTTGTTATGTTTCTGCACAGTTCGGAAAACCAGGAATCATGCCCCTGGCTGGCCCGCCCCTCCCTGCCCAGTCAGTCCTTATCGCATATGCGAAACATTACGTGCATGCCCGACATTGCTGACTGCATTCTTCCCCGCCCAGTCACTCCTTAAAGTATTTTTTCCCTTCCCAATGATCAGCTGTTCCTATGATCAGCTGTGCCAGGATTCCTTTCACTTACTTATTGCTTCACCCAGGAGGCTTCCCTGAGGCCCAGGAAGGCAAAAAATGGAGCCAGGCGCAGCACTGGTGCCAAAAAACAGGGGAACCACACCCACCCAGTCACAAGGTCACACCCACCTAGCCATGCCCACAGAAGTGGTTGTTACAAAATTTGAATCCCACCCCTGCCCCCATCCCAAAAACAGCCAGATGGATACATGTTCCCCTTGGTCCCTTCATCATGCACAAATTATGAGAAAATTGCAATTCAGTTTGCAACCCAAGTAAACCAGTCTAAACAACTGTTCAAAAAAAAGTCTGGGTTACATTTCAAAAACCTTTGATTTAGAAATTGGGTATTCATTAGGATAGTAACATGATATTTGAGCATGGAGGAGCATAATCTCCCAGCATGTGGGAAATGATTTAAAACTTAATCTGTACCTTGTGATGCTCACTAATTATTTTTATTTACTCATGAGATTACAAGCAAGAAGTCAAAAATGCCTTGGGATTTACAAACTAATGAGATTCTGAGCAATTAAGGTATGTATGTATGCATGTATGCATGTTTGCATGTATGCATGTTTGCATGTATGCATGTATGCATGTATGCATGTAAGTATGTGTGTATGTATGTGTGTATGTTTTTATGTATGTATGTAGTGGAGGACATTCATAGCTGTTATCTGCACCTTGGTGCATATGGATGCTATCATGCCCACCCATGATGACTTATAGTGTGTTCTAGGAAAGCTAACCATGGTGGCATAGGATTATCCAAAATTAAAAGGTTTGGGATCATTAGAAAAACATGCCATTTGTTTAAGAGTATGCTATATACCATTTTGTATATGCCAATCTAAATCCTGTTGCTCTTTTCCTGAAATACACACAATCTGGATTCATTGTTATACATGTTTGGATAGGTGAAAAGTCGGACACATTTTTAAGTGCAAGAATCATAATGTTTTCTGGGATGTGTGTCAGGAATTAAGGCTCTCATACTTATTTTTTTTCCATCTTCAGTGTTATCTTTCTAATGAAAACAGTCTAGGCAATGCA
>BLBF01000003.1:10910337-10941046 GCA_015471245.1 Laticauda colubrina
TGTTTAGCTTGCCTACCTAACCCTGGTTGGGGAACTCAGGCTTAACAGTGGGAAAGAAGGAAGAATGGGTCAACAGAAGAGGAAGAGAAATATTGGTTCTTACATGTTGCCAGTATTTGCTCAGGAAGCACGAGAGACCCAGACAGCAAGGACTGGAAGAAAGCAACTAGGGGGGTTTTATGTGTAGTAGAAAGAATAGCCCCCATTGCAATGAATGACAAAGAGTTTATGAAGATGTGCCAAAGGGGGCAGGAATAGGTTTGAATAATTTGCAATTCTGCTAATTTACTAATCTGCCTCTGCATACCAAAGACCATGCATTTGCCAAATGCTGACCTCTGTGTTTGACTAATGGCTAAAGACTGAAGCCAATGAACAAGAGCTATTAATGTCATTCTGGAAACAAGCTAAAGGTTTTCTCTAACATTCTATGTCAGTGTGAAGTCTATGCTAACAGGCTTCTCTATCTTAATTATTTGCTTTCAGTAGAATGTTTGAAAGGCACTTAGGATAAATATAAATTACATTTGCCATCAGAAGGTGATCTTTCTATCTTGTTTTTATTGGAGTTCCCGGGGAGGGGTTAGGAATTGATTCCTTTTGTTTCAACTGGTGTATAGTTACCTCACTGGTGCTGATTTAGTTTTAAAGAAAGTTGGAAGTGAGATGGAAAGAGTCCTGCTAGATTCTTGGGCTAATCAATTCCCAAATCTATTGATCCTACATTTAATAGGAGAGATAGTCCTTGGCTTATGACTAGCAGCTTAGTAAACAGATAACAGATAATCAGAGTTGGGAGGCACCTTGTAGGTCATCTAGTCTAACCCCCCACCCAAGCAGGAGACCCAACACCATTTCTCACAAATGGCAGCAGTCCAATCTCTTCTTGAAAGTCTCAAGTGATGGCGCTCCCACAACTTCCGAGGGAAAGTTGTTCCATTGGTTGATTGTTCTCACTGTCAGAAAGTTTCTCCTTATTTCCAAGTTAAATCTCTCCTTGTTCAGTTTCCATCCATTATTCCTTGTCTGGCCATTTGAAGCTACAACGCATCCTGAAAAAGTGCAGAGAAAAGCAACCAGGATAATTAGGGGACTGGAGGCTAAGACATATGAAGAACGGTTACAGGAACTGGGCTTGGCTAGTCTAGTGAAGAAAAGGACTGAGGGGGAGAGATGATAGCAGTCTTCCAGAATTTGAGGGGCTGCTGCAGAGAGGAAGGGGTCAAGCTATTTTCTAAAGTACCTGAAGGCCAGACAAGGAATAATGAAAGGAAACTGAACAAGGAGAGATTAAGTTTGGAAATAAGGAGAAACTTTCTGACAGTGAGAACAATCAACCAATGGAACAGCTTGCCCTCGGAAGTTGTGGGAGCACCACCACTTGAGACTTTCAAGAAGAGATTGGACTGCCATTTGTCAGAAATTGTGGTAGGCTTTCCTGCTTGAGCAAGAGATTAGACTAAATGAATTACAAGGACAGAGGTGGTATTCAGCAGGTTCTGACCAGTTCTGGAGAACCGGTAGCAGAAATGTTGAGTAGTTCGGAGAACTGGCAAATGCCATCTCTGACTGGAGATTTTACAATATCTTTCCCCTGCCACTCCCACCAAGCCATGCCCACAGAACCAGTAGTAAAAAAATAATTGAATCCCACCACTGTACAAGGTTCCTTCCAACTCTGTTACACTGTTAATATACTAAGTAGTTGTGACCCAGATTTGAAGTTCCAATGGCAGGGCACTCCCTGCAATCATGCGAGTGTGTTTTGGACACTTGCCAATTGTTTTCAGCATCCTGCGATTTATGAGGTTTTTTTTTACTGGAAACCAACATTTACTTCCAGCAAAAATGCCCAACAACAAACAATGGTTCATTTAAAGACATTGGCTTATTGACTTCCTCAAAAATTGTCATAAAATGGAGTGTGATCATTAAGTGGATGTGACACACTAAACAATCATAATTGACTTGCGACCATGATTTTGGGCTCAGACAATATCTTCTTAACACTACTTTTAATAGTGAAGTTATTAAGTAGTAACTTAGTTTGGTACTGATGCAAAGCAATTGGGATGTACTTTTATGAACTGACACCTTGTTCAAGAAAACACTTTCAAAAACATCCTGTTTAGCCTCTTATCTATTTAAGACCAGCAGAACGTGCCATCAGTTGGAGATCAAAGATGTATCTGTAAGAAAAGTTAGGTAAGAGATCTACTTCTGTCTCTTCTTGCAATGAATTTAGGTACTATGGATTTATAACTCAAGTACTTACTGAAGCCATCAAAACACATTGTGTGTCATGAATAAAATATAATGAAATATTAAACTTTTAAAAAGAATAACAAACACAAAAAAGTACACATAATGGCAGCATAAAAGCAATCAGCTATTTAAACAACATCTCTCAAATATCTGTAATGCAAAGATTTCAGCATTTGTCAACCTTCAAAAGAAGAGCTGATCTAACAGGTCCAACCTACTGCAGAAACCAAGGGAAATATAGTTCACCTTTTTTTAAAAAAATGAAATGGTAAGAGAAATTTCCATTTCCAGTCCTCCAGGGAACCAGTTGCTAGCTTGGAAAGTGACTTGAATTGTTCAGGACCTCCAAAAATTGCTGAATGAAGATAGCATCAACTCATATAAAAAAGGCATTTTAATTATGCAGTATGTTCCACATGGATGATCCTCAAGATGAAGAGGAAGTTCAGGATGCAGTTGCTGTATTTTAAGTTGGATAACTAAATGAGATCTTAAAATTGTCCTGTCTAGGAAGGCAAAAATTAAGATCAAACAGTCTGAGACTGAGAATCAAACATTAGGTACTTTCAGGAAAGTCTGCAGCAAAGAGCTAGTCAGGGTCAATAGGGAGGGCAAGGCAAACCAAATCTCTATCTAAATTTATAGGTTCAGAAGATCAGCAGTAAAGCCTGGGACAAAAATTCAGGCCATCAAAGCAAGACTGAGAGCACAACACATTTAAAATAGCCTGCCCTAATCATTTGTGCCAATGTCATTCTTTGTATGTTCCCAGACTTACCCTATGGGCATGAATGATCCACAGTTAATAACTTGACAGAACATTTTGTTTTTCAGGGGTATTCCCTAATCATGGAATGCTTTGGCTTAAGAAGTGCAGATGGTCACTGTGCTGTCTCATTTTACCTGGCTGAAATGTGTTTGTCTGTTCAGGATTTTGCGAATATGCTCCAAAACAAAGTATAAAATTGTTGGAAGGTTTTTGCATGCACAATCTTCGTGTTGATGATGTAATTGTTGTAGAGATAAGTGTGGTACTTTCATTCTTTTTATACTTCTCTTGACACTCCACTGGGCCTGACACCTGAGGACCTTTTACAAGGTCTGGTAGAGATGCCAAAAGATGCAGGGTGAGAAGCAGGTTTCCAAGCAGCTCTTAGCAGTTGGAGATATAGTGGGCACAGAGAAAAGTCCTGCTAAGAACCATAACCAAATTATCAACCATTATTAGAGGTCCTGTAGATTATTTGTGTGGCATTATTTGCATTGGGACTAGGGGAAAAAACACTTTGGTACCAGAACAGCTAGAGCAGGGCTGTCAAACTCCTGACCCGTGGGTGGATGCCTCACATGCTGGCCATGCCCATGCCCGGTTTAACAAAGATGGGGGGAAGTCCCAATAGATCACATGACGCAGCCATGATGATGTGTGTTTGACAGCCCCCAGCTAGAGTACCTACAGAAAGAAAGCATTTCTCATGAGAATAAACTTGATGAATGGTTAGGATATCTTTGTGCCATAGTTATTCACATGAACCATTATTCTGCAAGTTAAAAACTGAAGAGGGTTTTAGGAGGACTGTACTATTTCTCAGCTCTTTGTTTTCTATTTATTTTTGCTATCTTTGGGTCCTGAGATAAAGGTTGGGTTGGGTTGGGTTAGGTTAGTTGGGTGGGGTTAGTTTTGACCCAAAGACTTCCTTAACGCAGAATGGCCATCAACCAAACATAAAATACCGGATTCCTAATTTGTTGTATTCTGAGTTATAGTTACAGAGGGTGGGCAAAAAAAATGTTTTTCCCTCTGTATAGACATCTGGGCTTAATCATATTTGGATTATGTAGCTTCCAAGTGATAACTTTCTTTTTTATTATTATTAAAAAAGACAGTGGGCAGAAATGGTAAAATTCATTTAAAGATGCCAAGGAGATATTTTATTTCAGCCACCTCAACTATTCTGCAAGTGGAAAAGAGTATAGATTACAACAACAAAAACAAAAGCTTTCTCCCCTTGATACTTTTCAGAGGTGATAGAACTACAATTCCTATAATAGCCAGTGAGTATGGACCATGTCTACATTGCCTGGGAATTACTGAAAGGGTTGAAATTCAAAACATCTTGAGAGTACAAAGTTAAAGAAGGCTGATTTACAAAATTACCTTGCAGATGCAGTATTTACAGTGATGGTCTAGTTAGGCTTTGTTTTACTATGGTTGTCCTATAATACCATGTTTATTTATTCTCCCTTGTTATGTTGATAGGATTCTACCAAAAAACCAGGGCAATTGTGACACTGACTGTTCCATTTTTGCCATTAAAGTCTTGTGACCTGCTAACACCATGTAAGTTTTTCCCATCCAAGGCAGGATAATTTTACTATACTGGTAATCCTTGAATTAAAATTGATCATTTAATGACTATTCAAACTTACAATGGATTCTAAAAAAGGGAATTAGGATTCAGATTCAGAGTTTCATTGTCTGTCCACCTCTTGCCACACAGTCATATGATTGCATTTTGGCACACAGCAATCAGTCCACATTTGCTGTTTGGAGTAGTTCATGGTCACATGACTGCAGTTTAGAGAATAGAATAGAATAGAATAGAATAGAATAGAATAGAATAGAATAGAATAGAATAGAATAGAATAGAATAGAATAGAATAGAATTCTTTATTGGCCAAGTGTGATTGGACACACAAGGAATTTGTCTTGGTGCAAATGCTCTCAGTGTACATAAAAGAAAAGATACATTCATCAAGAGTCAAGAATCATAAAGTACAACAGTTAATAATAGTCATAACATACAATAAGCAATCAAATCATACTAGGAAACAGTCAGTATAAATCATAAGGATACAAGCACAGTCATACAGTCACAAGTGGGAGGGGATGGGTGATAAGGAGCGATGAGAAGATTAATAGTAATTGTCGTGCAGACTTTGTAAATAGTTGAAGAGTGTTGAGGGAATTATTTGTTTAGCAGAGCGATGGTATTCAGGGAAAAAACTGTCCTTGTGTCTACTTGTTTTGTTGTGTGCAGTGCTCTACAGCATCGTTTTGAGGGAAGGAGTTGAAACAGTTTATGTCTGGGATGTGAGGGGTCTGTAAATATTTTCACAGCCCTCTTTTTGACTCGTGCAGTATACAGGTCCTCAATGGAAGGCAGGTTGGATGTAATTGTTTTTTATGCAGCTCTAATTACTCTCTGAAGTCTGTGTCTGTCTTGTTGGGTTGCAGATCCAAACCAGACAGTTATAGAAATGCAATGTTTACAATGTTTTGGGCAAAAACTAGCATCTACTTCCACTTTTCTTTGAAAACCACTCCATAGTGAACAATGAGTTCATCAAATAACCGTCTTCACTTTCCAACAGCTGCACACACAAAATGGTTGTAAAATTGGCTGAGGTCACATGATGATTGGCTTTATGATTGTCCCAAATTAGGACCAAAATTGTGGGCTCAATTACTGTCACAAGTCAAGGATTGTCTGGATCTAACATTATAGCTATCAACAACTATCTCACCTAAAATCTTCTTTCCATAAAATAGGGTGCTCTTTGCATGATAAAGAGTTATGTGTATCTCAAGATATTCTGTATTTATATTATAGACAAAGTCTATTCTCTCTTACACAGTTCTAGTTGTTGTTTTTAGTGAAAGCTGGCTTTATTAACTTTATAAAGAAATATTAGTTGCTGTTACTGCAGAGATATATTGCCTCGTTTTCAGCAACCAAATAGAACTGGCACTCTTGTCATCATTTTCTTTTTAATGCCAGTATGAAATATAGATTAGCAAAGAGCCGTATAACTGGAGTCTGCAGCCTCAACTGAGACTGGAGAATTTTAAGGAATTCAAGTCTGTGATGCCCTGTTCCAGCTAATATGGATTGTTTACATTTCAGAAAACATTGCTTTATTATCTGAAAGATGATCATGCTCATTAAAATACAACCTTACCAGACATAGGAATTCTAGATTAGTATTCCCAGCTGTGCATTTGACTTATAACTGAATGATGACACGAGGACAATCTTCACATAATAGAAGCAGCACTGAAGCTAATATACTGCTTTATAGTGCTTTACAGCTCTCTCTAAAGCCCCAGTCACACTGCACCAATGGATGCAAAGAGGATGTAAAATGGATAAAAAAGCTTGCCATCCATTGGTTAACGCGATGTACTCACTGCCTCCATTTGGCTTCCTCTCTATCCGTCCAGCATCCGTCTATTGACGTTTCATCCGCTCAGAAAGTTTTGAGCTTCCCAAAACTTTTCCGCGGAAAATGTATCCAATTCATCCGTTATGCATCCGCTACGCATCCGCTACGCATCCGTTCTGCATCCGTTACGCATCCGCTATATCCGCTAGGCATCCGCTGCGCATCCGCACAACTCGCATTCGCTCGGACACAGGGAGGAAGCGGAACGGATGCAGAACGGATGCAGAACGGATGCAGAACGGATGCAGAACGGATGCCAAGCGGAAACAAAGCATTTAAAACGGAAAAAAACGTTCGCAGAGGGGACCTATCTCGGATATTAAGGATGTCTAGAGGATGCCTAGAGGATGCAAACAGACACCTATACTGCCTATAAAAAGGGGGAGCAACTCGTCTGCATCTCACTTTCAGACCAGCAGTCCAGCTGTGCAGACCTCTGCAGCCTTAATCTGACTCTTGCTCTTCCACAGCATCCAGTCATGTCAACTGTGGATCATAACAAAGTCCTTTTGGCAGCCACCATCCTTCTGCAACAGTGCAAAGCCATTTACAGGCTCTGTGAACTCTACTATGGGAAGAAAAGGAAGAGGCCAAGAAGCGTTTGGGTCCGAAGATGGATTGGGAGAAGAACAGAGTATGGACTGTACAAAAAGCTGATGGTGCAGTTCAGGAACAAAGACACTCGGGCATTCCAGAACTTCATGAGGATGCCTCCAGCCATGTTTGATGAACTTGTGCAGTGGCTGACACCCAGGTTGACCAAGGCAAAAACCAACTTCCGGCCCAGCCTGGAACCTGGGCTCAAGGTGGCACTCACTCTGCGCCACCTGGCCTCAGGGACCACCTACAGGAGCATGCAGTACGGCTGGAGGGTGCCACACAACACCATCAGCATTGTGGTCAGAGAAGTGGTGCAGGCCATCATCGAAGAATACCTGCAGGAGCTCCTCCAGTGCCCCTCCACTGAAGAAGGATGGAAGAAAGTTGCAGAGCAGTGGTATCAGAGGTGGAACTTCCCACACACCGTTGGAGCCATAGATGGCAAGCACGTGGCCTGCAAAGCACCACCCAAGTCAGGGTCCACTTATTTCAGTGACAAGGGCTTCTTCAGCATCGTCCTCTTCGCCATGGTCGATGCTGACTACAAGTTCATGTACATCGATGCTTCAGGCAATGGGTCAGTGACCTCAAGGAGGGGCTGGAAGGCAACCTCATCATGGGCTTCCCAGATCCAGACCCCCTGCCCAATGACACACAAGATGTGCCCTACTTCATTGTGGGGGATGACACCTTCTCCCTCACAACCTACCTCATGAAGCCCTACACTTCCAGACTCCTCAACCGTGAAGAGAGGATCTTCAACTACAGGCTGTCCAGGGCAAGGCGGGTGGTGAAGAACGCCTTTGGCATCCTGGCCAACAGGTTCCAGGTACTCCTCACCAACATGCAGCATCACCCAGAGACTGTGAGGAGGATCGTGGAAGCTTGCTGCATCCTGCACAATCTCATGTGAACCCACTACCCAGTCTTGCAGAACAGGCTCGTGGACCTCCAGCAAGGCAATGGGGACATGGAGCCTGGGGAATGGAGGCAAGGGCAAAACCTAATAGACACTCACGTGAAGGGAAGAAGCAGCGCAAACTCCTGAAACACTGGTGCAACTCCCCAGCTGGAGCAGTGGAGTGGCAAGACAGTATGATGGATGATGAATGGGTGCTTCCTTCAGCCTGTCTCATCACACGGATGAGATTGGGCCATGTATGTTGGGTGGACCTACAATGAACAGGGAGTTTAATAAAGAGTTGTGTTTGTGTTGACATGTGTGGATGATTGATTACATTGTTATTGATAAAAAAGGGCCATAGGTGTGGCACCTGGGAGGGTGGACCATACAGTCCCACTATGCTTGCACTGGAGGTTTATCTGTCCCACAGCTATTATCCATTCCAAAGGTATCCCTGCCCATCCCACTGCTATCTTAACCCATCCCACAAGCATGCAAAGGCTTAAACCAATTCTAAAAGTTTCCAGCAAGACTTTATTAAAAAAAAGAAATGAAGCAAGTGTGTGAATCAAAGATAAACTTTATTGAACAAAAAGCTGTAAAATGAAAAAGACCCAAGTCAACTGTCCAAATAAAGTCCACACCCAGTCTCTGGCAGTCTTCACGGTCACTCGGAGGTGTGCCCAGTCTCAGCGGTGAAGGGTCCAGGTGCTGTGGAGGTGGTTGCTGCTGCAGTGCTGGTCTGAAGCCCCACTGGGGTGCCTGGCCCTGAGAGGACAACAGGTGACAGTGTGTTGAGAAAGCTCTCGGATAGCTGGCTCAGACCCGTGATGCTGAGAGGTCCTTCCTCCATGCCATGGGGTGTCAGCCCCAGTACTGATGAGAAATGTACTGAGGCCGGGCTTGGCTGTGGGGTGGAGGAAGGAGTAGTGTAGTGGGGCTGTCTGGTCTGCAGCTGGGTGAGGACTGGGGTTGGTGGCATCGCTGTCATCGGTGGCATCATTGCCGTGAGTGGCATTGGTGGCATCAGTGGAACCGGTGGCAACGATGTCGCCCAATGACTCTGTGCCTGGACTGGGAAGGGCTGCTGCCTGTGCTGCTGGACCTCCTGGTAGCCGTAGCCCTGGTAGGTGAGGGCCTGTGGAAAGCCTTGGAATGGGAGGGACATCACCTGGGGTGGAGGAGCAGACCTGGGCTGGGTGGGAGCAAGTTCCTCTGGATCTGGAGGGTTGTTAAGCAGCATGGTGATCCTCTCCTTCACCACCTGATACTGGGCTTCCTCCATGTTCCTGAGAGTCTGGTTGACATAGGTGAGGAAGGGCTTGCGGTTGGAGGATGAGGAGTCGGTGTTGACCAGCTGAGAGAGGAGATCTATGCTGGTGTGGATGGTGTCCCTGATCTCCAGCAGGACAGTGTGGCTCTGCCCTTCCTGCTGTCTGGCTCTCTGCCCTTCTGTGGAGGTGGAGCTGGGGGGGGGGTAGATGCGGGTACGACTGTGGTGGACTCGTCGTCTCCTTTCTCCCACCGCACTGCACGCGCTCCACCACGGTTACAACACCTGTCCGTGGGTTCTCCGACGTGGCATGCTCCACAGAAACCTGCCTGGAGACAGGGTCTGACTCTCGGCCGGAAGAGGACTGGCTCTCAGCAGGCTGCCGGAGACAGAGGGTTGTAAGAGGGGCTCCAAGTGCTCCTCAGTGGCGGATCTCACCCTCCAGGAAGCTGCACCTGGCCATGACATAGGTCTCTATGTCTGTCAGCTTAACCGTGGCCTGGCCAGATTTCTTCAGGTGCAGCTTCCCGTACCAGGTGTGCATAGGCTTCCACCAGCCAAGGAGCACCTACGAAGTGTAACCCATACTCTCTGCCCTCTCTCTCCAAGCAGCCTGCTTCCTTTTGGTGTCCCTGTACAGCTGGTATCCCTTCCGCCACAGATAGTCATTCTCTCTCAGCCACTCCAGCACCTCATCCTCGTGTTCCTCCTCAATGAAGTATTGCCTCCTCTCCCGTCCCTGCAAACACCTCTTCCACCCTTTGGAAGGACCAGATGGGTCCTCATCAGAGGGGCTTCCAGGTGGTAGGGGCTGCTCCTCCACACCAGCAGGATCATCATCATCATCATCATCATCACCAGCAGGATCATAATCATCATCATCATCAGCAGCAGCAGCAGCAACAGCAAGATCATCATCAGCAGCAGCAGCAGCAGCAGCAGGATCAGCAGCAGCACCAGCAGCACCAGCAGCACCAGCAGCACCAGCAGGACCAGGATCATCATCAGCAGAGTCAGCACCAGCAGCACCAGCAAGACCAGGAGCATGAGCAGGACCAGGAGCACGAGCAGGACCAGCAGGACGAGCAAGACCAGGAGCACGAGCAGTACAAGCAGTACGAGCAAGTCCAGGAGCACGAGCAGGACCAGCAGGACCAGCAGGACCAGGAGCAGCTTCAGCAGAGTACGCAGAAGCAGAAGCACCACCACCAGGAGCAGCTTCAGCAGAAGCTCCAGCACCAGAAGAGCGAGCCCGAGCAGTAGAAGCCCCAGCAGAAGCAGAGTCAGGGACAGGGGGCGGGAGGGTGGCCCTGTCCCTCTTGGCAGCGATGGCGGCAGGTTGCTGAGGCTTTCGCTTCTTCCCCATGGTTGTGGGGTTGCTGGCTGGCAGGGAGGCTGGCAGGGAGGCTGGCAGGCACCAAGGCTGGCAGGAAGCTTGGCACCAAGGCTGGCAGGAAGCCTGGCAGGCAGGCAGGCACCAAGGCAGGCAGGCAGGCTGGCAGAAAGCCTGGCAGGAAGCCTGGCAGGAAGGCAGGCAGGCACCAAGGCTGGCAGGCAGACTGGCTGGCAGAGAGGCTGGAAGGCAGGCTGGTAGCAAGGCTAGCAGGCAGGCAGAGAGCAAGGCTGGCAGGGAGGCTGGCCAGGAGGCTTGGAGGCAGGCTGGCAGCAAGGCTTGCAGGCAGGCATGCCAGCAGGGCAGGCAAGGACTCGATGTATCCGGCAGCAGGTCTTTCCTCCGAATGCTGGCCACGTGCAAGCTGCTTCCCTTTATATCCACCTGGCTTACACAATGCATCCCCCCCGCATGCGCAATTAATGCTCGACATCCATTAGGCTTCCGCTGTGCATCCACTAGGCTTCCGCTCTGCATCCGCTTCATCCGCTGTGCATCCGCTGTGCATCCACTTCATCCGCTCGGCGTCTGCTCTGCATCCGCTCTTTCCGTTCCGCGTCTGCTTTGCTGAGGCCCCCCGGAAGCCTAGCGGATGTGCCACTCGCTCTCATCCGCTTCCATCCGCTGGGCTTCCGTTCCACATCCGCTTTCCATCCTGTGTCCTCCCCCCATCCGTGTTATCCGCTCCGGTTATGAAAATTTTTGCCCCTTTTGAGAGCGGATAACAATGGATGGAAAATTTTGCTCGTCTGTTGTGTTAGTTTTGCATCCGTTGGGCAATGTGACAGGGCCTTAAGCAGTTACAGAGTCAGAGTATTACACCCAACAATTTGGGTCCTCATTTTACTCACCTTGGAAGGATGGAAGGCTGAGTCAACTTTGAGCCTGGTGAGATTCGAACTGCCAAATTGCAGGTAGCTGTCAATCAGCAGAAGTTGCCTGCAGTACTGCATTCTAACCACCACAACTCATAATTCCTTCTGCTCCTGATAGGTGCCCCCTATTCTATTTTCCAAACCTTTTGGGAGCTCCAGAAACATTATGCACATTAAGGCCCTGTCACACTGCCCAACGGATGCAAAACATTAGTAAAAAGGACACAACGGATGAGAAAAATGCTCTCAAAAGGGGCAAAAATTTGCATAACCAGAGCGGATAACACGGAAAGGAACAGACGCGGGGAGGACGCAGACCGGATGTCAGGCGGAGCTCCATTCAAAATCCAGGAAAGAAATACTTAGACTCTTTAGTTTAGAGAAAAGATATCTTTTACTGAAAGTGAAGTGGTAGCAACCAAAGAATTCTGAATCTGAGAAATTAGGCGCACAATTCACATATACAGTGATGGAAATGTTCCCACCCCCAATAGTTCAGATGACACTTCCAATTAGAAGTTGTGAATATGATCATGTGGGCATCTTCAGGTGATGATGAGACCTCTGTCCGTTGACCTTGGCATACTTTGATAACGGGTTGCAGTTGCGCAGAGAAAAGAAAGCTAAACGAGAAATAGAAACCTAACTCTATGTATGCTTCCCCCCCCCATTTACACAACAGAAGAATGTAACACCTCCAGCTCACTTCCCAGACCTATCCCTTCCTCCCCTCCCCCCCCCATTTTTTATGACAGCCGAAAGATGCAAAGCAATAGTAGAAGATCTTGAAGGCTGACATTCGGCCCTCCTAGAAAAAGGAAAACCATCAGTCCTAGAGGAGAGAGAGGAGGAAATATAAAGACAATTATTAATCATTAAACAATTACAAAACAATACACTCCTAAGGCTTATCAGGATACTTGGAATGAAATGCTTTGATCAACTTAGGGGCTTTAACGTCGGTTTCGTTAATCCATTTGGCTTGCGAAGAAGGGAAATGTTTCCAGGCTACAAGATACTGGAGACGACCCCTCCATTTGTGAGAGTCCAGAATTTCTTTAACTTCAAAATGTTGTTCACCTTCAATCAGTATTGGTATGGGAGGGTCAGCCCGGATGGGTCTTAAATCAGAAGTACGTTCAGGTTTTAGCAAATTAACATGGAAAACTGGATGAATTCGTCGAAGAGTTTTGGGTAAGTTCAGCTGGACTGTTACAGGATTTATAATCCATTCAATCGTTAAAGGACTAACATACTTAGGACCAAGTTTTTTGACTTTTGAGTGGTCTGCAGGTATCTGGTGGACAGGAAAACCTTGTCGCCCACTTTATATTCTTTCTATGGGGATCTTTTCTTGTCTGCAAATTTCTTATGAGTTTGATGGGCCTCATCTAATGCTTTGCGTGTCACTGGCCAGTTAAGTTGGAGTTTGAGTTATCCATTCATCCAACGAATGGATGTTAGGTTTTTCACGAGGAAGTTCAGGTATGGGAATGAAATCTTGTCCCGAAGCCACTTTAAATGGAGTAAATCCAGTACTACTGTGTACGGAGTTGTTATATGCCACTTCGGCGAATGGTAATAATTCAGACCAGTTATCTTGTTGATAATTTATGTATCATCTAAGATATTGTTCTAACACTGCGTTAGTCCTCTCACAGGCCCCATTAGTTTGGGGGGGTGGGAGGAGTTTAACCCCTGGGCGGAGCCTATTAACTTCAGGAACTCTTTCCAAAAATTTGAGGTAAACTGGACCCCTCTGTCAGAGATTATGCGTTCCGGAAAGCCATGTAACCAATAGATATGTGAAATAAACAGTTTAGCCAGCGTCTTAGCAGAGGGAATCTTGGAACAAGGTATGCAATGTACTTGTTTGGAAAACAAATCAATCACTACCCAGATGACCATGTTTCCACCACTTTCAGGTAATTCTTCTATAAAGTCCATAGATATTTCCTTCCAGGGAGCCGTTGGTCTAGCTACATTTTGTAACAATCCTACTGGCTTACCAGGAGGTCTCTTTGCCAAAGCACAAATCGGACAGCTAGCTACATAAGCTTCAATGTCCTTCTTTAAAGTAGGCCACCAGAATTGCCACTTAACCAGATGTAAGGTCTTCAAAAATCCGAAGTGGCCAGCTGCTTTAGAATCATGAGCTTGTTGTAGTATTTGGCCCCTCAGCACCTGTGGCACATACAACTTGGCCCCCACCCAAGCCAAACCATCTCTAACTGTATAGTCACTTGAATGAGCCAGGAACCATTCGTCCAGTTTTAAAGTTTCTTTTAATTGTTCGGTTAGGTCATTCAATAAAACCACTTCTTGTTTCTTCTTTTGGGCTCTGGTGATCACTGGGGCGGCTAGATGTTTGGCTGAGACAATTGGGCTTATCACCTCCTGGCGCATACTATTATATTGGGGTAGTCTAGAGAGAGCATCCGCCATGAAGTTCTTCCCTCCTGGAATGTACTTCAATGAGAAATTGAATCGCTTGAAGTATTGGGCCCAGCGAACTTGTTTAGGGACAGTTTCCGGGGTGTTTTTAAGGCTTCCAAATTCTTATGATCAGTCCATACCTCAAATGGGTGTTTTGCTCCTTCCAGGAAATGTCTCCAGGTCAGTGAGGCCCAATGAACTGCAAAAGCTTCTTTCTCCCAGACAGCCCATCTTCTCTTGGTTTCAGACAGCTTACGGGAGGTATACGCACAAGGCTGTAAGGTCCCTTTCTCATTGATTTGAAGTAACACCGCTCCTATAGCCACATCACTTGCATCAGCTTGAATCACGAAAGGAGTGTCCATATCCGGGTGCTTCAGCACTGGTTCTGCAGCAAACAGTAGTTTTAGCTTTTCAAAAGCTGCTTGGCACTCCATGGACCACTCCAGCGGCTTTCCTGGCCTTGGCTTCACCTCCCCTTTTGTTTTTAAGAGATTTGTGATGGGCATTGCTATCTTAGCAAACGTCGGGATGAATTGCCGGTAAAAATTTGCAAATCCCCAAAAGCTTTGAAGTTGTTTTCTGGTGCGTGGTGGAGCCCATTCCAGAACGGCATGCACCTTCTCTGGATCCATCTCTATGCCTTCAGATGAAATGTGATATCCAAAATAGTCAATTTTGTCTTGCTGGAATTCACACTTTGACAATTTAGCATACAACTTAGCAGCACACAGTTTCTGTAGAAACGACCGCACTAGTTTCACATGTTCATCCAGAGTTTCCGTGTAGATAAGGATATCATCAAGATAAACCAGAACCCCCCTGTATAAATGTTCATGTAACACTTGGTTGATCATTTGCATGAACATAGCTGGGGCCCCTTGTAAACCAAAAGGAAGAACGTTGAATTGGAAGCAACTCATCGGGCAGTTAAAAGCAGTCTTCCGCTCATCCCCTTCCTTAATTCGAATTTGGTAGCATGCTTCTCTCAAATCCAACTTCATGAAAATCTTTCCCTTCGCTAAATGGGCCAACATGTCCTTCATCAAAGGAAGGGGGTACACGTTTTCCACAAAAATAGCATTCCAAATTTCTGTATACCATCTTTCTTTTCCCGGAACAACACTGGGGCCGCTACCCAGGGTCTAGCAGGTTGAATGAAACCACATTCCAGATTTTTATCCATAAACAATCTTAGCTCTTCCAATTCCCGTGGGGTCATTGAGTACAACTTTGGTTTCGGGAGCTTCACCCCAGGCAAGATCTCAATAGCACAGTCTGTTGGCCAGTGAGGCGGAAGCTCATCCGAGGCCTTCTCACTGAACACTTCTTTTAAATCCCAATACTTGTTGGGAATTTTCTCCTCCCCTTTCACGGGCTCAGTACCTGTGGAAGCTATTTCAATTAGGTCCTCAGTCTTCAGCTGGGATCTGGCACGTCCTCTCGGTCGCTGCTTTGTGCGTATGCGCAACAACCCCTTCCTCCAGTTAACCTGGGGGTTCCATTACCGGAGCCAGGGCAGTCCCAATATTAATGGTTGCTCCATCCCTGGAACCACAATAAAACGCAGGGTCTCATCATGCTCTCCCATGACCATTTCTATAGGTTCTGTGACAAAACGTCCGGGGCAACCTCCAGCACTGATCCATCTAGTTGGCAAAAGGAAATGGGCATCTTCAAAGGTTTTAGCTTTAGGCCCATTTTCTTCACTACTTCCGTGTTGATTATACACCTTGTGCACCTAGAATCTAACAGGGCTAGCATTTCCCCTTCGACCCCTGAATTGGGTACCCTCAACTTCACCGGAATGGTCATAGGGCCCATGCTTGGACTTACCAGGAAGTCGTCTTCTGAGTCGAAATCCTCCTCCTCAGGGGTCACTGGGGTTTCTGATTCCTCTCCTGCGGGAGGGGCGAGCTCTGCCATCTCTTTCAACTTTAGTGCTGCTTCGCGAGGCTTCGCTGGGGATTTTTCAGGTTTCTTTCCTTCCTTTGGCACCCCCTTTGGCTCCAGCTTGACTCTGCAGTTCACAGCCCGGTGACCTTCCTTCCCGCATCAAAAGCAGGCCGAGGGGTTGGGTCTTTCCGCCACTCCTCCCCTCTGAGATTTAGGAGCCTCTTGAGGACTTGGGGGGGAAAACTTGCTCCACCCATAATCTCCTCGCCATTTGCTTCGGGTTAAATCAATCTCCACTTCTTCTGCCAGCAAGTACCACATCTGCAAGTCATTGGGGTCTCTTCTAGCAATGCATCTCTGGTACACATCTTCATTTAAACCATCTTTAAACAGTTCTATCAGGGCTTCTTGGGGCCAGCCTCGGAAATGGCCAGTTAACTGTCTAAATTCTTGGGTGTAATCAGCCACAGACCTCTGCCCCTGTTTTATGGTTTTCATCCTAATTCGGGCCTTTCACTCTGCCAGTGGGTCCTCAAACCTAGCCCTCAGTGCAGCCATGAACAGGTTGTAGTTCAGCAACTGAGGAGCATTATCATTATGCAAGGTCACCATCCACTCTGCCGCTATTCCCTCCAGAGCCCTGGTAACACACCTCACTTTGGCTGCTTCTGAGGGAAAGTCCTCCCTGTATTCTTCCATATGGCTCCAAACTTGAGCTAGGAAAAATCCCAAGGTTTTGGGATTCCCCCCCCCCCCCGTATTTTACTTCTAATGGAGGCAGCCTAGGAGCTCTACGCCTTCTAGGACTCACACCTCCCGCTGAAAGCCCCGGGGCTGCTGCTGGATCGAGTTGATTTATGGGAGAGGGAGCTGCTCTGCTTCTTCTGGCTGGGGCTACTTCCCCTCCCCCTTCATACCTTTGTGCAGCTTGGGGTTGTTCAAAGGCTTCATTCAGGAGTCTCCTGGCTTGATCCAGTAAGAGTTCCCTCTTTTCCTTCTCTTGCCAAGGCTCCTCTTTTCCACGCCGGCAGGTAGTTGTGACCCCGGGGGGGGGGGTCCTTCTCCGGATCTTTCCAACCAACCCCCACCGACCATCTGGGCTTCACAGCTGGATCCTCTTCCAGACTGAGCTCTGCTAGCGATTGGGCTTCCTGCACCAGCACAGAATCTTGCCCTCCAATGGCTCCCAGATCCTCTTCGTCACTATTTGAAGATGACATGATGTCCAGGCCCTCTCAGAAGAAAATTGGGTATTCTCTCTGGGTGGGCTGGTGGGCAGATTCAGAATAATGTCAGGCGGAGCTCCATTCAAAATCCAGGAAAGAAATACTTAGACTCTTTAGTTTAGAGAAAAGATATATTTTACTGAAAGTGAAGTGGTAGCAACCAAAGAATTCTGAATCTGAGAAATTAGGCGTGCAATTCACATATACAAAGTGATGGAAATGTTCCCACCCCCAATAGTTCAGATGACACTTCCAATTAGAAGTTGTGAATATGATCATGTGGCCATCTTCAGGTGTCCATTGACCTTGGCATATTTTGATAACGGGTTGCAGTTGCGCAGAGAAAAGAAAGCTAAGCGAGAAATAGAAATCTAATTCTATTGTATGCTTCCCCCCCCCATTTACACAACTGAAGAATGTAACACCTCCAGCTCACTTCCCAGACCTATCCCTTCCTCCCCTTTCCCCCCTCCCCCCTGTTTCTTATGACAGCCGAAAGATGCAAAGCAATAGTAGAAGATCTTGAAGGTTGACACCGGATGGAAGCAGTTGGGAGCAGATGGAACATCCGCAAGGCTTCCGGGGGGCCGCAGCAAAGTGGATGCGGAACGGATACAGCGGATGCAGAGTGGATTCACAGTGGATGAAGCGGATGCACAGCGGAAGCCTTGCGGATGCACAGCGGAAGCCTAACGGATGCACAGCATTAATTGCGCATGCGGGGAGCATGCATTGCGTAAGCCCCGCGGATATAAAGGGAAGCAGCTCAGAAGCATTCAGAGGAAAGACCTGCTGCTGGACGGATTGACTGCCTTACCTGCCCTGCCTGCATGCCTGCCTGCAAGCCTTGCTGCCAGCCTTGCTGCCAGCCTCTCTGCCAGCCTTGCTGTCTGCCTGCCTGCCAGCCTTGCTGCCAGCCTGCCTTCCAGCCTCCCTGCAAGTCAGTCTGCCTGCCACCCTTCCTGCCAGCCTTAGTGCCTGCCTGCCATCCAGCCTTCCTGCCAGCCTTGGTGCCTGCCTTCCTGCCAGCCTTGGCTCCTGCCTGCCTGCCAGCCTTCCTGCCAGCCTTGGTGCCAGCCTTCCTGCCAGCCTTGGTGCCTGCCTGCCTGCAAGCCTTGGTGCCAGACTTCCTGCCAGCCTTGGTGCCTGCCTGCCTGCCAGCCTTGGTGCCAGCCTTACTGCCAGCCTTGGTTCCTGCCAGCCTCCCTGCCAGCCAGCAACCCCACAACCATGGGGAAGATCAGAAAGCCTCAGCCATCTGCTGCCAGCCCTGGCAAGAGGACAGGGCTACCATCCCACCCCCTGGTCCTCACTCTGCTTATGCTGGGGCCTCTGTCGCATGGGCTCGCTCTTCTGGGGCTGGAGCTTCTGCTGCTTCTGCTTCTGGAGGAGCTGATGCTGCTGCTTCTGGCAGTGGTGCTTCTGCTGGTGCAAACTTTGCTGATGCTGCACCCCAATGGCACTTCAGACAAGCACTCCAGCACCAGCCACCTCCACAGCACCTGGACCCTTCACCCCTGATACTGAGTGACCAAGAGGAGTGCCAGAGACTGGCTGGCTGGCTACCTGTGGACTTTATTTGGACACTTGACTTGGGTCATTTTTCTTTTATAACTTGTTGTTAATAAAGTCTATCTTTGATTCACACACTTGCCTCATTTCTTTTTTTTAATATAGTCTTGGTGGAAACTTTTAGAAATGGTGTAATCCTTTGCATGTTTGTGGGATGGGTAAGGATAGCAGTGGGGTGGGCAGAGATACCTTTGGGATGGGTAATAGCTGTGGGATAGATAAACCTCCAGTGCAAGCACAGTGGGAATGTATGGTCCACCCTCCCAGCTGCCACACCTATGGCCCTTTATTACCAATAACAATTTAATCATTGATCCACACATTTCAACATAAACACAATTCTTTATTAAATTCCCTGTTCATTGTAGGGCCACTCAAAATGCATGGCACAATCTCATCCGTGTGATGAGACAGGCTGAAGGAAGCATCCATTAACCATCTATCATCCTGTCTTGCCACTCCAGCTGGGGAGTTGCACCAGCGTTTCAGGAGGTTGCGCTGCTTCTTCCCTTCACATGAAGCTCTGTTGGGGCCTTGCACATCCTGAGTGTCTATCAGGTTTCGCCCTTGCCTCCATTCCCCAGGCACCATGTCCCCATTGCCTTGTTGGAGGTCCACGAGCCTGTTCTGCAATAATGGGTAGCGGGTGTGCATGAGATTGTGCAAGATGCAGCAAGCTTCCACGATCCTCCTCACGGTCTGTGGGTGATGCTGTATGTTGGTGAGAAGTACCTGGAACCTGTTGGCCAGGATGCCAAAGGCGTTCTCCACCACTCGCCTTGCCCTGGACAGCCTGTAGTTGAAGATCCTCTCTTCACGGGTGAGGCATCTGGAGGTGTAGGGCTTCATGAGGTAGGTTCTGAGGGAGAAGGCGTCATCCCCCACGATGAAGTAGGGCACATCTTGCGTGTCATTGGGCAGGGGGTCTGGATCTGGGAAACCCATGATGAGGTTGCATTCCAGCCCCTCCTTGAGGTCACTGGTGTTGTATACCTGGGCATCTGAACATGAGTCGTTGCCTGAAGCATCGATGTACATGAACTTGTAGTCAGCATCGACCATGGCAAAGAGGATGATGCTGAAGAAGCCCTTGTAGTTGTCATAAGTGGACCCTGACTTGCCTGGAGCTTTGCAGGCCATGTGCTTGCCATCTATGGCTCCAACGGTGTGTGGGAAGTTCCACCTCTGATACCACTGCTCTGCAACTTTCTTCCGGCCTTCTTCAGTGGTGGGGCACTGTAGAAGCTCCTCCATGTATTCTTCGATGATGGCTTGCACCACTTCTCTGACCATAATGCTGATGGTGTTGTGTGGCACCCTCCAGCCGTACTGCATGCTCCTGTAGGTGGTCCATGAGGCCAGGTGGTGCAGAGTGAGTGCCACCTTGAGCCCAGGGTCCAGGCTGGGCCAGAAGTTGGTGCTCTGCTTGGTCAACCTGGGTGTCAGCCGCTGCACAACTTCGTCAAACATGGCTGGAGGCATCCTCATGAAATTCTGGAATGCACGAGTGTCTTCATTCCTGAGCTTCACCATCAGCTTGTTGTACAGTCCGTACTCTGCTCTTCTCCCAATCCATCTTCGGACCCAGACGCTTCTTGGCCACCTCCTTTTCTTCCCATAATAGAGTTCAGAGAGTCTGTAGATGGCTTCGCACTGTTGCAGAATGATGGTGGCTGCCAAAAGGACTTTGTTACGATCCATGGTGGACATGACTGGATGCTGTGAAAGAGCAAGATCTAGATGAAGACTGCAGGGGTCTGCACAGCAGGGCTGCTGCTCTGAAAGTGAGATCCAGGTGAGTTGCTCCCCCTTTTTATAGGCAATATAGGTTTTCCCTTATGTGTCCTTTTGCATCCTCTAGGCATCCTCTAGACATTCTTAATATCCAAGATAGGTCCCCTCTGCGGACGTTTTTTCCATTTTAAATGCTTTCTTTGGGAGCTGCATCCACTTTCATCCATTCTGCATCCGTTATGCATCCGTTATGCATCCGTTCCGCATCCGTTCCGCTTCCTCCCTGCATCCGTTTACCGCTGGATCGAGTTGCACGGATGCGTAGCGGATGCCTAGCGGATATAGCGGATGCATAACGGATGCAGAACGGATGCCTAGCGGATGCCTAGTGGATGCAGAACGGACACATTCGATACATTTTCCGCGCAAAAGTTTTGAGCAGCTCAAAACTCTCTGAGCGGATGAAACATCAATAGACAGATGCTGGATGGATAAAGAGGAAGCAAAACGTATGCAGTGAGTACAAAACGGAAGCATCGTGTTAACCAACGGATGGCAAGTGTTTTTCTCCATTTTACATCCTCTTTTCATCCATTGGTGCAGTGTGACAGGGGCTTTAGAAACACATGTATCTTTAAACAATCAGATCTTCAATATTTATTTATTTATTTATTTATTGTACCATTTACTCCATATCAGGAAGATTAAAGTTGCCATCCCTAAACATAATTTATGCCCATAATGTTACAAGTGAAGTTCAGATACAATCACCTCAGCTGAAACATGGCATAGATTCTTCCAGAAAATATTTAATACAGAATAGTAACTGTAGTGAGCCATATTGAGTTGATCTCAGTGAAGTGGAGATTATTTCCAAGTATGTTTAGTAGCATATTTGGCTTGACGAATATGCAAGACTTATTCATAGTAGCTGGTGGTAATTATGTATTACTATTTTTAAAAAAATGTCACAGGAAAGATTTGGAAGATTTGATATCTTTCTATTATTGTGAGGAAAGCCATGTTTAGACAGTCCCAGGGAGTTATTTTTCTCTATATATCCTAAAAATCTAGCTTTCGTTATTGTATTTTTTTTCAGATGTGCAAATATTGGAAATAATGACAGCAACACACTTCTTTTTACCAGCTTAGAAATATATTTGAAGACACATGTCTTGTTCATACCATAAAGGGATGAAGAATCAGAAAACCAGCACAACTAATGCTAGATCAATATATTGTAACCAATAGCATGGTTTAAAACCTATAAGTAGAAAATGTGGCATTTTCTTGAAGTAGAAGGAGTATTCAGACAAAAGAAAAAGCAAATGTTGGTTTCTATTGCTTTTATTTAATATTATAGATGGTTTATTCTGTAAAAGTAAGGAAAACCTTTTCCCCCCAAGGTTTTGTAAAATAGAGCCAATATATAAAATAGCCTAAGTTGTGGTCACAGAAGAATTTGATTTAGCCTCCTCAAAAAGTCAGAAACACAAAAAAGCTAAATAAACAAGTAAGCAAGCCAAACCATCTGATTAGGAGATACTGAAGAATCCATCAAAAACTCATCTGCTTTTCTTTAATTCTCAAGGAGGAAAATGTTTGGCATTAATGCATTGTCTTGAGGCTGCAAGGAGAATCCAGAATCTACCAGGAGTACAAAATACAACAGTTAGATGGTGTGAGAACATCTTTGGGAAATTATATGACTCTAATTCAAAAGAAATTAAATTTCCTAACCTAAATCATGGGAACATTGTTCCTAAACGAAGTACTTTTCCGTGTTTGTGTGTTTTTTGTTTATATCATGGAGTCTATTTTTGCTGGCACTGAGCTTCTTTACAATTCTATGTCTCTTCTTTGTTTATACCTGTTGGAGATCCATTGCTGAGCTTGGTTATAAATATTAAGGGCAACATATATATTGATAAATAAACCAGAAGCATCATTGGTGGAAAAATAACACATCGGCAGCCACCTTTACCTGTGAGCCCACAAGAGCTCAACCCACCAAAAACATAACTGTAAAAGACAGACCAGAAATAAAAGTTAAAATAAGCAAAAAAAAAAAAAAATAGTAAGAAAACACCTGTCTGATCTTGAAGAAAACAAATCACCGGGGCCTGATGGATTACATCCCAGAGTTTTAAAGGAGCTGGCAGAGGTCATTTCAGAACTATTGCACCATATCTTTCAAAAATCCTAAACACCAAAGAACTACCAGAGAACTGGAAAAGAGCTGATATGGTTCCCATCTTTAAAAAAGCAAAAAAAAAAAAAAATAGACCCAGGAAACTATAGACCAATCAGCCTAACAATTAATACCTGGGAAGATACTGGAAAAGATAATAAAAAAAACAGATCTGCCAACACCTAGAAACAAGTAAACTCACAGTTAGCACGGGTTTTAGGCCCAGTACTCTTCAATATCTTCATTAAAGACTTAAATGAGGGAATAGAAGGGGAACTTACCAAATTTGCAGATGATACTAAGCTGGCAGGAATAGCTAACACCCAAGAAGATAGGCTCAAGATCCAGATGGATCTTGACAGACTGGAACACTGGGCCATATCTAACAAAATGAAATTCAATATAGAGAAAAGTAAAGTCCAACACATAGGCAAGAAAAACACAAAAAAAAGTACACATATAGACTGGGTGAAACCAGGCTCAATAGCAGTAACTGTGAGAGGGATCTTGGAGTCTTAGTGGACAACCAGCTAAATATGAGTAAGCAGTGTGCAGCAGCAGCAGCCAAAAAAGCTAATGCAATCCTAAGTTGCATTAACAGAGGGATACAATCAAGATCAAGGGAAGTACAAATACCACTCTCTAAAGCCTTAGTAAGATCACACCTAGAGTATTGCATCCAGTTTTGGTCATCACATTATAAAAAAGATGTTGAGACTCTAGAAAAAGTACAGAGAAGAGCAACCAGGATGATTAGGGGACTGGAGGCTAAAACATACAATGAACGGTTGCAGGAACTGGGCTTGGCTAGTCTAGTCAAGAGAAGGACCAGGGGAGACATGATAGCAGTCTTCCAATATTTGAGGGGTTGCCACAGGGAGGAAGGGGTCAAGCTATTTTCCAAGGCACCAGAAGGCCAGACAAGGAATAATGAATAAAAACTGAACAAGGAGAGATTTAACCTGGAAATAAGGAGAAACTTTCTGACAGTGAGAACAATCAACCAATGGAACAGCTTGGCCTCCAAAGTTGTGGGAGCACCATCACTTGAGAGTTTCAAGAAGAGATTGGACTGCCATTTGTCAGAAATGGTGTCGGGGCTCCTGCTTGGGCAGGGGGGTTGGACTAGATGACCTGCAAGGTCCTTCTAATTCTGATTATCTGTTTGATCTGTTTGAAGAGGGATGCTTTTGTTATATCTCTCTAAATTGTATCTATTTTTGTTTTCATATATTTACACGCATTTCCTCTCATTTGTACTTGATATCTTGTGGGTTTCTAGGATTTATACAGTTCTTGTTTGACAATGTATTAAATGTTATATAGCACAAAATGACAGAGGAGAGGATCCGAACATAAGATTATGAACACCTCACCTGAGTTTAATTCTGTCAATTTATGTTTGCAGCTGCAAATTTTTGTTTATAATTTATGCAAAGTTCTAACAATATGCCAGTGCTGGTTTGGGGCATATCAAAGTCAATTGGTGCTTGATAGTTGGCAAGTTAGACAGCAGTGAGTAATTTGTTTATTCATCAGCCCAAACTGCATGTTAGGTCTAATGAAGTCCCTTTGTGCCATGATTATGTTTTATCAAAACATACATTACAAATGTTAGTTTGCATCCAGAAGATACATCAATACAAGATGTGTCCACATTGGAGCATCCTTTTTCATCTGGTTAAAATAGGTTTTAAATGTTCTTTCATGGCTGAAGTCAGAAGGGGGTTTAAAAGTATTAGTTGAGATTGCAAAAAAGTGTTATGAGAATTAAGCCACCACAAAGCATTGCACTGAACTAAATCATGTGGCTTCTTTGCTTTACTTATTCACTAGCACAGCCTGGCAAGAAGCAGAATACTCAAAACAATCAGGAAGGAAGTTTCTATTTAGAGTATGGATGTATTGAGAAACAAAGAATGGCTCAGAGTTTAGTTCCAATATCTAAAGGGCTGCCACAAAGGACAGGGAATCAACCTATTCTCCAAAACACCTAAAGGCAGAACAAGAAGGAATGGATGGAGACAAATCAAGGAGAGAACCAACCTAGAACTCAGGAGAACATTTCTTCACAGTGAGAACAATTAATCAGTGGAACAACTGTAGAAAGGCTGTCAAAGTGCCTTTCTTCGAGGGTTCAAATTTTTCCACTGGGAGAGCTCCGGCGCAAGGAAACAGACAACTGCTTGAAAGCTGGATCTTTTTATTTCCAGAAGGCAAGAGACAGTGTGGCTGCGTTCCTGGGGCTAGCTAGCTGACTTCGAATGGTAAGTTCCTGGTTTTTATACCTCTTTTCTCCCTTTGTGTATAAATGTTTGTTTAGTGCTTAATGTTTAATGTTTAGATATTAAAATCCTCTCAGAGTTTATTTTTTCACCAGAAGGCAAACTTAGTGAGGCACGGAAAATAAACTCTGTGGAGTGGCTTGATTGTATCATCGGTTTTTTTCCTAATCACTTTTAGCTTTATAATGGTTTTTCCTATTCATTTTGTAGTAAATTTCTATTTGTTTCCTTTGTGATTTATTTTGTAATTTCTGTCTGTTTGTTTTGCTGATTTGGCATGGCCTGTGTAAGGGTTTTGTTTTCCTTGTTTCCCTAGCTTTCTTAATTACTTGGCTTTTGTCTAGGGGGCTTCTTTCAATACCTTTTATTTGATTTCTTTTCCTATGCAAGCTTGTTTTATGGCTGGCCTGATGTTCCCTTTGAGGTTTTCCTGCCTGGGTGACACCACTGTCCTCATGAAGTTCCCTTTCCACACAACTTACCTTCAGAGATTATGGATGCTTCATCACTGGAGGTTTTTAAGCAGAGATTGGGCAGCCAATTGTCAGAAAAACTGTGAGAACTCTTGTTTCAGTAGGGGTTGGACTAGAAAACCTCCAAGGTCCCTTCCAACTCGATTATTTTATTGTATTCTCTCTTTGTTTCTTGCAAATTTGTGTACACTTCGGGCCTTACAATGTTTACTTTGGATTATTGCTTAACTCTATTATCCACCCAGCATTGGCTTTTCTGACTGTTTCCAAGATATATTTTGCTGACTCATTGACTTTTCTTGTTTTTGCTTGCAGCAGATTCCAAATTAACTTATTGCAAAAGAGTGACCATTAAGCGAGAGGGAAATTGCCTTACTTCTGTGTGCCTTAGCAACAGTGCTTTTACTCTCCTGTTGCCATAACAACTGCAGCACACACATCAAGGTCACCAAACCAACTTTTCCTTCCAGCCTGAAGCTATATCAGATGGATTTTCGGTGTGTGCTTCTTTTTATTCTAGATTGCATAAAGGATGACTTGTTCCAAGAAACAACTTTTCACCTACCATGTAAACAAGCACAGGAAGACAATGGTGTACTTTTACAGCTCTTATAACATGATGTGGATGGACTTAGCTTTTACCTGGAAAATAGCCAGAGTAGGAAATTTCATCTCCTTTTTCCTGTAAGAATATGTACATATATTTATACACACAATCCATATACATATACAAATACAGATAAAATATAGACAGACACACACACACACACATACACACAACAGAGAGAGAGAGAGAGAAATAGACAAATACACTGAAATACAATACAGAAATGGAATACAATTTGCAATCCATGCCAAAAATGATTACTATAATTATCACTTCCAATCGAAAGTCATAACATTTTTCTCTGTAGAGCAAAACTAAGGGAGGAAACATTACAAATTGCACCGTTCTCTGTGTAGTCAGCTGGGAATTTTTTTAGATGCATTGTGCTTATACGATATTGCATTTTAAATCATGTTGTCTGCCCACAGTGAGATGGATTGATATATAAACCAGTTTACATAAATAAAAATAAAATAATTTGATTCATAGATTCTTACGCATTTATTATGTCTGCAGCCCTCAGGAATGTCCTTTCCAAACCCACATATAATCCCCAAGAAGAATCTAATCATTTGGAGTATAAAATCCATCATTTCAAAATATTACATGATTCTTCTGTTTCATTCAAACTCTAGAGAAAAATTTAAAAGATATACCCATCAGCTTTTTGATTACTGATAAAGCAGTTTTCCAATAACAAGGAGTGACTGAAATTTGGGACTGTGTTGAATTGAGTCACAACTCAATATTTAATTAAATTGCCAGATAAATATTGTTATCCCACCTTTTTTTAAAGTTTCTCAAAAATGGTTGATGGTAGGTTTTAAAAAAAAAGGTAATGATAAGGTTTTCCAAAAAGACTTAGAGAAGGTATGCAGAAATATTTAAGCTCTGTTAAGACAAGAAGTTTGTGGATGTCATACAGTCAAAAGGGAAAGTATAAGAAGGTTGAAGATATTAGGTGGGATGTGAGGGAGATTTTTCTTCCCCATTAAGATGCAATAATGCTCAAATTCACTTGACAAAATTGAGGTAATTTAAATAAGAATTTTCTTTCTTTCAATTGATAAGGGTTCTATGGCTTTCATCATCATCATCAAAGTTTTACCGTGAATGGTAAGGCTTTTGTTCCAACAAGTCTCCTCCATGTTGATGCTATAGTTTATCTATCCTTTATTTTGTTTTGTTTTGTTTATTTGTTTGTCAAACATGGACAAGATGACAAGTACAGGTATGATCATAAACATGAACAAAGGAAGTAAATACAGATAAATGGGGATAGTAAGATGGGATGGTAGCAGAGTGGTATTCAACTGGTTCACATCGACTCAAGCGAACCGGTAGTGGTGATTTGGTGTGGGTCGCCGAACCAGTAGCGACCCCTGGCTGGACACGCCCCCAACCCAGTTGCCTGGTCACTCGCTTGCCCCGTTCACTCTCCTAGCTTTCCTTACCACTTGGAGGCTGGGTGCAGCTCGGGCAGATATCCCGCAGCTGCTGCACATGTGCACTGTGAGTGCAGCCACAACATTTGCAGTGTGCATATGCAGAGGCCCTGAGACATCTACCCACCTGCCTATCCGCCCAGAGCATGCTTCTCCTGGTGGATGTGATTCCTCCAGCCCGTCCTGGCCCAGCACAGCTAGCCAGTAGGTGGCCAAATGTCTAGCCGTCCCTTTTGCAGCACCAGAAGCCTCTCCCAATTGGCTGACTACTCTCTTCCTCCTCAGCCATATAGAACAAACAGGCAGAGAAGGAAGGGAACAGCCGTCTGTCCTGTTGCACTGAAAAAGGGGTGGCTGGGACCAGAAAAAAAGCCATTTCCAACCACCTCTTTCGGAGTGCTGTACCAGCAGGGTCAATGGGGTAGACCTGCGTGGCTGGGAGCTAGGATATAGCAGTGGCGGTGGCGGGTTGGAGAAGTGCAGCAAAGCCTCTTGAAGAAGCCTAAAGCCACTGTCAGTTCTTTTCAGTATGTAAGGAAGGAAGGTAAGGTTTCAGGAAGTTGAGAAAGCTGCCTGGCCCAGAGCTGCTGGTGGTGGAGGGGGAGGCGAGGCGACAGCACACGCCTCACTTGAATTTCACAGCCCCAAAAGTGGGAGGGGAGGATGGCTTTTTCAGGCAATGCAGGACAGGAGATTGGCTGGGATGAACCCTTGTAATGAGAGATTCTGCCGGGCACTTGGAAGCCTATGTGTGTTTCATATGGGTCTCCTTTCCTAGAGGGAAAGGAGAGAGGAAGAGAGAGGGAAATAGAGAGACAGAGAGAAAGAGAGAGGGAGGGAGAGAGAAAGAGAGAAGAGAGAGAGGAGAGAAGAAAGAAAAGAAAGAGAAAAGAGAAAGAAAGAAAGAAAAAGAGAGAGAAAGGAAGAAAAGGGACAGACAAAGAAAAATGGGATGGAAGGAAGGGAGAGAGAGAAAGAAAGAGGGAGGGAGGAGAAAATGAAAGATATATGGATGAGTGGATGGATGGGAGGAGGGAGGGAGGGAGGGAGAGAGGGTAAAAAAGGAGAGGAACGAAGGACACAAACCCTGGTATAAGAAGACTCTTTGAAACAGCACAGCAATCTAGGGCTGGAAGGGATCTCAGAGGTAAAGCCCCTGTCCCACTGCACTTACGGATGCAAAGAGGATGTAAAACGTTAAAAAAAGCTTGCAATCCATTGGAAAACGCAATGCATCTGTTGTGTACTCACTGCATACGTGTTTCATATGCTCTATCCCTCGAGCATTTGTCCACTGCGATTTCATCCACGCAAAAGGTTTTGAGCTTCACAAAACTTTGTGAACGGATGAACTTTCTGCCACGTACGATGTACATCCGTGACATATACAAGCAACAAATGTTCTATGTCCATTATCATCTGTTAAACATCCACTGTATCCTCTCTGCAACCTCTGCCCATCCCCTCAATTCACATCCGCTGCAGCAGAAAACAGAACGAGGGAGAAAACAAAAGGTGCACGTAACGTCTACAGATGCGTTAGTAGCACGGAAATAGAAAGGATGTAAGCGTATGCATCTTGTATATAAAGGATTAAAACGGACAAAACATTTGTATCTGGGATATATCTCGGATATTTAGGATGTCTGCAGTAGGAATAGAGTATGTAGAAGGCCTCATAGTGGACTACTGATATTTCCTATAAAAAGGGGGAGGAAATAATCTGGATCTCAGTATGAGTCCAGCAGCCGTGGTTTACAGACCTCTTAACCCTTGCTCTTGCTCTTCCACATGGTGCTCTAGCACCAACTTCAGTGCCAACCTGGACCCTGGCTGAAGGTGGCACTGACTCTGCGCTACCTGGCCTCTGGAACCACATACAGAAACATGCAGTATGCCTGGAGGGTGCCACACAACAGCATCAGCAAAGCGGTCAGAGACGTGGTGCAGGACATCATCGAAGAATACGTGGAGGAGCTCCTCCAGTGCCCCACCACTGAAGAAGGCTGGAGGAAACTTGCAGAAGAGTGGTATCAGAGGGGGAACTTTCCCCACACCGTTGGAGCCATAGATGGGAAGTACGTGGCCTGCAAAGCTCCAGCCAGCTCAGGGTCCAATTATTACAACTACAAGGACTTCTTCAGTATCATCCTCTTTGCCATGGTTGATGCTGACTACAAGTTCATCTACATCGATGATTCAGGCAACGGGTCTGCTTCAGATGGCCAGGTATACAACGCTAGTGACCTCAAGGATGGGCTGGAATGCAACCTCATCATGGGCTTCCCAGATCCAGACCCCTGCCCAATGACACACAAGATGTGCCCTACTTCATCATTGGTGATGACGCTTTCTCCCTCAGAACCTACCTCATGAAGCTGTACACTTCAAGATACCTCATCTGCGGAGAAGGCGGAGCCTCGTCCCGGTGCTACAGCTGCGATCTCGGGGCTCTGAGATCGCAGCTGATATTTTCATCCCTGGTCGGTCCTAACGGACCTAAACCGTCCCGTAGAGACGGGGATTGTGAAGGGCACAGTCCCAGGATCCAGAGATATCGCAAAATCTCTGGTTTGATCCGGGAGAAGCCCTTTTGCTGGCGGTGGAAAGGCAGCCTCTAAAGCTGCTGAAGTCGGGACAGCTCCGAAAAGAAAGAGGCTGGAGAGAGGGTGTGTCGGCTGGGTGAGAAACTTCTTTTGTATTGCAAATTGGCTGAGACCTGAAAGGATATCCTGAACAAAGAAGAAACCTTTATTTATCTTTGACTGGAATTTCCTTGAGCGGCGTTTTTTAAAGTGATGTCAAATTGAGGCTTGGATTCTTTCCTTACTATTTTTTTCTCTGAGGAATTTAATGTGATTTTGTAGCTAATCAGATTGAATTTTTTCTTATATATATTTTTATGCTTCTTTTGATTTTTTAATTTTCTTTAGGATAGAGGCCCCCTTTGTTTTTTTTTCCCTCTGAGTTTTGTATACATTACTTTTCTTTCTGGCTGAGGGGGGAAAAAAGTATTAAGAGACTTTGCAACACTGCCAACTAGAGGCTTGAAAATACTTTATTTGAACTGGGGAGAAATGTACAAACACTCCTTCTCAAGGACATTTTAATGTGATAAGATGGAGGGAGAGCACAGAAAAATATTATTACAGGTGTTTTCCTGGACTCTTATCAATGTTTCAACACTTGAGGCTTGGCTTTGAAGCTGCTGGAGAAGAGAGTCATAATAAGAGCCTTGGATAAATAAACAAAGTGCAGTGTGCAGTTCATATATATATATATATATATATATATATATATATATATA
>BLBF01000003.1:10954294-10996331 GCA_015471245.1 Laticauda colubrina
TATTTCACCTAAAACAGTTAGGGTGAACAATGTTATCCCTAACAGCCTTGGTAGGTGAGGGGCTGTTGAAAACCGTGGAAGGGCTGTGACATCGCCTGGGGTGGAGGAGCAGACCTGGACTGGGTAGGAGCAGCTTCAGCT
This sequence comes from Laticauda colubrina, assembly GCA_015471245.1. Lineage (NCBI taxonomy): Eukaryota > Metazoa > Chordata > Lepidosauria > Squamata > Elapidae > Laticauda > Laticauda colubrina. The sequence goes on from BLBF01000003.1 coordinate 10,954,436, forward strand.
AGGCCTTGAGGGTTGTGCAAAAGTGCTGTTATCTTCTCCTTCATCACCTGGTACTGGGCCTCGGACAGGTCCCTGAGGGTGTGGCTCACGTAGGTGATGAAGGTGTGGCGGCCCAATGATCCTCTGCCAAAGTGGACCAGCTGAGAGAGAAGTTCTGTGCTGGTCTTCATTGAGTCCCTGATCTCCAACAGGACACTGTGGTTCTGGCCCTTCAGTCTGCCTCTCTGCCTGCATCCTGTGGAACTTGGGGTGGGTGTGGGTTGGCCTCTGGTGGCTGCTGCTTCTTCCTCCATTTGTGACAGCAGATCCTCCAAGTCCGCCGGCATGGGGAGTGCAGCTATAAGGGGGGTCTCTGCCATGGGGCCCTCTGAAGACACCTGCCTGGACAGGATAGCTGGCTCCTGGCTGGAAGAGGACTGGCTGTCTCTGGGCTGTCTGAGGGAGAGGGGTGTCAGAGGGGCTGCTCCTCAGTGACAGATCTCACCCTCCAGGAAACTGCACTTTGTTATGATGTACATCTCCCGGTCAGTGAGCTTGACAGCGGCCACCCCGGATTTTTTGAGGTGTAGCTTGCCATACCAGGTGTGCATGTGCTTCCACCATCCCAGGAGTACATCTGCAATGTACCCCAGGCTCTCTGCCTTCTCCCTCCAAGCTGCCTGCTTCTTCTTGGTGTCGCGATAGAGTCTGTGGTCCTTTCTCGAGAGGTACTCGTTCTCCCTCAGCCATTCCAGCACTTCATCCTCATGGTCCTCGGAAACGGTGTACTGTTTCCTCTCTCCCTTCTCCTTCCCTTGTCTCTTCCTCCCTCTGGCAGGGGCTTCAGCAGGACCTACAGGGTCTTGAGCAGCAGGGCCTTCAGGGGCTTGAGTAGCAGGGTGTTAAGCCTGGGTTCCCCAACCAGGGTTAGGGAGACAAGCTAAACAGAATGTGCAGCGTTAGTCAGATAGGCACACAGATAAATGAGTGAGCTAAGCTTGTATGTTTATTAACATACAGTAAAAATAACAGATACGCTTGTGCTATAAAGAATATAGTTTATTCCATTATAAGTTCATAGCATAGTCAAAATAACAGTCCAATAGTCATGTATCATTTAGTCAGTCCATTCAGGGATATTCAGTTAGCAAAGTCCATGTAGAATATCCTATGTCAGTTCACTTACAAATTAGTCCTTTGTTCTCTCTCCCATTCGAGCAATGCAGTCTTGATTCCAAGCAGTAATGTGGAATCATCAAAGCCAGAGAGAGAGCAAGCTGTAGTCTTGCTTCTTTTAAAGTGCTTTCACAACCACTCCCTTAATTACTATCCCACAGTTAAAGTTGCAGACACTTTAACATACAAAAATATGATTCATAGTTATTATTTTACCTAAACCAGTTAGGGTAAACAATGTTATCCCTAACACAGGGCCTTCAGGGGCTTGAGCAGCAGGATCTTCAGGGGCTGGAGCAACAGGGCCTTCAGGGGCTGGAGCAGCAGGGCCTTCAGTAGCAGGGCTTTGAGGGTCTTGGGGCTGGTCCACCACAGCAGCAGCAGCAGCAGCAGCAGCAGGTTCAGAGTCAGTGCCAGGGGGTGGGATGCTGGTTCTGTCCTTCTTGCCAGGGCTGGAACCAGTAGGCACGGGCTTCCTCTTTTTCCCTGACTGATGAACCATGGTGTTCCTCCTAGCTGTATGTGGCAGCACGTCTTTCCCCTGAATGCTGACTGCATGCGTGCTGCATCCTTTTATATCCACGGAGCTGATGCAATTCATACTCCCTGCATGCGCAGTGAATGTTTTGCATCCGATACACATCCGCGCGGCATCCACTTTGCTTCCTGTAGGCGTCCGTGATGCATCCATGTCATCTGCTATGCATCCACCCCTTCCGCTATGCGTCCGCTTCATAATTCTCCCCTGGAACCCCTTCGGAGGAGTCATCCGCTTCCATCTGCTGTCATCCGCTAGGCTTCCTATCAACATCCGCTTAACATCCCCGCTACGTACTACCCACATCCGTTCTTTTCCGTTCTTTTCCATTCTGTTTATGCAAATTTTTGCCACTTTTTGGAGCGGATTACAACGGATGGAGCCACCCCTGAAATTTTGCTCGTCCGCTGTGTCCTTTATTCATACGTTTTGCGTCCATCGGCCAGTGGGACCTAGCCTTAAACTTCTAGTCAATGTTGGCAAGTTTAAGACTTGTGGACTTCAACTCCCAGAATTCCTGAGCTAATATGACTGGAGGAGGAATTCTGGGAATTGAAGTCCACAAGTCTTCAAGCTGTCAAGTTTGAAGACCCCTGTTCTAGTCCAACCCCCTCCTCAGGCAGGAAAACTCTGAGGATGCCAAAATCTGAACAGAGGTCCTGGGAAAGGTGTCAGAATAACAGAATAATACTTAGAAGGGACTTTAAGGAGAACTCTATACCATTTCAGATAAAAAACTTCCAGTGTTGGAGCACCCAGAACTTCTGATGGCAAGCAATTCCACTGGTTAATTGTTCTCATTGTCAGGAAGTTGCTCCTTACTTTTAGGTTGCTAGTTCCTCTGTTCAGTTTCCATCCTTCTGGTGCTTTGGAAAATACATTGTTTGCCTTCTGGTGTTCAAAAATATATTGCCCCCCCTCTTCTTTCTGACAGCTACCGAAAAGCATGTTGCCTATCACCCTCTTGGGCAAAGCATGTGAGCCATTTCCTCCTTTCAATGGTCCATCAAAATACATCTATAGTACGTAGATAAAGCCCATGTCCCACTGCACCAACGGATGCAAAGAGGATGTAAAATGGACAAAAAAGCTTGCCATCCATTGGAAAATGCGATGCATCCGTTGTGTACTCACTGCATGCGTGATTCATATGCTCTATCCATCAAACATCCATCTACTGCTATTTCATCCACTCAAAATGTTTTGAGCTGCACAAAACTTTTTAAGTGGATGAACTTTCCGCTGCGTACGATCTACATCTGCGACATATATAGGCAACAAACATGCTACGTCTGTTATCATCCGTTACGCGTCCGCTGTATCCTCTCGGCATCCTCTGGACATTCCCTCAACTCACATCTGCTCCAGCTGAAAACGGAAAGAGGGAGGAAGTGAAAGGTACACAGAACGTCCACACAGCGTGAGCACAGAAATAAAAAGGATGTAAGCGGATGCATCTCATATATAAAGCATTAAAATGGACAAAACGTTTGTATCTACGACGTATCTCGGATATTTAGGATGTCTGGAGTATGCCTAGAGTATGTGGAAGGACACCTAGTAGAAAACTGACATTTCCTATAAAAAGGGGGAGGAAATCACCTGGAACTCACTATCAGTCCAGCAGCCGTGGTGTACAGACCTCTTCACCCATGCTCTTGCTCTTCCACATCATCCATTGATCTCCACCATGGATCATCACACACTCCTTATGGTAGCTGCCATCATTCAACACCAGAACCAAACCCTGTTCAGACTGTTTCACCTTTTCTATGGAAGGAGAAGAAGGAGACATCCAAGAGCTGTGTGGGTCTGAAGATGGATCGGGAGAAGAGTGGAGTTTGGACTGTATGACCAGTTGATGGTGGAGCTGAGGAATGAAGACACTCGTGCATTCCAGCACTTCATGAGGATGCCACCAGCCATGTTTGACAAAATTGTGGAGTGTCTGAGACCCAGGTTGACCAAGCCGAGCACCAACTTCCATCTGAACCTGGACCCTGGACTGAAGGTGGCACTGACTCTGCGCTACCTGGCCTCTGGAACCACGTACAGAAACATGCAGTATGCCTGGAGGGTGCCACACAACAGCATCAGCAAAGTGGTCAGAGACGTGGTGCAGGACATCATCGAAGAGAGGATCTTCAACTACAGGCTGTCCAGGGCAAGACGGGTGATGGAGAACTCCTTTGGCATCCTGGCCAACAGGTTCCAGGTTCTTCTCACCACCATGCAGCATCACCCAGGGACTGTAAGGAGCATCGTGGAAGCTTGCTGCATCCTGTACAATCTCACGCCTGGGGTGGAGGAGCAGACCTGGACTGGGTCAGAGTAGGTTCAGCTGGGCCTTGAGGGTTGTGCAGAAATGCTGCTATCTTTTGCTTCATCACCTGGTATTGGACCTCAGGCAGGTCCATGAGGGTCTGGCTCACGTAGGTGATGAAGGGCTTCCGGTCCGAGGATGGTATGTCGCTGTGGACCAGCTGAGAGAGAATTTCTGTGCTGGTCTTGATTGTGTCCCTGATCTCCAACAGGACAGTGTGGCTCTGGCCCTCAAGTCTGCCTCTCTGTCTGCATCCTGTGCAGCTGGGGGTGGGGCTGGAGGTGGGTTGGTCTCTGGTGGCTGCCGCTTCTTGCTCCATTTGAGACAGGGGATCCTCCACGTCCTCTGGCATGGGGAGTGCAGTTGTTGGGGGGGTCTCTGCCGTGGGGCCCTCCAAAGACACCTGCCTGGACACGGTAGCTGTCTCCTGGCTGGAAGAGGACTGGCTGTCTGTGGGCTGTCTGAGAGAGAGGGTTGTCAGAATGGCTGCTCCTCGATGGTGGACCTCACCCTCCAGGAAGCTGCACTTGGCCATGACGTACATCTTCCGGTCAGTGAGTTTGACAGCGGCCTGACCAGATTTCTTCAGGTGTAGCTTGCCATACCAGGTGTGCATGTGCTTCCACCATCCCAGGAGTACGTCTGAAGTTTAGCCCAGGCTCTCTGCCTTGTCTCTGCATGCTGCCTGCTTCCTCTTGGTGTCGTGATAGAGTCTGTGGCCCTTTCTCCACAGGTACTCGTTCTCCCTCAGCCATTCCAGCACCTCCTCCTCATGGTCCTCAGAAAGGGTGTACTGTTTCCTCTCTCCCTTCTCCTTCCCTTGCCTCTTCCTCCTTCTGGCAGGGGCCTGAGCAGCAGGGCTTTGAGGGCCTTGGGGCTGGTCCATCACAGCAGCACCAGCAGCAGCAGCAGAAGCACCAGCAGCTTCAGAGTCAGCACCAGGGGGTGTGATGGTGGTTCTGTCCTTCTTGCCAGGGCTGGCAGGAGTAGGCACAGACTTTCTCTTCTTCCCTGACTGACGAACCATGGTGTTCTTTCAAGATGTCTCTGGCAGCAGGTCTTTCCTCTGAATGCTGACTGCTTGCAAGCTGCATCCTTTTATATCCGCGGAGCTGATGCAATTCATCCTCCCCGCTTGCACAGTGAACGCTTTGCATCCGCTATGCATCCGCTATGCATCTGCTATGCATCTGCTATGCATCTGCTATGCATCCTATTGGCATCCATGATGCATCCGTGACATCCGCTACACATCCACTCCTTCTGCTAAGCGTCCGCTTCGCTATTCTCCCCTGGAAGCCCTGCAGATGTGTCATCTGCTTCCATCCACTTCCATCCGCTAAGCTTCCTACGAACATCCGCTAACTATCCTTGCTACGTACTACCCCCATCCGTTCCTTTCCGTTGTTGTCTGTTCTGTTTATGCAAATTTGGGGCACTTTTGAGAGCGGATAACAATGGATGGAGCCACCCCCAAAATTTTGCTCATCCGATGTTTCCTTTTTACATACGTTTTGCATCCGTCGGCCGGTGTGACCTAACCTTAATAAAGTCATACAGTTTACTTAAAACAGTTATTAATAAAGGTTATCTTTGCTTCACACACTTGATTCATTTTTTTTACTTAATAAAGTGTTGGTGAAAACTTTGAAAAAATGGTTAATCCTTTGCATTCTTGTGGGATGGGTAAGGATAGTTCTGGGATGGGTAAGGATAGTTGTGGGATGGGTAAGGATAGCTGTGGGATAGGTAAGGATAGCTATGGCTAGGTAAGGATAGCTGTGGGATAGATAAACCTCCAGTGCAAGCATAGTGGGACTGTATGGTCCACCCTCCCAGCTGCCACACATATGGCCCTTTTTTATCAATAACAATTTATTCATTGATCAACACATTTCAAAATAAACAAAGCTCTTTATTAATGCCCTATTCATTGTAGGGCCACTCAACATACATGGCACAATCTCATCAGTGTTATGAGACAGGCTCAAGGAAGCATCCATTAACCATCTATCATCCTGTCTTGCCACTCCACTACTCCAGCTGGGGAGTTGCATCAGTGACTCAGTATGTTGCACTGCTTCTTCCCTTCACATGAAGCTCTGTTGGGGCCTTGTATATCCACAGTGTCTATCAGGTTTCATCCTTGCCTCCATTCACCAGGCTCCATGTCCCCATTACCTTGTTGACGGTCCACAAGCCTGTTCTGCAACACTGGGTAGCAGGTGCGCATGAGATTGTGCAGGATGCAGCAAGCTTCCATGATGCTCCTCACAGTCTCTGGGTGATGCTGCATGGTGGTGAGAAGTACCTGGAACCTGTTGGCCAGGATGCCAAAGTCGTTCTCCACCACCCGCCTTGCCCTGGACAGCCTGTAGTTGAAGATCCTCTCTTCACGGGTGAGGTATCTTGAACTGTACGGCTCCATGAGGTAGGTTGTGAGGAAGAAGGCGTCATCACCAATGATGAAGTAGGGCACATCTAGTGTGTCATTGGGTAGGGGGTCTGGATCTGGAAAATCCATGATGAGGTTGCGTTCCAGCCCATCCTTGGGGTCACTGGCATTGTATGCCTGGCTATCTGAAGCAGACCCGTTGTCTGAATCATCGATGTAGATGAATTTGTAGTCAGCATCAACCATGGCAAAGAGGATGATACTGAAGAAGCCCTTGTAGTTGTAATAAGTGGACCCTGAGTTCGCTGGAGCTTTGCAGGCCACGTACTTCCCATCTATGGCTCCAACGGTGTGGGGAAAGTTCCACCTCTGATACCACTGTTCTGTAACTTTCCTCCAGTCTTCTTCAGTGGTGGGACAATGAAGGACCTCCTCCATGTATTCTTCGATGATGTCCTGCACCACTTCTCTGATCATTTTGCTGATGGTGTTGTGTGGCACCCTGCAGGCATACTGCATGTTTCTGTATTCCAGAGGCCAGGTGGTGCAGAGTCAGTGCCACCTTCAGTCCAGGATCCAGGTTGGGATGGAAGTTGGTGCTCGGTTTGGTCAACCCGGGTCTCTGACGCTCCACAATTTTGTCAAACATGGCTGGTGGCATCCTCATGAAGTGCTGGAATGCACGAGGGTCTTTCATTTCTCAGCTCCACCATCAACTGGTCATACATTCCAAACTCCACTCTTCTCCCGATCCATCCTCGGACCCACACAGCTCTTGAATGTCTCCTTCTTCTCCTTGTGTAGAAAAGGTGAAACAGTCTGAACAGGGCTTGGTTCTGCTGTTGAAAGATCGCAGCTATCATAAGGACTGTGTCATGATCCATGGTGGAGAACAATGGATGATGTGGAAGAGCAAGACCAAGGGTGAAGAGGTTCCATGTCCGTTATCATCTGTTAAACATCCGCTGTATCCTCTCTGCATCCTTTCTATTTCCGTGCTACTAATGCTGTGTGGACGTTCCATGTACCTTTCATTTCCTCCCTCTTTCTGTTTTCAGTTGGAGCGGATATGAGTTCCGAGGATGGCCAGAGGATGCAGAGAGGATACAGCGGATGTTTAACAGATGATAACGGACATGGAACGTTTGTTGCCCGTATATGTCGCGGATTTACATCGTACGCGGCAGAAAGTTCATCCGTTCAAAAATTTTTGTGCAGCTCAAAACTTCTTGCGCGGATGAAATCGCAGTGGACGGATGCTCAATGGATAGAGCATATGAAACACATATGCAATGAGTACACAACGGATGCATTGTGTTTTCCAACGGATGGCAAGCTTTTTTGTCCGTTTTACATCCTCTTTGCATCCATTGGTGGGCTTTAGGGAAGCATTTGGAGAATATAATGTCACATGAACCCTTTGCTTAGTGATGGCAATCCTGACAGTCCCATTACCATTGTAAACCAAGGACTGAGTGTTCAGGTTGTCATTGTCATATGATCACAATTTACAATTTCCTGCCAGCTTCCCCATTTACTTTTCTTGTCATGGAATTGCAGGGATGCTGTAGTAACCAGAATTACAAGTACTCATCATAAATACCTTTCATTTAGTACCATTGTAACTTTGAGTAGTCTCTGAATGAGGACTACCTATAGAAAGGCATGCAAAGCATTGCAATGCAGTTTCAGCCATATTTTAATTTCACAGTTATGTCATCTAGTTTTTAAATTAATATCTGCCCATAAAAAATAATAATAAAAGGGTTTTCAAAACTTAAGTTAAAAGTTTATACTCTTCAAACACTGATAATCTCACTTCCCTAAAAAAATGAGATGGCAATTTTTTAAATTACTATATATGAAGTATATTTTCTAACCAGATAATTTTATCAGGTAGCTCTCTTTTGGCTTTCTGTTTCTGAGGCATCCTTTTGAGGGTGAGATTCTCACCCCCTTTCTTATTTTACAGCTGTATATTAGAAATCATTTTTAATGAAATGTAAGAATATGGTTCCTGCATTAAAAAATAAAAGTCTTCAAAAGCTATTAGTGCATTTTACTTCAGGGATTTCTTTGAAGTATGAAGATGTTTCCATTCCTAAAGTAGCACCTTGCAAATTAATAAATGACTGGCTATTGTTCAGAGCAGTGATTGCCTACTGGTGGGCCACGGACCACTGGTGGTCCATGAGAAATTTTTTGTGGTCCACAGAGAAATGTCACCCTCCCCAAAGCACCCCCCAAAGTAATTAATCTATGCTGTGCAGGAATACAAGGCTGCGCTGCCCACATAGCCCACAGGAGCACAAGGCTTGCGTCACTCGCATTGCGAACAACCTGAAGTAGTGGGGGGGGAAAGGGCAGAGGGTGGGGAACTTGCCCCACTTGCCCCACTTGCCCCACTTGCCCCACATGCCTTGGCTGGCCATAGGATTGCTTCTTTCCACTTCTCTCTTCATCTGCTTTTGGCTGCACACAAGGAAAGCAGCTTTATTTCTCTCCCCCAAACTCTGCCAGAAATGAGTCTTTGGGACCCTGTAAGGCATCCTGCTCCAAGAGGCTGCGCTGGCATGACAAGTCTCACAAACAAATATTCATTTCTGGTGTAGTTTGGGGGAGAGAAAGAAAGAATTCTGCTGCTTCTGCTGATTTCCTTGCATGAAGCCAAAAGTCTCTGTCTCCCCTCCCCCCATGAGAACAGAGCTGGAGACAGTATCCTGCAATCCCAAATAAAGAATGATCAATCAGTAGGAAAACGGGGTGGGGGATTTTCCTGCAGATTTTTGGGGAGGATTTTCCCAGGGTCTCTGCTGCTTCTGCTTCTTCTACAGAGACCCTGGGAAAATCCCCAAAAAAGTCTGCAGGAAAATCCCCCACCCCTTTCTTCTCAGAACAGAACAGAAACAACCTGGAATTAAGGAAAAACTTCCTAACACTGAGACCAATTAACCTGTGGAACAGCTGGCCTTCAAAAGTTGTGCGTACTCCATTATTGGAGATTTTTAAGAGACTAGAAAGTTATCTGAAATAGTATACGTTCTCCTGCTTGAGCAGGGGGCTGGACTAGAAGACCTCCAAGGTCCCTTCCAGGCAGCTCTGTTCTGTTCTATTTTCCAGCCCTCATTTATAGTCAGTTAAATTCCTCAGCCACTATGGTCATCTGGGGAATTCTGGGAGGTGAAGACTATAGGTCTTAAAGTTGCCAAGGTTGGACATTCTTGTTTTAAAGACCAATTCCAGTCTTGTATGTGTCATAAGCTTATAGTGGCTTCTCATCAGTTGGAAATCTCATGACAGAAGAGGGCTCAAGTGACAAAATGTGCTACCAAGCAACTTGGTGATGGAAGCCACTGGTGAACCAGTAGAAGCTACACTGGTATCACGTGCATAATGGACTCCAACTGGAAATTTTTATGCAGAGAGATTGCCTGCTACTTTTAGCTGCTTCTCTAAGCCAGGGGTCACCAACTTTTTGGACCTCAGGGATCACCAAATTCATAATTTTAAATCCTGCAGACCACTAACATGAATTTTGACTGATGGTGGCTTGCTGATATTGGTGAAAAAGTTGGTCCCCTATTCCAGAGCTGCAGTTGTCACAAGACTGGCCCTTTGGTCATCCCGGAGCTACTTTTAAGGGTAGGGGTGTCCTACTTTTTTACCCAGATCCTTCATCTGACCCCACTGCCGCTTCTTTTATGGCCAAAAAGAGTGAGTGACATGCCTTGCCTGGCTCCCCACCAGCAAGCACTGAAGCTCCACCACTGCCACTGGGGGGAGAAAGAGAGAGGGAGGGGGAGAGAGAGATCCAATCTAACCTCGGAGAGCTGGCAATGATGTTCTCTCTCTCTCTCTCTCTCTCTCTCTCTCTCTCTCTCTCACTCTCACTCTCACTCTCACTCTCACTCTCACATACACACACACACACACACACACACAGACACACAGGTCCCTTCAGTGGTGGTGGCTTCTGCGATGGCCTCAGTGTTTGACTCCTTATCTTCTTCGGCTGGGTTGAACGGTGTGAGTGCATTGTTACTGGCCATTTTGGTTGCTCGGTTCTTGTTGCCGTCGCTCTTCTACAACGATCCCATCCTCATCGCCAGTGTTCTGTTCTGAGAAGAAAGGTACGCGAGACCAGTGTTCCAACAAACAGTTCTTTATTATAACAACTCAGTGACTTGTAACAGAACATTTGCCGAAGCCGTGGCAGCCCTTTTTATAGCGGCTGCTCGTGGCTTGCAGCCAATGACAGTTCTTTAAGCTTTCCTGCCCTCAGGCAGGCAAATTGCAATGGTACTTTATTGTCCAATCCTGTTGCGGCCTGCTCGGCCAATCAGATTTAGGTATTTGGAGTATTCTAATTTCTATACACAACAGCTTCTCTCTTTGATTTTTTTTTTCCAACCATTGTTTCTTGTCCTGCCCTCTGGTGCTCTGGAGAATAATTTGATTCCCTCTTCTTTGTGGCAGCCCCATAAGTATTGGAATACTGCTATCATGTGATCCCTAATTCTTCTTTAGACTAGCCAAACCCAAGCTGTTCTTCATATGGTTTAGTCTCCAGGCCTTGGATCATCTAAGTTGCTCTTCTTTGAACTTTTCCCATACAGATTCCTTAGTTATGAGAGACTAGCCTTAAAGAGTCCTTTCTGAAACTCTTAGAATCTGTCTAGTTCATGCATCTATCTTTAGCTTTGAGAGGGCTGGCAGGAGAATCAGATATATCAGATTTAGGAATTAATTTGGGGCAGCAAATTTGGTTATGGAAGATTATTGATATTCAGTGAGCCAATATGCTTTTAGACCTCCCCTCTCCTCCCTCCTCTCCTTCCCTCCCCTTTTCCAGTGATTTAATCTCTTATGTCACCATAATTTCTTTTTCAATTTCATGAGGCCATAGTATCTAAGACCAGTAATGGTCTCAGATGAATGAAAACAAATTGGGACTGACTCCAATAAGATGGAAATATTTTGGAGTGAATGGTGTTCAACCTTTCCTAGATAGAGTTATTGCAAAAATCAGTTTCTACAATAGTTATTAATCTCTCGCAACCCTTGAGGGATCAAACAACCTCTTTGACTTTGGCTGATGTACCAACTGTGACCTTCTTGATAGAGACCACTTATCCAGAGTCACTCATGCTCTGATCTTCTTTAGGCTATGTGCCTTAGCTGCCTGTTGGACATAAATCAAGAACATGTGCTGAATATAGCATCTGTCAGCCTTAGAAACCAAGGCAACTGATTTGGAAAAGCGGAGTAGTTGGTTAATAAAGTCTTTGAGGAGTTGATAGTAATAGCCCCCCCCCCCTTCACGCAGGTGACAGCATGCATTTTGACAGCTGAACTCTGTGTGGACAAATTCTGTTTCGCAGCATGAATTGGCTCAACATGTGAATATTACTTATCTCTAATAGGATGCCTGCAGAAAATTCCAGTTGTTTGTTTATTTTATATTCAGTTTTTATCCTGCCTCTCTTTGAGGAGCTCAGGGCAGATTATACTGTCTTCTCCCCCCATTTTATCTATGCAGTGGGAATATGCATTAGTGCCAGGAGTGTCAAACTCAAGGCCCATGGGCTGGATCTGGCCTGCAGGGTGATTAGATCTGCCCTGTCTGGCCACCCTGGAAACAGCAAAGAACTGGCCCATGGTGCTCCTGCCAGTGAAAATGGAGCTCCGTTTTCACTGGCAGAGGGCTGCAGGAAGCCATCACGAATGAAAATGGATGTTGAGTTGGCCACGCCCATCTTTGCCATGCCCCCTGAGGTCAAACACAATCGTGATGCAACCCTCAATGAAATCAAGTTTGACGCCACTTGCCTAGAAGAATATCTCAGCATTATACTATGATTCTTCTCTATGCACTTCCATGACTGAAAACAATTCCTGGTTTGAGCCCATGCACAGAGATGCTTTGTTCCTCAGTTCCTGGTCCACCGTTTTAAACCACCTTCCACTCTACAACCTTTTACATGTAGTCCTCGACCTGTGACCACAATTGAGCCCAACATTTCTGTTGCTAAGCAAGACAATTGTTAAGTGAGTTTTGCCCCTATTATATGACCTTTCTTACCATGGTTGTTAAGTGGATCTCTGCTGCTGTTAAATTAGTAATATACTTGTAAACTGAATCTGGTTTCTCCATTGACTTTGCTTGTCAGAAGGTCACAAAAGGTGATCACATGATCCTGGAACACTGCAACATGTCAAGGTTTCACCAATGCCCTAATAAAATCAGGAGCCTCAAGCCATTGAGGAAGAAAAATCCAATTGTTTATTAGGAGCGCCATGTTGGCACAACCTAAGTAAAACCAGCTCTGACTTCACCCAGTTTGCTACCCTGTTTTCCCCTCTCTTCAAGGTGTGTCATCAGTCACATTCCCCAACGGTAATTTCATGAGCCATAGAATTCACTCCCTCCAGCTGCTATGGGTCTCCGTGAAGATGGCCTTGACTCGGTGGATTAGGATGTGTTTTGTTTTGACTGAGGTGTGAATTCCTTGGTGCAGCTGTAAGGCACGATTTCCCATCCCCCTGCTTATGGCAACTTGAAAGCAGGTCAGGAAAGCTTCACGAGTTGACACAACCATCACAAATATGAACCAATTCCCAAGCATCTGAATTTGGATCACTTGATCATGAGAATGCTGCAACGGTCATAAATGTGAAAAACAGTAATAAGTCACTTTTTTCAGTGCTGTTGCAACTTCAGTTGCTAAGCAAATTGTTATAGGTTGAAGACTACCTGTATTGAAAAATGAAATACATAACCGCAAGTGTAAATGCTATTTATCTCTGATGTATATTTAAAGACAAAAGCAAAGTATTTGGTACAAGTAACACCTGTACTATATCATCTCATGAAAAAAAAGAACAATTGAAATGCCACCAATAACACTATATTAAAACTGATGTCTCAAAGTTTCTTGGGCTATCATTGCTAAGATGAAAATTCTAACAATATTTAAATGTCATATATGTGCATCACAATCCTTAACAGTAATTTTTGTGACAAACTCACACAAAACTAGGGACTGGTATAGATGCAAAATTTAATATTGTTGGGTGGGATTGTTTTTTTAAAAGCATATTCCTCGCATTTCTGGAAAGGTACCAGTTGAAACAAAACAGCAACTGAATAGAAGCTGTTTAAGCTGTTTATAGAATAACAGAGTTGGGTATGGGCCTTGGAGGTCTTCTAGTCCAATCCATTGCTTGAGGAGGAGACCCTATACTGTTCAAACATATGGCTCTCCAGTCACTTCTTAAAAGCTTCAACCCATGATTTCTGAAGGCAAACCATTCCATTGGTTAATTGTTAGGAAATTTCTCCTTACTTCTAGGTTGCTCCTCTCCTTGATTAGCTTCCATCCATTGCCTCTTTTCTTGCCTTCTGGTGTTTTGGAAAATAGTTGACCTTCTCATCTTTGTGGCAACCCCTAAAATATTGGAACACTGCTATCATGTCACCTTCTGAATAAACCTCTAAGGATCAAGAGACTGAATGCTATAAGTATTCCACCATCAATTTAGATTAAATAGATCTTCTTACACGTAAACAGACACAGATGTACAGAATGCCGGTGTATAAAATTTGTGCTATCTTTTGAAACAATAGAATGTAGTGTGAGTTGGCACATAACAGATCATTCTAATGTTTCATTTGGTGGGATGAAAGTTACGATCAGAATCTACTGAGATGCAAGTATGTTTGAACAATTATAGAATAAAATGAAATTCCCAGAGTAATTATCGCTTGGCAAAAGCAACAGTAAAGTTCACACTTAACACATCGCTTCTCACTTCTTCTGTAGCTCCAAATGTCTCTATAGCACCTTCCATGTGGAGTTAGCAGAATTCCGGAAGCCTTTGTTTCGACAAGCCGCTCCATGCAATCCTCCATGTAACAATGAAACATGAAGTGGCCTAAGGAAACATGTTGCTCTGAATTGTTTGTAAAACAACCTTGCTAATATGGCAGCTCGTAAAAAATATTTATAGCCCACGAAGCACCATCTTTTACACCCTGAAGCAGAAAGCAGCAGTAGCAGCTGTAGCCTAGTGTTGGTGTGCTCATTGCTTGGAGAATTAGAGATAGTTCTAAATCTCAAACCAACCAATAATACACCCTCCAAAACCAGGAAAAAATACTGAACCAATGGAAACAGTTAAACCTCCAAATCAAAGCAGAATTATTTTGATTTCATCGACAAATAAGGAATGTAAGGATTGAGGTGGCTGATCCAGGAACCATCCACTCCCAGATTTAAGGTGGTTGTTATGCAAATGTTCAACTGCAAACCAAACAAGCATCACATCAAATATCCATTATTTTGGAAAGATAACACAAGTGTCAGCTGTCACCTTATGCTTGCTGTGCTTTGTTGTTATGTGGTGACAGACTGCCATGAGCTGGGGGGGTGGGGGGTTGTGCTTGGAGAATTGAAAGTAGAGGCTGCACCACCTAGAGATACTGCCCCAAGGTCATCCAGCTGGAAGAAGGAGGGAACTGCATACCAAGATGCACTGAGATTGACCATCATGAAAAATCTTGCATGGACTGATTTGCTTGATTACAGTAGGCTGGGTAGCTGGGTGGGGGCAGGAGAGGATAGAAGTGAGGGATTTTGGCA
The DNA here is from genome assembly GCA_015471245.1 of Laticauda colubrina. Lineage (NCBI taxonomy): Eukaryota > Metazoa > Chordata > Lepidosauria > Squamata > Elapidae > Laticauda > Laticauda colubrina. Next base: position 10,969,489 of record BLBF01000003.1, read on the forward strand.
CACAATTCTCAGTTCTGTCTTTGCAGAGCTGCATTACACCACTTAACCTCTAGTAAAACTATACCTTTCTTAACAAATAAAGCCAAGGATTGTTTATATTTAGATAGTTTAGCTTGTGGCCAGTCTGACAGCAAGTTTAATCTTATGAGGATCTTTAAGCTATTTCTATTTTGGCATTAGCCGTGGGCAATAAATTGTTGTGCAGTCCCATCTGCAATAAAATCTAAACCTCTCGCTGAATGAAGCCATGTCTTCTCAGCCAAATCAAGCATGGAGTTGAACAAAGTTGTGGAATTTTGGGAGATGAGAGCCATGATTTAGTGTTCAGTCCAGGTCAGAACACCTAATGCCTTGAATGCTGACTCCGACTCCCACATTTAGCCATCATCCATACCTCAAGGATTTACACAAGAATTCTGAACTTCTGGCAACTCATTAATGGTCAGCTAAATTATCGCTGCTTTGTACTATATCCTGCACTGCAATCTCCTTATTGCACTCTTCTACAACTCTGGAGAAAGCCAGCTCAGCATGTTTTTACTTCTATCTATTCCTGGATATGTTTTCCTCTATTCTGATTTATTTCAAAAGGAGGAGAGTGTTAATCTCCTCTGACTTTTCTCACTGCAGCCTAATATATATGAATGTGCTAAAGTTTTGTTAAAAAGATTGGAGGTAATTCAATTTAAAAAAACTGTGAGTCTTTAATTACGTTTATCAGTTTTAAAGAATTAACAAGAGCAAAAGACAAATAAGAAAGGAGAACTGAAAGGAGAATTGAACAACCAATTTGAAGAGTTTTCCCTTCAGCGGCTATATGTCTTCACCCAGGAATACACAAATAAAAACGGTAAGAAGAAAGAAGTTAGAACAACATTCAGCAGCCAGTATTCCAATTTCACATCCACTTTTCACTAATCCTTCGTCTTACTATATTTCTTCTAGATCTTCAATTCAGCTTTCTTTGATTTAAAGTTCTTTTTTAAAAATCTGACATTTAGACAGCTTTAGGAAAGATGCTAACATGGTGGACATAGAAGAGAAAAGTACAAAAGAAAAAGACCAAAAAATTGAGCTGCTCAGTTCTCTTTTTAAAATCCATCTGAGAAGGGAACCTTTTGGTTCTCCAGAGTATGGTTTTATTGGGCTTTGATGGTCTCGGTCCACTATTTACACTGACAGGTTTGCTTGATTGAGAGATAAAGTTTATGATTTTCTGCAACCATTTTATGTCTAAATCTCTTGGGATAGGAATTCTCCCCATCCCATATTGCTCTGAAGTGGGCAGCTTCCTTCTGATTTAACAAAGGTTTGGATTTAGACTACTGTGCATGCCTGACACCTGCCTGAGACCTAACTTCAAGGATGTAGTCATGCAAGTATCTGCCACCTGTGAAATCCATCACATATGACAGACTAAGTGCTCAGCACATGAATAGGATGCTGAGTTTCAGCTTCTAGCTCAGGATGTGGACATGAATGAAAGAGAGTTAATTGACCAAAGAAGATCTGTCAGAGTAGCTCATTTGCCATGGCACTCCAGAGATTATGACAGCATAAATCCAGGTCTACCTGGACACTGCTGGAAAATTCAAGGAATGGAGACTGGAATGGAGAATGGAAAATTCAAAGGAAGGAATATGCCACTATTATCTTTCATTCCCTTCCTCCCTTCCATTTGAGAGACTTCAAAAGTTGACCTCATTTACCTCTGTTTTCTACCTGAGAAAAGTTGTCACTTCACAAAGGTCTATCTCTATTGCAGAGAGCTCAGCCACTTGGCAAATGAGTGCTTTGCTGAGACTGCCTATGCCCATGAAAGAATCAAGCGTTGCCCTTGGGGGAAGAGGGAAATTCTAAGGGCAGATTACTTTAATCCTCCTGAAACAAGATAGTCCCACCCCTCATTGACTCAATTGCTAGAGCAAGTAGACATTAAGAGGTCAGACATTCAGATGTGTGCTCTGACATTTAATCATAATTGTTACCTTTCAGGCCCTAATTGACACTATAATACATCCAGGGATGGGCTTCAAATTTTTTAGCAAGGAGATCTCTGGGTGTGTGGGTGTGGGTGGGTGGTCATGTGACTGGGTGAGTGTGGCCAACTAGATGTCGCTTCTTTGCCTTAATTACGTAAAAAAAGATATATACCAAAAAGTTGTTTGTTATTTCATTCATTTAATACTTAAATAAAGGACTGGGTGAAACCTGGTGTCAGCCTTCAAGATCTTCTACTATTGCTTTGCATCTTTCGGCTGTCATAAGAAACAGGGGGAGGGGAGGAAGGGATAAGTCTGGGAAGTGAGCTGGAGGTGTTACATTTTCCTGTTGTGTAAATGAAGGGGGGGAAGCATACATCAGAGTTAGGTTTCTATTTCTCGCTTAGCTTTCTTTTCTCTGTGCAACTGCAACCCGTTATCAAAGTATGCCAAGGTCAACAGACAGAGGCCTCATCATCACCTGAAGATGCCCACATGATCATATTCACAATTTCTAATTGGAAGATTCATCTGAACTATTGGGGGTGGGAACAATTCCATCATTTTGTATATGTGAATTGCGCGCCTAATTTCTCTGATTCAGAATTCTCTGGTTGCTACCACTTCACTTTCAGTAAAAGATAACTTTTCTCTAACTTAAAGAGTCTAAGTATTTCTTTCTTGGATTTTGAATAGAGCACCGCCTGACACCAGGCTTAAAAGCAGCAACTATGAGAAGGATCTTGGAGTTTTAGTGGAGTTTCTGGGGAGTTATTATTTGGGAATTAATTCCTTTAGAGGCTAGTGGCTATGTTATCTGATTTTCTCAATGGCTCTCCCTTGCAACCGCTGAGTGGATTGTTTATCTAGCTTTAAACACCTTTAGGAGGTGTGAAATACTCTTAACAGAATGCCCAGAAGTTCAATTAAGCCTATTAAGAGCTATCCCTTGCTGCTTGTCTTTCTGAGGTTATTGGGGGCTCTCCGAGCCACGCAGAATCTTAGTTAGGGGTCTCCCAAGCCCCTGAGAACCTCCAGCAGCCCAACCCTGAGTACAGCTAAAGGAGAATGCTTGTAGCTCAGGGTTGGAATGAACGGTCCTTAATGCTCCCTGAGCTTGCTTGTTTTGTTGCAGACATTTCATTACCCAATGAAACGTTTCGTTAACACATTTGGCTTGTGAAGAAGGGAAATGTTTCCAGGCTACAAGATACTGGAGCCGACCCCTCCGCGAGAGTCCAGAATTTCTTGAACTTCAAAATTTTGTTCACCTTCAATCAGTATTGGTATGGGAGGGTCAGCCTGGATGGGTCTTAAATCAGAAGTATGTTCAGTTTTAACAAACTAACATGGAAAACCGGGTGAATTCGTCGAAGAGTTTTCGGTAAGTTCAGCTGGACTGTTACAGGGTTTATAATCTGTTCAATCGTGAAAGGACCAACATATTTAGGACCAAGCTTCTTTGACTTTTGAGTGGTTTGCAGGTATCTGGTGGACAGGAAAACTTTGTCGCCTACTTTATATAATTTCTGTGGAGATCTTTTCTTGTCTGCAAACTTCTTATGAGATTGATGGGCCTCGTTCTAATGCTTTACATGTTACTGGCCAGTTAAGTTGGAGTTGAGTTATCTATTCATCCAACGAATGGATGTTAGGCCTTTCATGAGGAAGTTCAGGTATGGATACAAAATCTCGTCCTGAAGCCACTTTAAATGGAGTGAATCCAGTACTACCATGTACGGAGTTGTTATATGCCACTTCGGCAAATGGTAGTAAGTCGGACCAGTTATCTTGTTGATAATTTATATAACATCTAAGATATTGTTCTAACACTGCATTAGTCCTCTCACAGGCCCCATTGGTTTGGGGGGTGGGTGGATCTTAAGCCCTGGGCAGAGCCTATCAACTTCAGGAACTCTTTCCAAAAATTTGAGGTAAATTGGACCCCTCTGTAAGAGATTATGCGTTCCGGAACACCATGCAACCTATAGATATGTGAAATAAACAGTTTAGTCAATGTCTTAGCAGATGGAATTTTGGAACAAGGTATGCAATGTACCTGTTTGGAAAATAAATCGGTTACCACCCAAATAACCATGTTTCCACTGCTTTTGGGTAATTCTACTATAAAGTCCATAGAGATTTCCTTCCAGGCGGCTGTTGGTCTTGCAACAGTTTGTAACAACCCTACTGGCTTACCAGGAGGTCTCTTTGCCGAAGCACAAATTGGACAGCTAGTTACATAAGCTTCAATGTCCTTCTTCAAAGTAGGCCACCAGAATTGCCACTTAACCAGGTGTAAGGTTTTCACAAATCCAAAGTAACCAGCTGCTTTAGAATCATGAGCTTGTTGTAGTATTTGGCCCCTCAGCACTTGTGGCACATACAACTTGGTCCCCACCCAAGCCAAACCATCTCTAACTGTATAGTCTTTCGAATGAGCCAAGAACCAATCATCAAGTTTTAAAGCTTCTTTTAGTTGTTCGTTTAGGTCATTCAATAAATCCACTTCTTGTTTCTTCTTTTGGGTTCTGGTGATCATTGGTGTGGCTAGATGTTTGGTCGAAACAATTGGACTTATCACCTCCTGGCGCATGCTATTATATTGGGGTAGTCTAGAGAGAGCATCCGCCATGACGTTCTTCCCCCCTGGAAAGTACTTCAGTAAAAAATTGAACTGCTTGAAATACTGGACCCAGTGAATTTGTTTAGGGGACAGCTTCCGAGGCATTTTTAAGGCTTCCAAATTTTTATGATCAGTCCATACCTCAAATGGATGTTTTGGTCCTTCCAGGAAATGTCTCCAGGTCAGTAAGACCCAACGAACTGCAAAAGCTTCTTTTTCCCAGACGGCCCACCTTCTCTCAGTTTCAGACAGTTTCCAGGAGGTATACGCACAAGGCTGTGAGGTCCCTTTCTCATTGATTTGAAGTAACACTGCTCCAACGGCCACATCACTCTCATCGGCCTGGATCACGAAAGGAGCCTCCATATCCGGGTGCTTTAGTACTGGTTCTGCAGCAAACAGTCATTTTAGCTTTTCAAAAGCTACTTGGCACTCCATGGACCACTCCAACGGCTTATTCGGCCTTGGCTTCACCTCCCCTTTTGTTTTTAAGAGATTTGTGATGGACATTGCTATCTTAGCAAAAGTCGGGATAAATTGTCGGTAAAAATTTGCAATTCCCAAGAAGCTTTGAAGTTGTTTTCTGGTACGTGGTGAAGCCTATTCCAATACAGCATGCACTTTCTCTGGATCGATTTCTATGCCCTCAGATGAAATGTGATATCCCAAATAGTCAATTTTCTCTTGATGGAATTCACACTTGGATAGTTTAGCATACAACTTAGCGGCACACAGTTCCTGTAGAACCAACCGCACCAGTTTCACATGTTCATCCAAAGTTTCTGTGTAGATAAGGATGTCATCAAGATAAACCAGAACCCCCCTGTATAAATGTTCATGTAACACCTGATTGATCATCTTCATGAATACAGCTGGGGCCCCTTGTAAACCAAAAGGAAGAACATTGAATTGGAAGCAACTCGTTGAGCAGTTAAAAGTGGTCTTCCACTCATTCCCTTCCTTAATTCAAATTCAGTAGTATGCTTCTCTCAAATCCAACTTCGTGAAAATCTTCTCCTTGGCTAGGTGGGCCAACATGTCCTTCATCAAAGGAAGGGGTACACATTTTCCACGGAAATGGCGTTCAAATTTCTGTAATCCACCACCAAGCATTTGGAGCCATCTTTCTTTTCACAGAACAACATGGGGGCCACTACCCGGGCCCTAGCAGGTTGGATGAAACCACGTTCCAGATTTTTATCTATAAACAGTCTTAGCTCCTCTAATTCCCGTGGTGTCATTGAGTACAACTTCGGTTTCAGGAGCTTCACCCCAGACAAAATTTCAATAGCACAGTCTGTTGACCGGTGAGGCGGGAGGTCATCCGAGGCCTTCTCACTGAACACTTCCTTTAAATCCCAATACTCTTTTGGAATTTTCTCCTCCCCTTTCATGGGTTCGGTACCTGTGGAAGTTATTTCAATCAGAATCTGAAGCTTCGGCTGAGATCTCCCCTCTTTTTCCGGTCACTGCTTGGTGCGTATGCGCAACAACCCCTTTCTCCAATTAACCTGGGGGTTCCATTTCCGGAGCCAGGGCAATCCCAGTATTAATGGTTGCTCCATCCCAGGGACCACAATAAAGCGCAAGTCTCATGTTCTCCCATGATCATTTCTATAGGTTCCATGATAAAGCGTGCAGGGCAACCTCCAGCCACTGATCCATCAAATTGGGCAAAGGAAATGAGCACCTTTAAAGGTTTTAGTTTTAAGTCCATTTTCTCCACTACTTCCGTGTTGATTATACACCTTGTGTACCCAAAATCTAACAGGGCTAGCATTTCCCCTTCGACCCCTGAATTGGCTACCCTCAACTTCACCGGATTGGTCATAGAGCCCACGCTTGGATTTACCAGGAAGTCGTCTTCTGAGTCAAAATCATCCTCCTTAGGGATAACTGGGGTGTCTGACTCTTCTCCCATGGGAGGGCGACCTCTGCCATCTCTTTCGACTTTAGTGCTGCTTCGTAAGGCTTCGCTGGGGATTTTTCAGGTTTCTTCCCTTCCTTTGGCGCCCCCTTTGGTTCCAGCTTGACTTTGCAGTTCACAGCCCAGTGACCTTCCTTCCCGCATCAAAAACAGGCAAATGGGTTGGGTCTTGCCGTCACTCCTTCCCTCTGAGGTTTGGGAATCTCTTGAGGACATGGGGGGGAAGGTTTGCTCCATCCAGAACCTCCCCGCCATCTGCTTTGGGTTAAATCAATTTCCACTTCTTCTGCCAGTAAGTACCACATCTGCAAATCATTTGGATCTCTTCTAGCAATGCATCTCTGGTACACATCTTCATTTAAACCATCTTTAAATGCTTCTGTCAAAGCTTCCTGGGACCAGTCTCGGATATGACCTGCTAACTGTCTAAATTCTTGGGTGTAGTCAGCCACTGACCTCCGCCCCTGATTTATGGTCTTCATCCTGATCTGGGCCTTGCACTCTGCAAATGGGTCCTCAAATCTAGTTCTCAGTGCAGTCATGAACAGGTTATAATTCATCAACTGGGGAGCATTATCATTATGCAAGGTCACCATCCATTCTGCAGCTGTTCCCTCCAGAGCCCTGGTAAAGCCCATGTCACACTGCACCAACGGATGGAAAGAGGATGTAAAATGAAGAGAAACACTTGCCATCCGTTGGTTAACGCGATGCTTCCATTCTGTACTCACTGCGTCCGTTTTTCATACTCTCTATCCGTCCAGCATCCGTCGACTGAGATTCCATCCGCTCAAAAAGTTTTGAGCAGCTCAAAACTTTTTGAGCGGAAAATGTATCCACGCATCCATTCTGCATCTGCAACGCATATGGGGAAAATCTGTTCTAAATCCATCATCATCCGTTACGTGTCCGCTATATCCGCTAGGCATCCGCTGCGCATCCACGCAACTCACATCCACTCCAGTGGAAAACGGACATAGGGAGGAAGCAAAACGGACGCGGAATGGACACAAAGCGTTAGTAGCACGGACGGAGAAAGGATGAAAGCGGATGCAGCTTGCATACAAAGCATTAAAATGGAAAAAACGTTCACAGAAGGGACCTATCTCAGATATTTAGGATGTCTGTAGGATGCCCAGAGGATGCAAAAGGACATCAAGTGGAAAACCTATATTTCCTATTAAAAGGGGGAGGAACTCAACTGGATCTCACTTTCAGTCAAGCAGCCCTGCGGTGCAGACCTCTTCAGCCTTGGTCTTGCTCTTCCACAGCATCCAGTCATCTCCACCTTGGATCATCACACACTCCTTTTGGTAGCCACCATCGTTCTACAACAGTGTGAAGCCATCTACAGGCTCTTTCAACTGGTCTACGTGAAGAAAAGGAGGCGGCCAAGAAGTGTCTGGGTCTGAAGATGGATAGCCAGAAGAGCAAAGTACGGACTGTATAACAAGTTGATGGTGGAGCTTTGGAACCAAGTCCCTCATGCATTCCAGAACTTCATGAGGATGCCTCCAGCCATGTTTGACAAAGTTGTGGAGCAGCTGAGACCCAGGTTGACCAAGCAGAGCTCCAACTTCTGGCCCAGCCTGGACCCTGGGCTGAAGGTGGCACTCACTCTGTGCCACCTGGCCTCCGGGACCACATACAGGAGCATGCAGTATGGCTGGAGGGTGCCACACAACACCATCAGCATTGTGGTCAGAGAAGTGGTGCAGGCCATCATCGAAGAATACAAGGAGGAGCTCCTCCAGTGCCCCTCCACTGAAGAAGTCTGGAAGAAAGTTGCAGAGCAGTGGTATCAGAAGTGGAACTTCCCCCACACCGTTGGAGCCATAGATGGCAAGCACGTGGCCTGAAAAGGTCCAGCCAACTCAGGGTCCACTTATTTCAACTACAAGGGCTTCTTCAGCATCATCTTCACCATGGTCGATGCTGACGACAAGTTCATGTACATCAATGCTTCAGGCAATGGCTCATCTTCAGATGCCCAGGTATACAACGCCAGTCACCTCAAGGAGGGACTGGAACGCAACCTCATCATGGGATTCCCAAATCCAGACCCACTGCCCAACGACACACAAGATGTGCCCCACTTCATCGTGGGGGATAACGCCTTCTCCCTCAGAACCTACCTCATGGAGCCCTACACTTCCAGATGCCTCACCTGTGAAGAGAGGATCTTCAACTACAGGCTGTCCAGGGCAAGGCGGGTGGTGGAGAACACCTTTGGCATCCTGGCCAATAGGTTCCAGGTACTTCTCACCACCATGCAGCATTGCCCAGAGACTGTGAGGAGGATTGTGGAAGCTTGCTGCATCCTGCACAATCTCATGCGCACCCGCTACCCAGTGTTGCAGAACAGGCTCGTGGACCTCCAACAAGGCAATGGGGACATGAAGCCTGGGGAATGGAGGCAAGGACAAAACCTGATAGACACTGTGGATGTGCAAGGCCCCAACACAGCTTCACGTGAAGGGAAGAAGCAGCACAACCTCCTGAAACACTGGTGCAACTCCCCAGCTGAAGCAGTGGAGTGGCAAGACAGGATGATAGATACTTAATGGATGCCTCCTTCAGCCTGTCTCATAACACTGATGAGATTGTGCCATGCATGTTGAGGGGCCCTACAATGAACAGGGCATTTAATAAAGAGTTGTGTTTATGTTGAAATGTGTGGATCAATGATTAAATTGTTATTAATAATAAAGGGTCATAGGTGTGGCAGCTGGGAGGGTGGACCATACAGTCCCACTATGCTTGCACTGGAGGCTTATCTATCCCACAGCTATTACCCATCCCAAAGGTATCCCTGCCCATCCCACAGCTATTAACCATTCCAAAGGTATCCCTGCCCATCCCACTGCTATCCTAACACATCCCACAAGCATGCAAAGGCTTAAACCATTTCTAAAAGTTTCTACCAAGACTTTATTGACTAAAATAAATGAAGCAAGTGTGTGAAGCAAAGATAATCTTTATTAATAACAAGCTGTAAAAGAAAAATGACCCAAGTGTCCCAAGCAAAGATGAAGTCAACAGGTAGACACCCAGTCTCTGGCACTCTTCTTGGTCACTCTTAGGCGTGCCCAGTCTCAGGGGTGAAGGGTCCTGTTGCTGTGGAGGTGGCTGCTGCTGAAGTGCTGGTCTTAGACATCATTGGGGTGCCTGGCCCCGAGGGGACAACAGGGGACGGTGTGTGGAGGAAGCTCTCAGAGAGCTGGTTGAGTCCTGTAATGTTGAGAGCCCCTTCCTCCAGGACATGGAGTGTCAGCCCCAAGACCGATGACAGATGTTCTGAGGCCGGGCTTGGCTGTGGGGTGGAGGAAGGAGGAGTGTAGTGGGCCTGTCTGGTCTGCAGGTGAGCAAGGTGAGGCGTGGGTGGCATATGTGGTGTCGGTGGCATCAGTGGCGTCAGTGGCATCAGTGGCATCAGTGGCACCAGTGGTGTCCGATGTACCTATGCCTGGACTGAGAAGGGCTGCCTATGCTGCTGGAGATCCTGGTAGTCATAGCCTTGGTAGGGGAGGGCCTGTGGAAAGCCTTGGAAGGGCAGTGACATCACCTGGGGTGGAGGAGCAGGCCTGGACTGGGTGGGAGCAGGTTCAGCTGGGTCTGGAGGGTTGTGAAGAAGATTGGTGATCCTGTCCTTTATCACCTGGTAATGTGATTCCGACATGTTCATGAGGGTCTGGTTGACATAGGTGAGGAAGGGCTTGCAGTTGGAGGATGGGACGTTAGTGTGTACCAGCTGAGAGAGGAGATCTACACTGCTTCTGATGGTGTCCCTGATCTCCAGCAGGACAGTTTGGCTCTGCCCCTCTGGTCTGCCTCTCTGCCTTTCTGTGGAGGTGGAGCGGGGGGTGGATGTGGGTTGGCCTCTGGTGGAAGTGCCCTCTCCTTGCTCCCACTGCATCAGGGGGTCCTCCACGTGCTCTGCCACAGGTAGTGCAGCTGTCGGGGGGTTCTCACGCTCCACAGATACCTGCCTGGACACAGGAGCTGACTCTTGGCCAGAAGAGGACTGGCTCTCAGCGGGCTGCCTGAGAGAGAGGGTTGTGAGAGGGGCTGCTCATCGGTGGCAGATCTCACCCTCCAAGAAGCTGCACTTGGCCATCACGTAGGTCTCTCGGTCCATCAGGTTGACCGTGGCCTGGCCAGATTTCTTGAGGTGCAGCTTCTCGTACAAGGTGTGCATGTGCTTCCACCAGCCGAGGAGTACCTCCGAAGTGTAGCCCAGGCTCTCTGCCTTCTCTCTCCAAGCAGCCTGCTTCCTTTTGGTGTCCCTTCCGCCAAAGATACTCGTTCTCCCTCAGCCATTCCAGCACTTCATCCTCATGTTCCTCTTCAATGGAGTATTGCCTCCTCTCCCGTTCACACGTATGCCTCTTCCTCCCTCTGGCAGGGCCATCTGGGCCCTCATCAGAGGGGCTTCGAGGTTGTAGGGGCTGCTCCTCCACACCACCAGCAGCAGCAGCAGGAACAACAACAGTAGCAGCAAAAGCAGAACAAGCAGGACCAGCAGCACCAGCACCAGCAGCACCTGCAGCGCCAGCAGCGCCAGCAGCACCAGCAGCGCCAGCAGCACCAGCAGTGCCAGCAGCACCAGCAGGACCAGGAGCACCAGGAGCACCAGCAGGACCAGGAGCACCAGCAGGACCAGCAGGACCAGCAGGACCAGGAGCAGCACCAGCAGAGTCAGCATCAGCAGAAGCACCAGCACCAGGAGCAGTGCCAGCAGAGTAAGCACCAGCAGAAGCCCCAGCACCAGGAGCAGCACCAGCAGAGTAAGCACCAGCAGAAGCCCCAGCACCAGCAGAGTAAGTACCAGCAGAAGCACCAGCACCAGGAGCAGCGCCAGCAGAAGCTCCAGCACCAGAAGAGTCAGCCCCAGCAGCAGAAGCCCCAGCAGAAGCAGAGTCAGAGCCAGGGGGTAGGATGGTGGCCCTGTCCCTCTTGCCAAGGCTGGCAGCAGATGGCAGAGGCTTTATCTTCTTCCCCATGGTTGTTGGCTTGCTGGCTGGCTGGCTGGCTGGCTGGAGCTGTGTCTGGCAGCAGGTCTTTCCTCTGAATGGTGACCTGCTTGCGAACTTCTTCCCTTTATATCCGCGGGGCTGATGCAATGCATCCTCCCCGCATGCGCAGTGAATGCTTTGCATCCGCTAAGCATCCGCTAGGCTTCCGCTCTGCATCCGCTTCATCTGCTCGGCATCCACTCGGCATCCGCTCTTTCTGCTGCACATCCGCTTCGCTGTGCTCCCCCGGAAGCCCTGCGGATGTGCCATCTGCTCCCATCCCCTTCCATCCGCTAGGCTTTCATGGAGCATCCATTTTACATCCCCTCTAAATCCTCCCCCCGTCCGTTCCTTTCCATTGTTGTCCGCTCTGGTTATGCAAATTCAGGGCACTTTTGAGAGCGGATAACAACGGATGGAACATTTTCTCGTCCGCTGTGTCCTTTTTACAAACCTTTTGCATCCGTCGGCCAATGTGACAGGCCCTTAACTCATCTCACTTTGGCTGCTTCTGAAGGAAAATCCTCCCAGTATTCTTCCATATAGCTCCAAACTTGGGCAATGAAAAATCCCAAGGTTTTGGGATTTCCCCCTATTTTACTTCTAACGGAGGCAGTCTAGGAGCTCTACGCCTTCTCGGAATTACACCTCCCCCTGAGGGATCTGGGGCTGCTGCTGGATCAGGTTGATTTATGGGAGAGGGGGCTGCTCTGCTTCTTCTAGCTGGGGCTACTCCCCCTTCCCCTTCATACCTTTGTGCAGCTTGGGGTTGTTCAAAGGCTTCATTAAGGAGTCTCCTGGCTTGATCCAGTAAGAGTTCTCTCTTTTCCCACTCTTGCCATGGCTCCTCTTTTCCACGCCGGTGGGTGGTGGTGATCCCAGGGGGGGTGGTCATTTTCCGGATCTTTCCAGCCAACCCCCACCAACCATCTGGGCTTCACAGCTGGATCCTCTTCCAGATTGAGCTCTGCTAATGATTGGGCTTTCTGTACCATCAAAGAATCTTGCCCTCCAATGGCTCCCAGGTCTTCCTGGTCACTAGTTGAAGATGACATAATGTTCAGGCCCCCTCGGAAGAAAATTGGCTGTTTTCTTCGGGTGGGCTGGTAGAGGAAGATTCAGAATAATGTCAGGCAGTGCTCAATTCAAAATCCAAGAAAGAAATACTTAAGACTCTTTAATTTAGAGAAAAGTTATCTTTTACTGAAAGTGAAGTGCTAGCAACCAGAGAATTCTGAATCTGAGAAATTAGGCGTGTAAATCACATATACAAAGTGATGGAAGTGTTCCCACCCCCAATAGTTCAGATGAAACTTCCAATTAGAAATTGTGAATATGATCATGTGGGCATCTTCAGGTGATGATGAGGCCTCTGTCCGTTGACCTTGGCATCCTTTGATAACGGGTTGCAGTTGCGCAGAGAAAAGAAAGCTAAGTGAGAAATAGAAACCTAACTCTGATGTATGCTTCCCCCCCTTCATTTACACAACAGAAAAATGTAACACCTCCAGCTCACTTCCCAGACTCATCCCACTCTCCCCTCCCCCCCCCATTTCTTATGACAGCCAAAAGATGCAAAGCGATAGTAGAAGATCTTGAAGGTTGACACAATGATTGTTGATTCTTGTCTTCATAAGTCATCATAGAGTGCACATAATTTCCATATCTGATAATTGGAAATAATCAGGGATGCCTGCAACTTTATTTTGCCTATTGAAGCCTTGAAAATCTGGTTCCTCTCCCTGGCCTTCAGTGAGAATGAGTGTAGCCCCCTTGGATTCTCCACCCGCCCACCCCCGTACCATTCTGGTTTTGGTCATCTTGCTGCCAAATTTTATTCCTTATTTTGGTTTCTGATTAGATATATATTTCTATTTAAAGGTTTTATTGTGAGTATCCTTGAATTGTTGCGAGTCGGACAGCATACAAATTGAATAATAAATCATTATTGTCAATATTTCTGGGAATGGACTGGCTAGAGACTTAAAATCTGAATATTCATTGGGATCCAAATGACATCATTCTTGATTCCCCAGAATACACGATTCACAGCCTTTAGGGTCCCAATTTCTCATTAGTCACATACTTCATCAAGTTCTTTTTCTTTTTTTGCCTGCCAACTATGTGTTTTGACAATGTGTTTTAAATCTCAGGCTGTCCCTTCATTCTTTCCCTGCTAGCTGTTAGCAAACGTAGGGAAGAGAAGGCAAGAAATTGTGCTGTATCTCCTCCCCTAATTATACCCATGTGAATTATGGAGTGACTGCCTAAGTAGCTTATGCATACTTTCTGCTTGCTTTGGACTTAAGACATTTTTTTCCCTCCTTATTACTTTGGTAATAGATCTGGTCAATCTCTGTCAAGGTCATCTTTCTTATTCTTTACAGCAGGCTCTGTTGTCCTGGCAAAAGGGACTGAAGCATTCTTAAAGTCTACAATGAGAGTTATAACATTCAGAAGTGTCTAAGGCAGACATGTCGCTATTTCACGGAATTATAAGAAGGATGAAGACAGTCAAACTAGCAAGATTGTTATTATTGTAAATGGTTTCAAATGAAAGTAAGTTTAGCCTTTCTGTGGAATTGATTTCCTGGTCTGGTCTATCTGACCAAGAAACTGGAGTGACTGAAGGCCTCTCAGTTGGTAAGGTAAAGGTAAAGGTTCCCCTCACACATATGTGCTAGTTGTTTCTGGCTCTAGGACTCATCTCCATTACAAAGCCAAAGAGCCAGCGCTCTCTGAAGACACCTCTGTGGTCATGTGGCTGACCTGAGTAAATGCCAAAGGTGCATGGAACGCTGTTACCTTCCCAGTGGGTCCCTATTTTCCTACTTGCATTTTTATAAGCTTTCGAACTGCTAGGTTGGTAGAAGCTGGGACAAGTAACAGGAGCTCACTCCATTACACAGTGCTAGGAATTTGAACCACCAAACACCAACTTTTCTGATCAACAAGCTCAGCATCTGAGCTACTAGTCAATCCAATTTGCAAATGGAACACACATCATATCCTGTTGTGGCCTTTCCTTCACCCTCAGTCGTCATGCTATTTTGTTTATCATAGCTAGTTTGCCCCTTCACTTAACTTGTGACAGAGACCCAACACATTTCAACTCTTGGATGCGAAATTCTACCTATCCTTTGTCCATCATACACAATCACAAACTGTGAGACAAATGGCACCTTAAAACAAATGACTTTGCTTCCGTATACACCACAGGTTTGTCCCTGACTTAACAATAGTTCATTTAGCGATGAACTGAAGTCACTGGAAAAAAATGACTTGTGACCATTTTTCACACTTATGACCATTGCAGCATCCCCATGGTCATGTAATTTACATTTTGATGCTTGACGACTGGTTCATATGTATAATGGCTGTAGTGTCCAGGGGTCACGTGATCATCTTTTGTGTCCTTCTGACAAGCAATGGGGAAGACAGATTCATTTAACAACTGCAGTGATTCACTTAATAAATGTGGCAAGAAAAGTTATAAAATGAGACAAAATTCACACTTGATAAATTTCTCACTCAGCAACATAACTTCTGGTCTCAGTTGTGATCATAAATTTAGGATTACCTGTTCCATTGGGACAATTCTCCTAACTTTTAACTCATGGATGAATTTATTTATAATCACATAGTTGATGTCTCCGCTCAGCTGTATTGTAGATCATCTATGTGGATTGTAGGTCATCCATTGTAGGTCATCTATTGTTGTGGTTAGCCAGCAGCAGGTGCAGATGGCTGAGGAGGGAAAGGACTCAGATGACGGGCCAGGATCCTTAGGGAGTGGACTGCTGCCTTCAGAGATTGTGGGGGCTGGCAGCAGTGATTAGGAGATTCCTGAAGAGCCTGTGCCAAGTGCATATGCATGCAGGATTGCTCGTGGGAGAGAGCAGTTACAGCAGCATGGGTGTCTCAGGAGTAAGGCTGCAAGGTAATGGCCTCTCCTTCAAGAAGATAAAAAGCAGCTGTAAAGCGAACATTCTTTGCAGAAAGCAAAGACGTTTTGAATTCAGCCTCATAGACATTACACTTGGTATTTGAAGACTCTTGTAAACTATTTCTTATCTGTTGTTTTTTGGCAGACTTAAAAAAACTTGGCAAGGCTCTTCCTTGTTGGAGCTAATTAGTTGGAAGCAGCCTTTTATCTGTGAAGAAACAGGATTCTTAGCTGAAACATAAAAAGGTTATACTGCTGCCTTTGTCTTGTGTTTGCTCTCTTGGAACCAGGTTTGGGTTAGAACATCTATGTCCACCATTACATCTGTTGCTGATTGCCTCCTGCTCCTCCTCCCCATACCACAGGCCTCCCTTTTTCTCTCAGATCATTTAGTGCCTTCTTCTTCTTAAGGCCTCTTACAAGAAGCACTCTGTAATCATTAGGAGTCAACCCTAAACCCTCCCTTGCCTCTTTTAGAAATTATAAATAGATTTATCATATTCAGACAACCATCTAAGAAGATGCATTTATTTATTTAGTCAGGCATGCATTTGATAATATATATAAGTATAAACATGATTATTAATACTTGAAATAGATGAGAATAAAAGGGAATATTAAGACAGGGACAGTAGGCACGTTGGTGTGCTTTTGCACACCCCTTACAGACCTCTTAGGAATTGGGTGATGTCAACAGTAGACAGTCTGAGGTTAAAGTGTTTGGAGTTAGTGGAAGAAACCACAGAGTCAGGTAGAATATTCCAGGCATTGACCACTCCATTGCTGAAGTCGTATTTCTTGCAATCGAGTTTTGTGCGGTTTACCCTGAGTTTGTATCTATTGTGTGCTCATGTATTGTTGAGGTTGAAGCTGAAGTTGTCATTAATGGGTAGGACATTGCAATAGATAATTTTATGTACTATGCACTCTGCTTAGGTCAGACTGAAGGCGGTATAGTTCTAAGTTATCTAAGCCTAAAATTTCAAGATAGGGAGCCAAATTTATTGACTTATTCTCAGTGAAACCCAGGTCTGTGACCTTTCCCCTGCAGTTTCCAGCCAAACTGAAAATTCACCATTTTCTACTCATTCATTCCGATCTTGGAGTGCCTTCCTTGCAGCTTATATACTTCTGTCACTCTCTCCATCTCCACTATCAGCTCATCTTAGACATGGGCGGAAGGAAGAATCTGAATGATATCCTATTGTTGGATTCTTTGCAAGGAGGGGAAACTGGAATATTCAATTCATTGGACAGGGCTAGCAGGGCAGAGATTGTTCTTGAGTGATAGCAGGTGACAGTGCTATCACATAAAACATATTTGCTTCTTCAAGAGTTCCATTTCAAATACATTCACAAACCAAAACCACATGTCTGGCCATTCACAATAAAGCTTTTGCACCTGCCAGCAATCTATCTTTGAGGGGATGGTGACATAATGGAGAGGGAGTGTCAGGGAAGTTGGTAAGGACAACTGCATAATTGATGAGAGAAATCAAAAGAGCGTCCCATCTCTTGAAATGAGAGGGTGGGCAATTCCAGTTAAGTCAGGAAATTGAGACTGAGGAAATGGAAAGTGTTCCTGAAAAAGAAGAAATAGAAATTCAGGGTGGGGGTGTAGCTACACAAAGCCAGAAGGAAGAGGGAGAGAAGTACTCATAGACTCAGAGGTGGGGGCAAGAAATGTATGAGTGGGTTGAATCTTTTGATCAAGGGTCCCCAAACCAAAGTCCACAAGTCTTAAAGCTGCCAAGTTTGGAGGCCTCTCCTCTAGATCATAGAATCATAAAGCTGAAAGGAATACTGAAGATATTCTAGTCTAATCAGACGCACAAAGCAGGAAATCTTATACCATCTTTGTCCAATGGTTGTCCTGTCTATTTTTGGAAACCTCCGGTGATGATGCACCCATAGTTCTGGGAGACAAGCTATTCCATTGATTAGTTATTGGTGGGTCAGGTCAGAGGGCACCAAGAACCCCTCAGACATTTTATCTCCCACTCCCAGAACCACTGAACCCTACTTCTACAGCCAGCAAGAGGAAAAAACAGATGCCACTAATATAATAATGAGATACTGAAGTACACAGAGCTTACAAATATTTATGTCAAATCTGCTTTCACAATCAAATTAAGAAAAAAGCAGAAAGAAGGAAGACATCGTTTTAATTCCAAAAACATACCTGATCTAGATTTTCTAGATCAGGTTGGAACACGTTCCCAAGATAATGATGATAAGGGTGGGTTTAAAAAAGTTGTTTATGTTTTTTTTATAGGAAGGTTAGTTTAAACCAGTGGTGGGATTATTTTTTTTTTACTAATGGCTCAATGGGTGTGGCTTGTTGGGCATGGCTTGTTGGGCATGGCTTGTTGGGCATGGCTTGTTGGGCATGGCAGGGAAAGATACTGTATCCATTCCCACCCCACTCCAGGGGAAGGCAAAATCTCCATTCCCTCCCCACCCCACTAACCTGCTTTCCAGGGCAATTAGTTGGGACTTGGGAGGCAGAGAATAGATGGGGGTGGGGCCAGTCAGAGGTGGTCTTTGCTGGTTTTCTGGACTACTAAAAATTTCTGCTACCGGTTCTCCAGAACTGGTCAGAACCTGCTGAATACCATCTCTGATTTAAACTCAGTTGCATCTCCCAGTTATAAAGAGGATGAATGGACATTACTTTGCTATTGTACACTATGAGAGCATACCAAGGCCAAACACTCAAAGAAATGGATAGAAGAAAAATCCATTTTTGAAACATGGACCACAACTGAGATACAGGTCAGCAATATACATTCCATTGGGTTAATGATAATGCAAGGCCTATAGCCATGACTTAAATTAAATGCACAACCCATTAAAACCATCACCATATGCCAGTCTATAATGCGATTTTTAATGAGATATATTCCAAGATCAAACAAAATTCTTAGATAATCATAAAATAGAAAGTGACCCCCAAAGAACTAAGATCTCACACAAATGAAATATTATTTGATACCTTGCTGAAATCCATCTTGCAGATGTTGAAAAACTATCTTCCCATAAGAAATGGGCTCAATTTTAATTCTCATGGTGCTTGAGAATTTTTTTTTTTCATTTTCTTTGGCTTGTAGTTTTGAGTAGGCTTTATTATAGTAGAGGATGTAATTATTTGTGTTACTGTTACTTACTGTTGCAGATCTTTCTTTTGTTTGAAAGCTTCTCTCCTTCATTAAGCTTTCCAGTCTTTGTTTTTTATTTGATTTATTTTTTTTCTTTTTTATTTACATAAGTTTGAGTTACTATCTTGTTATCTAAAAGCTTTTATAAAAATTATATACCAAAGAAAAGAAATGCCCTGGAATCTTTTTGATCCCTCTTGTTGCTCTGCTCAGAGGATGAAGAGTCAGCAAATGGAAAAGTCAGAAAGACTGTTGAAGGAGTTAGAACTTTAAGTGGTTGATAATGATAAGAATAAGAATAGAAGTAGTAATAGACTAGATGTCAAAGAATTGGAGAAAATAAACAAGGTATAAAGTTCTGAAAATCAAAAGTGGTTTGGATAAACCCACTGGGGGAGGCTCCAGTGGTTATAGGCACATTAGGTGCCATATCAAAAATTTGGATAAGAGATATTGCAATACCTGGAGATAGCAGAAGAGAAGAGAAAGAATTGAGAATATCACAAAGTATGAAGACTTGAAAATCGAAGTACTGTGGTATAAGATAACAGGTACCTTGGTTATAATCCAAAAACACCTGGAGCATCACTTGAAGATCATCAGCATTGACAATATCAATATCAGACAATTGCAGAAGACAGCTCATTTGGAACAGCTTACATCCTACAACAGGGCTGTCAAACTAATGGCCCATGTTAGCCATGCCCATGCCTGGTTTAAGAGATATGATAATACAATTGTAATAATTTTCTTCAAATAATGTACCCTGCACCCATCAGTTTTGTGCCCTATAACCATTTTGTGAAGGGTTGTCCCTAGTGATGGGTCCCCTAAAAACAGAAGGGTTCTAATGGCATCATTTTTATAGGAAGATAAGCTGATATAATAATTATATTTATATTGTTTCCTTATAGTTCCCCAACAGCAAATCTATTCCTGAAATTCTAACTAGAAGGAGCAATTGTTTAAAAAAGAAAAACTAAAAATAAACATGAACTTAGTCCAGTAAAGAACAAAACATGACTTGCATCAAATAGGTCAAGAGGTAGCATTGTTTCCCTTGGTGATAAGTGCAATTAATCAACTGCAGATAAATTGTAGTCTGGCACATATTTTACATATGAAGACAATCTGGCATAATATCTCAGATTAATCTTCACCCAGCAGCATGGCTCTCCCTTGTTCTCTTCTGTTCTCTCTCTCCCCTGCTGTGACTTCTGGAACAGAAAATAGGTTGTTGAATAAGTCAGTGCAGAAAACTTCCTGTCATGAAGAACTCATTAGGTCAGCTGTAAAGCAATTTATCAAAGGTCTGGATGGCGGCCACGAGTTTTGCTTGTACAACAGATTCAGTTGTGATGTTGAAAAGCAAAAAAGCTTATAAATTGTCAGTCCAATCTAAAGATGCTTATCTCTAGCTACGCTACAGCCTGGCCATTCAAGTGAAGACCAAGTGATACAATCTTTGTTGACCTCTATTATGTGTTGTCGCCCATCCAAATGTGATTCCTTTGACTTAAGCAACTATTCATACTTGAGTTGGCTGATGAGGAAAGAATCACTTTGGGATAGTGCCCAGGCAGCAAAGGATGCAAGTAATGTATTACTGTGTCTCTCATTGATGAGCAGTATTGTCATTCGGTCTTAAAACCGACTGAGGGAAGATTTCTTTATTTCATTCATTTGCCCCAATAAGATAGACTTATGCAAATAACCATCTCTTCTGCTGCAAAGTCAGACTACAAGCAGTTGAAATGTTCTTCAACTGGCAGGATTTATCTGCAATGATCGCTGACACAATTTGCATGAACTGCTTACTTTTTTTAAAAAAATGGTGACATGAAATTTATTCACAAAGCATTTCTGCAGGATAATGGTTCTCTTTTTGAGAGGGGGAATTAAAAGACCAACTTCAGGAATAAATTACTAGTCCGAAATTGCATCAGGAGAGGTCATAAAGTAGATATCCTAAATGTAACTCTCTGTAATCCTAAAAATGAGTATTGAATTTCTGTGATTTACTCCACCTTTGGCCTGAAGAAATTAAGTACATTGCAACCTATTATTTGATCTGTCCTACTGACAGAGCTGCTTCTCAAATGACACAGGAAATGGGAAGTTTTTCAGGTTGTCCTGTACATCTCTGGATTTTTGTCTTGGTCTAGATTTGTTTAGAGTAGTGAGGTGGCTCAGTGGTTAAGACCCTGCTGGGCTTGTTAGCTGGAAAGCCAGCAGCCTGAGTTCAAGACCCAAGTGCCATGTGACGGGGTGAGCTCCCATCCTCATCTTAATTCCCACCAACCTAGCAGTTTGAAAGCATGCAAATGCAAGTAGATAAATAGGTACCACTTCAGTGGGAAGATAATAATGCTCCATGATGTCAGGCTGGCCACATGACCACAGAAATGTTTTTGGACAGCGCATTTCAGTGGCCTTGAAATGGAGATGAGTACCACCTCTTAAAGTTGGCAATGACTAATGGAATAAAATCCACAGAGACTCCTTTACCTTTGCCTAGGTTTATTTAGAGATTTCATCAATACACAAGGGTTTCATCAAAACATCCTCCATGTCAGCTTTTAGCATTCAATTCCTATCAGCTCTACCACCTACCACCATCCAATCCTTTTGACATCTGTCTACTTAATCTTGTTTTATGGTAGACATTGTTCTCCTCCTGATACCTTGCTTGATGACTTCTGAATCATACTGGGATGTACATTCAATCCAATAGTTAGAACCAGATGGTTAAAGTCTTGAGAGTGACCCTCTTTGTTGTTACTCATTGATTGAGACGAGATCTGGAGTGCACCGGTGTTATATTTACAAGCAGTTCCATGATGGGATCATCTTAGTCAGAATGAAAGACTTGGACAATTATTAAGCAGCATTATCTTTCATTCTTTTGCCTCTTTACTGATTTCCAAATTAGAAGGAGAAACATGAAATTAAACACATGATGAATCTACAGATGCTTTTCTTTCAAGAATGTCTGAAATTAAACATTTGGGTATCATCATGACAAATACAAATTGTATACTACTTCAAAATAACTATATCAAGTCATAGAATGAAGTTAAAAAGCTATGTTAAGACAGGAGAAGCTACAATTGACATTGCTGGGGGAATTTACATAACAAAAATTAGTATCTTACTTAGAATGATGTTTTTGTTTCAGATAATACCTATTTTGACAACTGATGCATATTAAACATTGGTAAAAGTCTAGATCTAAAGTTGCGTGACAAGGGGAAAAGAATATAAAGTGTTACAAAATGTAAAGGAAAGAAGATGATTGGATCAACCTTATTTGAAATTGAATGTTGAAGCTTATTGTTTGGTTTGGATGAAAGAGTAGGGTATTGCTGAGAAATAGGAGGCTCTTGGGGTTAGAAAGACAAGAGCTGAGATTTGGGTGGAATAATGTTTAGGGTATAATAAAATAAAATTTAATGTGGATTTTAAAAATCATGATAGCAGTAGCACTTAGACTTATATACTGCTTCATAGTGCTTTAGAGCCCTTTCTAAGCAGTTTACAGAGTCAGCATATTTTCCCCAACAATCTGGGTCCCCATTTTACTTACCTGGGAAGAATTGATGGCTGAGTCAACCTTGAACTGGTCAGGATCAAACTGCTGGCAGTCAGCAAAGTTAACCTTTGTTATTATATTATAACCAATGCGCTATCACAGCTCTTTTTATGTTTTATATTTTATGGTATACATATGGCTCTCTTATGTAACACATATGCTGGACAAAGCCCCTCCTTGAAAGATATGAGCAATTCAGAATAAATAAACAAACAAACAAATAAATGGATAAATAAAATGTCATACTGAGAATGTAGAATAGATACAAATCCAAGCTGTGTCTTATGGCTCTCAGTGCAAGAAACATTTAACAGAAATAATAAGCAAAAAGATAAGAAATAATATGCAAATAGAAATGGGTAACATATTGTGAGACACCAGTACTTTGCCAAGGGGAATACAAAATAAAACCAAGAGAACAATATGTAGCAGAAAGATGTAGTTGTTACTGTTTGTTTACAGTTACAATAAATATTTCAAGTAGACAAAAGAGTTTATATTATTGAATATGTATATTACACAGATCAAACAATGGAAAAATATATGGTTGAAAGGACTGTAATTTACAGAGTTGTAATCTTAAAGACAACATTTATAAAATAATATACCATTGGTATATAACACCAGATAAATTGTCTAGAATATATAAATTCTTAAAATTTATGTTGAAAATATGAACAACAAAGATTCACTGAATCATGTATATGCAAAGAAAGTTAGAAAATGTTGATTTCAAATGCCTGAATTAATTCAGAGGTTTGTAAAGGTTAATATACAATTGAGACCAGAATCTTCCCTCTTGGGACCGATGGACAGACAGTTGGGAAAAAAGTCATGTAACTTTGTTTTTGTATATGATAATTGCAGTGAGATTACTGCATGCACAGGGATGGAAAGATTTGGCACTACAAGTCATTTCAAAGTGAGATGACCAGCAAGAAATTTAATAAATATGACCAACAAAGGATTGGTTGCTGAAGATGATGAGACTTGTTGAGATGACCAAATTGTTTTGTTTGATGAGAGAAAAGATAATATGTAAGTTTATTGCTGGAATTGCTGGTGGATATTTGCATAAAGCAGAAAAAGTGGCCTTGTAATTTATGATTTTGATGGCAGGATTAATTATTGAAGAAGAGAGTCATAATGTAACTTAAGAGAAATTATGTATGTATGTATGTACTTATACATATGTATGTAGGAATGTGAATAGATAGATAGATAGATAGATAGATAGATAGATAGATAGATAGATAGATAGATGGATGGATATAAATGATATAGATATACAATAGACACAGACATGTTCACAACCATTCTTTCCACCTAGCTTGCTTTAAAATCTGCACAGATTCAACCAAAAAGGAATGCAGCCCTGCCAAATATCATGGTTCTGCCGTGAGTCTCACAATTTTTTGTCATTTCTCATGGTCTCATGACAAGGCTCCTCAATCTCACGCCGAATTTAAAACGTTTTTTTTTTTTTTCAAATTTGGGGGTCGGCTTATACGCACATAAATCTGATTCTCACACAAACAATATGACGCCATCACGCAATATTGTCATAGTGTCAGTAGTGTCAGATCACGCAATATTGATATTACCATACAGTCATATATACATACAGCACATTTCTTTTTACTCTGGGTGCCTCCATTTTGCTTTTTCTTCCACCGATATAACACCCTCTGATTGGTTAGTCATTCACGTGACCGCTTTAGTGTTTGCGATTGTCACATGCAACTTTGTGTCCAGTTTCTCTGCATTTAGTAAAGTTCCGGAGTAAAATTCATTAAAATATACCCATGTCTGAAAGAAAAAGAATGGCACCTTGATGGCACCTTGTCTAACATTTTGGCCATGAAGTTGGCTTCTCCAGAAGAAATGACACCTTGCTATAAGATTCGTCCTAGTGATGACCTATTAGAATCATCAAAGAAAGCTGCATCTTCTTACAACAGGGAACACAAATAAAACATTTAAATAAACTGTTAATGACTTTCCTCTATGGAAAAGGGGTTTGTTTAATCTTGATCAGGAAAAAAATAGAATCTCACTATTTTTTATAGAATCTCCAGATTTTTTTTCATGGGTCTCCAGATTTTCCTTTATCAGGGGTTGGCAGGTCTGCAAATGAGAGGCCACAAATGGTTTGCCATTTTTCTCTTTAAATGGTGACACATCATAAAACATTTACAATTTATTTGGTGCCAGCAATCGGTAGAAGTTCCATTTGTATACCACGCACATCTACATGAATGAGGAGAGCCCTGAAAACACCTTCCTAATGTCAAATAGTAATTGCGTTTTTTTAACATTAATCACTTCTTATCATTAATGTTCAGTTTGGTCAGTCAATGCCACATTTGCCTATATAAAAGTTGGAGCTACCTCTGCATTAATTCCACAGGGAATTAGTTACCATGTTTGTGAAGACCCAGCACATAAATAAAAATAAGTGGGCTTTTTGTCCTAAGGTTCTCATAATAATTTAAGCCAGGCCTGCTATTAGTCCTTGTCACATTGAGAGATTATGGAGCAATTAGAAAAAGAATAAAATGCACCTCCACTGCTCTAAGTGGAAGTCTTAAGAACTACTGTATATGTAAAGATGATTTTATTTGTTTGTTTGTATCCTGCCTTTATATTAAAAAAAAAAAATAACTCCAGGCAGTGAACACATCCCACATATCTTCCTCATCTTATTGTTCCCACAACAACAATCCTGTGAGGTGGGTTGGGCTGAGGGAGAGTGACTGGCCCATGGTCATCCAGCTGGCTTTTATGACTAAGGACTAGAAATCACAGTCTCCTGGTTTCTAACTTATTGTGCAGTGATGGGATTCAAAAATTTTTACTATCGGTTCTGTGGGTGTGGCTTGGTGGGTGTGGCAGGGGAAGGATACTGCAAAATCTCCATTTTCACCATTCCAGAGGAAAGATACTGCAAAATCCCTATTCCCTCCCCACCCCACTAACCTGCTTTCCAGCTCCATTCTCCTGTGTAGGGCAACAAAAGAAGATAAGCTGGGACTCGGGAAGCAGAGAATAGATGGGGGCAGGGCCAGTAAGAGGAGGTATTTTCTGGTTCTCTGAACTACTCAAAATTTCCACTACCGGTTCTACAGAACTGGTCAGAACGTTCTGAATACCACCTCTGGTGGTCAGATAAAAGGCAGCTTACCCCACAGCAGGAATGTGACCCTAGCAAGGAACCTTCCCTAGTTTCATGGGCCATAAAGGGTGACAGGGGGAGGGAGAAGTGTATTAACACTAACAGTAACCTTACCGTTTACTAGAATTAGCTTCATCTGGCTGTGCTTCCTATCTGTTCTACCTTGCAAGAGTGACAGAATGTGAGGAAAGGGCTGCTGCATAAGTAACATTTAAATTAAGGAAACCACACCACACAAGAGAAACAAATAATGTAGGTCTCTAGGTGTATAGCCATGCATTTTTCTTGTCCTCTAGAAAACATCTAAAAAACCATTTTGTTTATTTTTACATCATTATTTGAGACATGATTCCATAGTGGTAGGGTTTAGATTGGATTAAACCCAGTTGCTGTGATTCGATGCTGTTTGTTCATTATTTCTATCCAAATATTTGGTAGAATACCTTTGAAGACTGAATTCCCCAGAGTGAAGCATATAGATTTACATTAATTTGAATAAATCAATTAGAAAGTCCATAAAAGGAAAGTCTTCTGTGAATCAGTCCCAACTATTATTCACTACATAGACATCAAAGTTTACAATAAAAAGGTAGTTGGCAATTGCCTTTTCTTGTTATTTTTTTTTTAATTTCCCTTGCAGTTTCCTGGTGGCATCCTCTCCAAAGACTAAGCACATCCAATCCTCCACAGTTTTTTTCCAATCAAAATCTGGGTCAGGGTTTTTCAATCTTGGCAATCTGAAGACAGCTGGACTTCAACTCCCAGAATTCTTGGGAGCATATTGGCTGGGGAATTCTGGGAGTTGAAGTCCACACGTCCTAAAGTTGTCAAAGCTAAGAAACTTTGATCTAAATGGTGGCACCTAGTGGTGGTCCGAACAACATCAGGCAAACCGGTAGCAAGGATTTGGCATGGGTCGCTGAACTGGTAGT
Source organism: Laticauda colubrina (assembly GCA_015471245.1). Taxonomy (NCBI): domain Eukaryota; kingdom Metazoa; phylum Chordata; class Lepidosauria; order Squamata; family Elapidae; genus Laticauda; species Laticauda colubrina. The sequence continues at coordinate 10,995,842 of BLBF01000003.1, forward strand.
AAGTTCTGGCTGACCATGCCCCCAGCCTGGCCTCAACTGGCTCGCTTGCCCCACCCCGTCTGACACTCACCCCTTAAGGTATTTCTTTCTTCTTTCCCCTCCCGACAATCAGCTGTTCATATGATCAGCTGTGCTGGGATTCACCTTGCTGAAGCCCAGGAAGGCAAAAAATGGAAGGAGGGGTTTCCCCACCCCCTCCATTTTTGCCTACCTGAGCCCCAGAGGAGCCTTCTGGAAGCAAAAATGCCCCCTTAGAGGCTCTGCTGAGTCCCAGAAGGCCCAAAAAACAGGTAGGGGTGGCTGCAAAAAAAGCAAAAAAATAGCCACACCCACCTAGTCACATGACCATGTCCCACCAAGCCACACCCACCAAGCCACACCCATAGAACTGGTTGTTAGGGATAACATTGTTCACCCTAACTGGTTTAGGTGAAATCATAACCATGAATCATAGTTAGTGTATGCAGCTTTAACTGTAAAATAGCAACTG
>BLBF01000003.1:11011331-11031704 GCA_015471245.1 Laticauda colubrina
AAAGAAAACCTAAACAATTTCCTAACACACCTAAACAGCACACACCCCAAAATCAAGTTCACCATGGAAACGGAAATAAACAAACAACTACCATTCCTAAATGTACTAATCTACAAAAGAACAGATGGCACACTAGGACACACTGTATACCAGAAGAAAACACACACCAACTGCTACTTCAACGCCCAATCCCACCACCACCCAGCACAGATAAATTCCATGGCCAAAACACTAATTACCAGAACCAAACGCCTGGCAGACAAGACACATATAAAGACTGAACTACGCACCCTGATTAAAGTACTGACAGCAAACGGCTTCCACAAAAACAAAATCACCAGCTTGATCCACAAAAACACACTAAACAGAATAGAGACCTAGAAGATCAACAGACCTATGGAACAGCTGTCCTGCCCTACATAAGAGGTACTACAGACAAAATCAGTAAGATACTACACAGGCATCACATCAAGACTGCCTTCAAAACAGACAAAAAAATAGCAGTCATCCTTAGAAACCCCAAACATAAAATTGACCTGGAAAACCAAGGCATATATGAAGTTCCCTGTGCATCATGCTCGGCCACATACATTGGACAGACCAATAGAAGAATAAGTACCCGCTTGGATGAACACAAAAATGCAGTAAAAAAGCTGGAACACACCTCCTCACTAGTCCAACACATGAAAGCCACAGGTCATAACATCAACTTCAATGGCACCAAAACCCTAGCCACTATAGAAAACCCCAGCCACAGAATCATCAGAGAAGCCATAGAGATTGAAAAAAGACCTGAAAGCATGAATAGAAGAGATGATTCCACCAGACTGTCAATCATTTGGAAGCCTGCACTCTCAAATAGAAAGATCTCCACACCACAAACCAGGCAAACACCTGGGCACAAACAGACTCCCTCTGATACCTCCAGCTCAAACACACCCCAAACAGGCACACAGATGAAACCTAGCTTCCAAATAGATAATAGCCGTCCTTTTACTCAAAGCCAAGCTGCACTGAAAGCCTCCAACACAGGAACACAGTGTTGCCAGCCAATCAAAGCCACAAAACAGACAGAAGAAACCAGAAACACCAATCAAACAAACTCCAAGACCAATAATCACAGACCAAGACTCCCAATCAATCAGGATGTAGAAAAAACCATCCTGGGACAACAGAAGGCTCGCCTCAAATTTAAAACTAATGGCTGGGATAGCCTGACCCACATACTAATTCAATACAGAAGCCTGATGATGGCAGATGAGATTCTGCTGAAACGTTGCTACAACTTTAAAAGCACTACAATGACGTGGGATAATACCCGAAGGAAGCTGAACAGCACACATGTAAGTACCCGCGAAAACTTTAAAAAACAAAACAAACAAACAAACAAATATGTATATATGTATATATGTGTATATGAATGCAGTTCAGCTTCCTTCGGGTATTATCCCACGTCACTGTAATGCTTTTAAAGTGATAGCAACGTTTCAGCAGAAACTCATCTGCCATCATCAGGCTTCTATATTGAGTTTGTATGTGGGTCAGGGTCTCACAGCCATTGGTTTTAAATTTGAGGCTAGCCTATTGTTGTCCCAGGATGGTTTTTTCTACATCCTGATTGGTTGGGAGTCTTGGTCTGTGTTTATTGGACTTGCAGTTTGTTTGATTGGTGTTTCTGGTTTCTTCTGTCTGTTTTCTTCTGGTTTCTTCTGTCTGCAACACTGTGTTCCTGTATTGGAGGCTTTCAGTGCAGCTTGGCTTCGTGTGAAAGGACGGCTATTATCTATTAGGAAGCTAGGTTTCATCTGGGTGCCTGTTTGGGGTGTGTTTGAGCTGGAGGTATCAGGGGGAGTCTGTTTGTGCCCAGGTGTTTGCCTGGTTTGTGGTGTGGAGATCTTTCTATTTGAGAGTGCAGGCTTCCAAATGGTTGACAGTCTGGTGGAATCATCTCTTCTATTCATGTTTTCAGGTCTTTTTTCAATCTCTATGGCTTCTCTGATGATTCTGTGGCTGGGGTTTTCTATAGTGGCTAGGGTTTGGGTATATGTATGTATGTGTAGGTGTATATATGTGTATGTATATATGTATAGGTGTGTTCGGGTCTTTTCCCATGTATTAGGAGTATCCTGGCGACGTTTCAGCAAGGTCCCAGTTGCCATCCTCAGGCTGGTGCTTTTGGCTTCGTGCCAGTGCAAGCAATGTGTGATCAGAGCTGCCATCTCTCTATAAATGCTGGTGGTGGGGGCTGGGTGTGCTGGGCTGGTTGGCTGAGCTGCTGCCTCTTGATTGGTTGATGGAATTGATGTTGATATGATGGGCTGTGTGATGGCCTTGTGAGTTTTGTTGTGGAGACATCCTAGATCTTGTGCTGTAATCTTCTGGGTCATTTGTTTTGTGGTGATCTTTTTTCCATTAGCCTCTGGTGTTTTAGCAGCTTGGGTAATGGGTTGTGTGATGGGCTTGCGAGTTCTTTTGTTGTGGTACCCGCGGTCCTGCGTTGCAATCTCCTGGGTTGCTTATGTTTTGATCTCTTTTCCATTAGCTTCCTGTGCAGTAACAGCTTAGGTAATGGGTTGTGTGATGACCTTGTGAGACTTATTGCTGTGGTATCCTTGGTCTTGTGCTGTGATAACCTGGGTCATGTGCTGTGTTGCAACTTCTTGAGTTCTTTTGGTGTAATTTCCTGAGTTTTCTGATATGATATCCTGAGCAGGTGGCTGTGATGTAGCATTCTGGGTTTTAGTCTGGCTTCAAGTTTGGGGTCTGGGTCTGTGTTCTTGGCATGTGTTAGCTTATTTGGTTTTGGGATCAGGGGGTGTGACAGCTGGTGAGGCAGTCATAGTCTGTTTTCTGGGTGGTGGTTGTCCTTCGTTTATAGGATGGGCTTGGGCCTATGTGTATATACATATACATATATGTACACATACATATATATAAAATAATTGAATAGAATTGTTACATTGTTCTGCTGTGGTGAATTGACCATGTCAAATTGTCCCACAGTGACTTGGCTTTGATGAGTTGGCTGTGATGAGTTGGCTGCATTGAATTGGCTGTGGCAGGTTGACCCATTCCCATGACATTGACTTCTGGGTGTCACCATTTCCAGGACAGCTACTGATTGTGCAGGGTTGGGTTTCAGATGAGTCATTTTTTTTCTCAAGTAGCAGAAAACCTACCCAATAGTCAGCAGTCTACGAGATCAGGCCATAGTAAGGAAGAAAAAGAATTAAAGCATTGGAGAACTATATTTTTTAATGTATTAACATTTTTTAATAAATGAAATCGTCAGCAACCTCGTTGCTTTTTAAGACTATTTTGATGTCCTCTTGAGATTTAAGAAGAATGGATCAAACAATTAAAATGAGGGCTGAAATTACACAATCAGGTGGGCTGTATGGGCTCACATTTTTACTGGCAGATGTCCCTACTTCCAGGTGTGCCCAGAAAGTAAATTCCAGAGGATATTGTCCTAACATTCATAACTGATAGCAAGAAGGAGAAAACTTCTTTAAAAAAGAATCCACTGGATGGATCTCCTGAGGTTTAAGGCCACCATCCACAGTCTGGTCTCCTCCAGCTATGTTGAGATTGTAGTTCCCAGAATTCCCCTATCAGCCTGAGTGGAATGATGTAAATTTGTTCCCTAGATATTTCTCCAGAATATATTGTGGTCAGTCCTCATTCCCCAAGCCCATATAATCAGGATGTCTTCCTTTTATAAATCATAATACTTGAAATGCTAATAATTAATTTCATCCTTTATGTATGTGAAAATTATCAATATTGTTAGTAATCTCCATTCTATGCTCATCAGCTAGCAAAGAAAGGAAACCTCATGTCCCTCAGAGCAAAATCTCTGAAACAGAAAACTGAGCAACAAAATGGCACAAGTGTATAACTAAGACAGTGTATAACTAAGAATACTACCAGGTAACAGCTCTGCAGTTTATTAGATAAAAACATCCAGTTGTAAATTAAATCCAATATTAGCCATTGTCAGCTTCTGCTGGCAGTCATATCAAATCTTTCTATGCTTTATAATACATTATTAACCTAATTAGAGACAAAGAAACAAAAATATTCTTTGTCAGTTTGTTCCAATAAAATCTTCATAAATTGGGCTCAACTTTCATCATGTGCAATTTGGTAGCCGTTTGCGAGTCTGATTATACATCAGGTAGACAATAATTTAGAAGAATGCAGAAGCCATTAGCAATAGCATACTTGACAAATATTTCCTCCTACTTTGCAATGTGCAGAAGGGAAGTCCAAAATAAGGACACACTATGCAGAAATACAACAAAGCGAGCTTTTCTGATGTTGCATAGCTTCTTTCACTTGCTCAGTCATTTGGATTACTTCTTTTCTAACAGATCTTGGTTTCGTAAAACTGACTTGGAGTTTGTTTGTGGATTTCTTGAAGATCCTAACTCAACTGTGTCCAGAGTAAAACTAAGATTCCTAATACGGTAAATAAACCATGAGGTCACCTTTGCTACTTTTCTGTTTTCAGTAGCAGTGCAAAGGTTTGCTTTGCAGAGCAATCCAAGCTTGGGAAGCAGCAGAAGAAAGAAGAATATACACATTGCTCAAGACAATCATTTGTCTTTCTTCTTCCAGCCTCACTGTCCCTTATTAGGAGTTGCAAAATTTCAGACAGAGTGGAAAACACACACAAAAAGAGGAGAAACCATGCAATTTAGAAGATATGCATGCTAGCCATTTGAATTAACAGCTCCACTCACAGTGCATAATTCATCTAATTCGGCTATTTGAAGAAGTGTCTCAGAACTTTGGTGTTATGAGTGCTTTTCTCTGATCCATTCCCCCCTTTTATTTATTTATTTTTATTTGATTTAGGGTGAAACAAGATTGTTCCACGAGCCAGCACAGCAAGTTGACTGTCATTTTGTTCACTCTCTGTTTCATGGCAGCTGAATTCATTTGCACATCAACAGTATTGCTCTGCAAGCAGGACCACTATGTAACATTATCTTCAAAAGGACTTCAAGTGCAGTGGGATCTTCAGTGAAGTTGACTTTTTAAAAATATACATATATAGAAGGGGAGCAGGGAGTGCAGAGCAATAAAAGAAAACCTCACAAACCGTATTTATGATTTGAAGAACCACAAGATTTATCTGCAATAGCTAGAGGTACTTTTTGACAAGAGGATATGGTAATTTTTAGAGTGCATCAACTCAATTTGTCCAATCACTTTGCTTTCAACATCCTTGATGGACCTTGAGATGTGTTTGGTCACAGTAGAGGATACTGAGATTAGAGTTTGGAGCCTATTTCACTCCTATCTCCTTAGAGTTTGTTTTCAGTAATAGGTTTTAGTTGTCAAAGAATTTGACGTTGAAGTTGTCAAGTGCCTGTGGGAGAAGCCGGAATCTATGACCAAGGACTAGGCAGTCCAAAAAGCAGAACTCAAGAAGAATAATTAGAGTTCAGGAAGACCTTGCTAGACAGATAAAGTTCAAATAGCCACAAACAGCTGTACATAACACCCAGCTATATAACAGCTGTACTGTTAAAAAGGAATTGTGGGGAAGCAAGTGAGTCCATAAGAGAGGAAATTGTGAAGTTTGAGGATTGTTTAGAGCAGGGGTCTTCAAACTTGACAGCTTTAAGACTTGTGGACTTCAATTCCCAGAATTCCTCCTCCAGTCATGTTAGCTCAGGAATTCTGGGAGTTGAAGTCCACAAGTCTTAAACTTGCCAAGTTTGAAGACCCTTGGTTTAGAAGTACCAAAAAACTATAAAGATATAAGTTTCAATTATCTTCTTTTGTATCTAAAGGAAATACTATATCTTAATGATCATCCTAACTAGGATCATTCAAAAGTCTATTTAGCTATTGTAAGGGGAGAGTTGTGTTAGTCTATGATAGGGGTATCAAACTCGCAGTGTCATATTGTCATCACATGACATATCACAACATTTTTCCCCTTTGCTAAAACAGGGGTGAGCATGGCTAGTGCATGATGCATCTGGCCGCGGGCGTGAATTTGACAACCCTGGTCTATGGGAACCAGAACTCATCCAGTCTTTTCCTCCCCCCCCCACCTATTCTTAGTTTAAATCCTGCACTTATTTAACCACCTCACAGTATCTGATGAAGAAAGCTGAAGATGATGCAAGTTTATGCCTTTGAAATTTCTCATTCAGAAAAGGATTCCCATCATCCAAATCAGCGATGAAATGTGTTACTTGACTTTGGAGCAACAACTGTTTCACCCTACAAATAACTTCACAGGATTGTTACCAGTCTAATGATTAGGCAATCTGATAATCTAATATACCACCCTAGGTTCCTCATCATCATCTTTCCACAACCATCAGCCAATAGTTAATTATGGTATTTGATAAGTGAAGCTTTCCATCTAGGAACATAAAAGTAGTTACTACTAATAAACCTTGAAACATAACTTTTTATTCATGGAACTTAGAATCATAAGGCTGGAAAGGATCTTGGAAGTTTTCAAGTCCAACCCCCTGTTCAAAGCAGGAGACCTTTATACCATCCTGGTCAAATGGTTGTTCCAGTCTGCTTATGACTGGTTGTCCAGCATTTCATTCATTCAACATATTTTTAAAATATTCAGCATTTTTTTAAAAAAAGGATTCCCACTTCTAGCAACTTGGAATTATTGCTGTGTATTCCCCTCTGTTTCCAGTTAAGAGCTGGCATTGCCAATCCACAACCCTTCAATAAAGGTGATAATGGTTTTCTAAGCCAGAATGAAGTGACCTTAGAAGTGTTCCTTAGCCCATCTGAAGCTTATTTCCTTCTCTTTCTAATCCAAGCTCAAGCAAAGCAATGAAAAGAGGAGCATGGAAACCCCTCAAACTAGGGGTGGGTTTCTACTGGTTCTGTCCACCTCTATAGAACTGGTTCTATGTCTGCTGCTGTTTTGACCCACCTGCCCACCTGGGCTCTTACCTGTCCTTTATTTCCTGCTTTTTCAACCTCAGCTGCTTTGTGTGGCACAGCTGCAGTTGAAAAAGCAGGAAAAAAGGGCTTTTCCAACTGCTGTGCACCCGCACACAGTGCTGCTCAGTTGTTCGTGCAGCTCAGCAGATTGTAAATTGCACTCGTGCAACTCGTACAATCGCACACGATGCAGAGCAACAGAACCGGTAGTTATACGGGTTGGATCCCATCCCTGCCTCAAACATGTGAATGCACCTTGAACAAACATTTGAATATCTCCCAGTTTGGCTCAAAAGCTTTTAACAAGCAGCTTTTAGAATGGAATTTTCATCCTTGACAAGAGAAGGATCCGAAAAGCACAAAAAATGTTCTCTCAACCCTCCATTAAAATAAATACCAAAAGATTGAAGCCTTACTCATTTCTCCCACAGATGAGCTATCTTTAATCTATTATCTGCCAACTTTGTGATTATTGTACAACATGTACTTCTTCTCTTTATGCCAAGATATAAATGGCAGCTCTATAATTCTCCAAGACTCACTCAGGTAAATAGGGGAAGGAAGAGAGGATAAGAGGAATTCAATCATAATGATTTGAGAAACATCATATATATCAGCCCCAGAATTTAATGATACAAGAGATCAAAAACAGCTGGTAAACTAGCACGGTTCATAGCATGGTTATAAGGAAGGAGCTTTCCTCCTCAACATTCCTATTTTTCAACTGTAACACTATTCTAGGTGTCATCTGGGCATTTTTGGCTCGTGGTTCTTTTACAGTGATGTTATATTAATAATCCAAGAGCTTTTCTAAAAAAGATTTAATCTCCTGGGATAAATTCAGGATTGTTGTCAACAGATTTTCATTCCAGTTGGTGTGTCTTAGAAAAGGAAAGAGCAGGACCACAAGTTGGAGAAAAGAGAAAGATAAATGAATAGACAGCTTCCACATGAAAGATACAAGAATTCTATTTTTTTTTCCCTCAGCTTCATGGACAAGCAAACAGCTACACCACCAAGAACCAACATGGGCAGAAGTCAAAGATTCATCAGTGGTATATTATTTCAGCTACATGCTCTATAGTATATTATTTCAGCTACATGCTTTGTAATTATCACAAGACAAAATGGAGATCTATCATAAAGTCCCTAAAGCCTTCAGACACTCTAGAAGTGAATAGTTACAGATTATTAAGAATGCACTGCAACAGAATAGTAGTTACTACCTCAGGTGGATTCTCAGTAGAGAACATTCAATTTAGCTATGGTGGAAAAATTCCAAACAAAGCAAAAAATAACAAGAACAACTTTGATAAGTTTCTTTTCCAGGGTGCTTCCAAGTTGATTGTCCAAAGCTTCAGGCAATTAAGAGCTGTGAGTAAGGCTAAATCAAAGGCCCTTGTAAATGTTAACAACAGTTTTACAAAGAGCTAGCTCCACATAGTTCAACCAATTGTATGTCAACTTTGGAAGGTCTTACTAACAAAGCAATGCCTTCCCAGTGTCTTCTTTCATTGTATATCCCCAAAACTTTCCATCTGATTGGCTCAGCTATTATTCTTCATAAAATTCTATTACATGAAGTATCATGTGGCACAGTAGCCTCAACTTTAATCATTTGAGCTTTCAGTAGTCCTCAGCTTATAACCACAACTGAGCCTGGAATTTTGTGAAATATTTTATATCATGTTCCACTCCTGTGTTAGAAGTTGAGCTGGAGAAAGATATTAAGCCCATGTCACACTGCACCAACGGATGCAAAGAGGATGTAAAACAGACAAAAAAGCTTGCCATCCATTGGTTAATGCAATGTACTCACTGCCTCCATTTTGCTTCCTCTCTATCCATCCAGCATCCATTTATTGACGTTTCAACCGCTCAGAAAGTTTTGAGCTGCTCAAAACTTTTGCGCAGAAAATGTATAAAATTCGTCCATTCTGCATCCACTATGCATCCGCTAGGCATCCATTCTGCATCCGTTACGCATCTGCTATATCCGCTAGGCATCCGCTGTGCATCCGCACAACTCGCATCCACTCGGATGCAGGGAGGAAGCGGGACGGACACAGAACGAATGCAGAACGGATGCCTAGCGGATGCAGCATGGAAACAAAGCATGTAAAATGGAAAAAACGTCCGCAGAGGGGACCTATCTCGGATATTAAGGATGTCTAGAAGATGCCTAGAGGATGCAAAGGGACACCTATACTGCCTATAAAAAGGGGGAGCAACACATCTGGATCTCACTTTCAGACCAGCAGCCCTGCTGCACACCTCTGCAGCCTTCATCTGACTCTTCCTCTTCCACAGCATCCAGTCATGTCCACCGTGGATCGTAACACGGTCCTTTTGGCAGCCACCATCCTTCTGCAACAGTGTGAAGACATCTACAGGCACTGTGAACTCTACTACGGGAAGAAAAAGGGGCGGCCAAGAAATGTCTGGGTATGAAGATGTTTCACCAGAAGAGCAGAGGACGGACTGTACAACAAGCTGATGGTGAAGCTCAGGAACAAAGCCACTCGGGCATTCCAGAACTTCATGAGGATGCCTCCAGCCATGTTTGACAAAGTTGTGCGGCGGCTGACACCCAGGTTGACCAAGGCAAACACCAACTTCTGGCCCAGCCTGGAACCTGGGCTCAAGGTGGCACTCACTCTGCGCCACCTGGCCTCAGGGACCACCTACAGGAGCATGCAGTACAGCTGGAGGGTGCCATCCAACACCATCAGCATTGTGGTCAGAGAAGTGGTGCAGGCCATCATCGAAAAATACAAGGAGGAGCTCCTCCAGTGCCCCTCCACTGAAGAAGGATGGAAGAAAGTTGCAGAGCAGTGGTATCACAAGTGGAACTTCCCCCACACCGTTGGAGCCATAGATGGCAAGCACGTGGCCTGCAAAGCTCCAGCCAAGTCGGGGTCCACTTATTTCAATTACAAGGGCTTCTTCAGCATCATCCTCTTCGCCATGGTCGATGCTGAATACAAGTTCATGTACATCGATGCTTCAGGCAACGGCTCATCTTCAGATGCCCAGGTATACAACGCCAGTCACCTCAAGGAGGGGCTAGAATACAACCTCATCGTGGGCTTCCCCGATCCAGAACCCCTGCCCAATGATACACAAGATGTGCCCTACTTCATCGTGGGGGATGACGCCTTCTGCCTCACAACCTACCTCATGAAGCCCTACACTTCCAGACTCCTCACCCGTGAAGAGAGGATCTTCAACTACAGGCTGTCCAGGGCAAGGCGGGTGGTGGGGAATGCCTTTGGCATCCTGGCAACAGGTTCCAGGTACTTCTCACCACCATGCAGCATCACCCAGAGACTGTGAGGAGGATCATGGAAGCTTGCTGCATCCTGTACAATCTCATGCGCACCTGCTACCCAGTCTTGCAGAACAGGCTCGTGGACTGCCAACAAGGCAATGGGGACATGGAGCCTGGGGAATGGAGGCAAGGGCGAAACCTGATAGACACTGAAGATGTGCAAGGCCCCAACAGAGCCTCACGTGAAGGGAAGAAGCAGCGCAACCTCCTGAAACACTGGTGCAACTCCCCAGCTGGAGCAGTGGAGTGGCAAGACAGGATGATAGATGCTTAATGGATGCTTCCTTGAGGCTGTCTCATCACACGGATGAGATTGGGCCATGTATGTTGGTTGGGCCTACAATGAACAGGGCATTTAATAAAGAGTTGTGTTTATGTTCAAATGTATGGATCAATGCTTACATTGTTATTGATAATAAAGGGCCAAAGGTGTGGCAGCTGGGAGGGTGGACCACACAGTCCCACTATGCTTGCACTGGAGGTTTATCTATCCCACAGCTATTACCCATCCCAAAGGTATCCCTGCCCATCCCATTGCTATCTTAACCCATCCCACAAGCATGCAAAAGCTTAAACCATTTCTAAAAGTTCCCACCAAGACTTTATTAAAAAAAAAAGAAATGAAGCAAGTGTATGAATCAAAAATAGACTTTATTAACAAGAAGCTATAAAACAAAAATGAGTCTCTGGCACTCCTCTTGGTCGCTCAGTCTCAGGGGTGAAGGGTCCAGGTGCTGTGGAGGTGGCTGGTGCTGGAGTGCTTGTCATCAGCTCCTCCAAAAGCAGAAGCAGCAGAAGCGCCAGCCCCAGAAGAGCGAGCCCATGCTGCAGAAGCCCCAGCAGAACCAGAGTGAGGGCCGGGGGGGGGGATGGTAGCCCTGTCCCTCTTGCAAGGGCTGGCAGCAGATGGCTGAGGCTTGCTGTGCTTCAGCATGGTTGTGGGGTTGCTGGCTGGCAGGGAGGCTGGCAGGAACCAAGGCTGGCAGGAAGGCTGGCAGGCTTGCAGGCAGGCAGGCACCAAGGCTGGCAGGAAGGCTTGTAGGAAAGCTGGCAGGGAGGCAGGCACCAAGGCTGGCAGGAAGGCTGGCAGGCAGGCAGGCACCAAGGCTGGCAGGCAGACTGGCTGGCAGGCAGGCATCCAGCAAGGCTGGCAGGGATACTGGCAGGGATACTGGCAGGCAGGCAGACAGCAAGGCTGGCAGGGAGGCTGGCAGCAAGGCTGGCAGCAAGGCTTGCAGGCAGACATGCAGGCAGGACAGGCAAGGCAGTCGATGTGTCTGGAAGCAAGTCTTTCCTCTGAATGGCGACCTGCTTCCGAGCTGCTTCCGTTATGTCCACAGGGCTGACGCAATGCATCCTCCCCGCATGTGCAATTAACGCTCGGCATCCGCTAGGCTTCCACTTGGCTTCCGCTGTGCATCTGCTCTGCATCCGCTCTGCATCCGCTCTGCATCCGCTGTATCCGTTCCGCATCCGCTTTGCTGAGGTCCCCCGGAAGCCTAGCGGATGTGCCATCCACTCCCATCCGCTTCCATCCGCTGGGCTTCCGTTCCACATCCGCTTTCAATCCGCCCTGCGTCCTCCCCGCGTCCGTGTTATCCACTCCGGTTATGCAAATTTTTGCCCCTTTTGAGAGCGGATAACAATGGATGGAACATTTTTTTCGTCCGTTGTGTCTGTTTTGCATCCGTTGGGCAGTGTGACAGGGCCTTTATTGTAAACATCAGTGCCAGTTAAAAACACAACATAAATGGGACAATTTCTGTAGCTAGTGACTCACCTTACCTAGAGTTCCTTTGAACCCAATTTAACATGGAAATCTTAATCTTACATCTTAACAAATAAAACTTCTTGTAAACAACCTCTTCCTCCTCCTTCCACCAAAGAAGAAGTGAATTCTTGAAAAAAATAGTTGTTTTTCATTTCCTATATATCCTACAGTCCTGGGATTTCTGGTAGTTCTCCATCCATTTATTAATTAGTCTGACCTTACTTAGCTTATCCATAATTAGCCAGGTGATGTTACCTGATATAGATTTAGATCTGCTTCTCTTAATTCCAAGAAGGAAGGCCAAATTTTGTCCAATTGAACAATAAGGGCTTCTTTTTATTAGAGGGGCCCACTTTGAAAGTAGAAAGAACTGCTTTGCCCCTTGTATGAACATTGTTTCTTAATGGCTTTGCCAGATGTGAGATGGCCAGAATTGGGGGGAAGGTTATTAGTACAAGGTTCCATAGCAACGCAGCAGTTATATTTCTAAAACAAGTTGAGTATGCTGCTTCTACCCTCTCCTTCTCTCTCTCTCTCTCTCTCTCTCTCTCTCTCTCTCACACACACACACACACACACACACTTTATGTTCTTTTTTGTGTAGCTGTCAAGTCTGTCCCAGCTTGAGAATTTAGGAAAGAAAGATCCTTGACTCTATTTGCAGTGCAAGGTATGCTTTTACTAAAGCAAAGTAATTACAGTGTGTAAGCAAAGTCAGATCTGAGTTTACCTGTGCAAACCAGGTAATTTTCTCCTCTCTCAGACCTTTCCCCCTTGGTCATCTTGTTAGTGACCAATAACGTTTAAACAAGTTGTTTTGGTAACAGTTCTAAAGTTTAGCACATTTTCAGTGGGATTCACATTCTGTTCCCATGCTTGTGTCCTTGGATCATTCAACTGTTGTCTGTGGTTGGCACTTCTGGTTCCCTTCATCCCCTTCCCTATATCCTCCCAGCCCCTCTTCCCAAACTTTGTGGCAGGATGCTATCAAAGTGAAGTAGAGCTGCAGAGGTGTGATGGAAGCTCCAACAGTAGCTCTGCCACAAGGGTTTTGACGTTACTATTGTGCACATCTGCCAGTGCACTTTACTGTTAGATCCATTCTTCATCTGAAAAATACAAATCTGCAAAGGGAGGAACCACTGTACTGCATGTGCAGCCTGGTTAAAAGGAATAAACAAAGTACAAGCACAGGACAAGTGAGAAGGCATTCAGTTCCACATCACTGTGCACTGCACAGCATGGATGTGCCAAATGTTCTAGCTCATGAAATATTTCACCTTTCAGGAAGGATAATAGCTTTTGCAGTCTCATGAAGCATGACCAGTGCTGCCTTGCATCTTTTGTTTTCAGCATCAACTAATATGCTTTCTTCTTTGGAAGGCTCAGCTCAGCCATGGAATATATTTTTTTAAAAAAACTACTACATTCCTCATTCTATATAAGGCAGTATCATTTCTATTGCCGTTTTCCCAAGATATACACACTGTAGTCAAGAAGATTTCAATTGGTAAGACAGAGCATTAGGGAAAATAGATAGGATATTTATCTACTTATTTACTTATTGCTTTGTTCTTGCACAAAAGAAGTACCTCCACTGGGAATTGGGCTTTTTGTTGTTTTTTGTTGCAGAAGAGATAAAGAATAGAGACAGAAGGAAAAGACCATAGAACAGCAAGATATATTTATTTTAACTGTTTAGGGACATAGCTGATGAAACCTGTAAAAAAGCATGCAAAGCTAGGGAAGCAGAATTAAATGTGTCATCACTTTAGAGTCCTTGCAAGTCCAGCCTTCTTGAATTCTGTTGATCTTTATCTAGTACCAATTTAGTGCTGACCATTAGTTGACTAGATTCTTAAGTACAAATTTGAAGAAACCTTCTATGCTGCTACTTTATGAATGATCCTGATTCTTTGTGCCTAACATTAAGCCATCTAAATATTGAGGATGCTATAATGTGGCTGGTTAGTTTACCTTTGCACATGTGTAAACCTAATCACTGGATTCAGATATTTTTTCAAGTCATCCTCAGACATCCCTAATTGCAGTGAATCTGCTGTGGTAATACATAATTTAGCAGTTTCATACAGCCAGAGACTTACAGCACTTTAGCATGCTAGCTAAAAACTGGATTACTGGAAGCCGTTTATGGGATGCTTCCCCCTAAATTATGAGCACTGGGGATGGAGGAAGCCCAGTCATCTTAGATTTGTAGTCATTATGTTGGAGAGAAAAAGATGCAGTAGAACAGATTAATAATTCCTGGTATCATCATTTGCAGCTAAAAAAAAAAAGGAATGTGCATTTTAAGGACTATGGAAATTTAAGTTTATAATTTTGGGGGCAAAAAAAATGAGAGAACAAAAGGAATGCCAACAAAGACTTACAGAAGAAAGAAAGAAAATATGTTATGAGGGTGGTTTTTTTTGTTTTTTTTTTTTTAAGAAATGGGAAATTGCAAGTGTAACTCATGGATGCACTTTGCCAATGGGAGTTGTCTCCATTGATTGAGAAGGAAAAAAAATCAATTCTACTTTCTTCCCAGCAGGAAGACGTAGTATGAGTCCATGTAGCTTCAGAATCTTCTCTGGAGGGTACCAGCTTCCTCCATGAGCTAAAACAAAGGAAAGAGGCAGGTTATCAGGAAAAGAAACAGCTGGATGTTTTGCATGCTTTGAAGACCTGGAACTACCTCTGTGAATCACTAAACTAATCACTATACACTAAACAAAATAAAACCTCACCTGCAGTTTCACATCCTCTAGAACAGGGATGTCAAATTCAATTTCATTGAGTGCCGAATCAGGGTTGTATTTTATCTCAGGTGGGCCAGGATGGGCATGGCCATGGTGGGCGTGGCCAGCTCAACATCACTCGTGTCGGAGGCGCCTATGGGGGCCCGAGCGCTCTGCCAGTGAAAATGAGCTCTCAAGCTATTTTTTCGGCTGCGACAGCCTCCTGCCACCTTTTGCCAGAGAAAATGAAGCTCCATGTGCAAAGCTTGTGAGGTCTGTTTTCGGCTGTGATGGCCTCCTGAAGCCCTCTACCAGCAAAAAAGGAGTTTGGGAGGGCAGCACATAGCCCTCCCGAGCTCCGTTTTCACTGGCAGAGGCACCATGGGCCAGTCTTTCACTGTTCCTTCACCCAAGGGCCAGATCTAAGCACCCCGAAGGCTAGATCCACCCCAGGGGCCTTGAGTTTGACACCCCTGCCCTTGAAGGCTTAAGTATCATCAATGCTGCAACCAAAATGAATTTTTTTAATGTGATAGAAGGGAGAAGTTTTAAATAGACGAGCATTAACCCTTCTTGATTATGCTTCATTGCTTAATGTTCATTCAAAACTGAAGTTTAAAATCTATTTTGGTTTTTGTTCTATGACTTGTTACTTTTTGGAGTACCACAATTGCTAAGTGTGTGGTCCACAGATTAAAAAAAAATCTTAACATGTATAAACAAATAAACACATATCGTTGCTCTTTGTGCAGTCTTGTCTCCTAATATCCTTGCAAGATGAAGCAGCTTTTTCTTTGATATTTAACTGACATATGTTTCATTGTTACATTTTTCCACCCTCTGTAAAAGAGTAAGTGAGTTTTCACTGTCATCTACTTCTTAATGTGTTTGAATCTCCTTCTGTATAAGACACTTTATATGATAAATGATATTACAGAATGTGACTCTTATTTCATTTCAGGCTGTGTGTAAACTCAGACAAAGAATAAATGTGAGAATCATGCCTGCTAATTTGTATAAATGAAAACTATAACAACAGATGAAAATCACATAGGGCAATCTAGGGAGTTGGCTTTTAAGAAAAAGCCAGAAAGCATCTTTCCTGAAATGGAAGTCTATTTATTGCTGTTGTTATTTATAACTGAGGCATGGATTGCAAATGGATGCAGATACTATTAATTAAACAAATGAATGCCTTTGTGTACTTAGGAATGTCTCTACCCTCACACTTATTTGCAAAATCCTTTTGAGGCTTGCTGAGATTTTACCAGGACTATTTGCCTCTTGGTAAATGTGACTATTAGCCTTCATCTTGACAGCCATTTTATAAAAAGCAAATCTCTCATACCAGCCCTGTTGTTGACCAAAGGGCCAGATCTCTGCACTAGTAAAGATAACAGTTTCTCCTGTCCAATCATGTCTGACTCTAAAGGGCGGTGCTCATCTCTATTTCTTAACTGAAGGTTCAGCGTTATCTAAAGACATTTTCTGTGGTCATGTGGCCAACATGAGTATATGCTGAGGTGAACGGAATCTTCCTGCCAAGTGGTACCTATTAATCTACCACTCTACCAAGTGATAGATAAATTGCCACTCTATAAAGCCTTAGTAAGACCATACCTAGAGTACTGCATCCAGTTTTTTTCACCACATTACAAAGAAGATGTTGAAACTCTAGAAAAAGTACAGAGAAGAGCAACCAGAATGATTAGGGGACTGGAGGCTAAAACATACAATGAACGGTTACAGGAACTGGGCATGGCTAGTCTAGTGAAGAGAAGGACCAGGGGAGACATGATAGCAATCTTCTAATATTTGAGGGGCTGCCATAGAGGAAGGGGCCAAGCTATTTTCTAAAGCACCTGAAGGTCAGACAAGGAATAATGGATGGAAACTGAACAAGGAGAGATTTTACCTTGAAATAAGGATGACATCTTCACATCTCACTATTTGAGGAAATCGCACAGCATTCTCAGAGATGCTTCCCATCCTGCTTACAATCTTTTTGAACTGTTGCCTTCTGGCAGAAGATATAGAACAAGTAAAACTCGGACCACATGTTTTCTGAACAGTTTTTATCCCAGGGCTATAATTGTACTGAACAATGAACTTAAGGACCACCATCAGTGACCTGTTGGACAGTATTACTTGTTCTGTTGTGTGGATGCTTGTGTTTTTCGGGGGCACAGAAGTTTGGTGGGTGAGGTTGTGTTTGGGTATTGTGAGTGTGTGCATGTTGGGTTTGGTCTCTAGATGTTATGTGAATTTCATTGTATGTGTATACTATGTATATACATACAATGACAATAAAGTATTGTCATTGTCATTGTCATTGTCATTGTCATTGTCATTGTCATTGTCGTTGTCGTCATTGCCGTTGCTGTTGTTGTTGTCATCATTGTCATTGTCATTGTCATCGTCATCATCATCATCATTGTCATTATAAAGGAGAAATTTTCTGACAGTGAGAACAATCAATCAATGGAACAGCTTGCCTTTGGAAGTTGTGGGAGTTTCATCGCTGGAGACTTTCAATAAGAGATTGGACTGCCATTTGTCAGAAATGGTGTAGGGTCTCCTGCTTGGTCAGTGGTTGGACTAGATGACCTACAAGAACCCTTCCAACTCTGTTAATCTGTAATCTACTTGCTTTCGCATGCTTTTGAACTGCTAGGTGGGCAGGAGCTGAGACAAGTAACAGAAGTCTTGAACCACATGCTGTCAGCTTTCCAGCTGATAAGCTCAGCATCTTTATACTGCTGAGCCATCACACCTCCTTCAATTTCTGCATTTTTAAAAAAAAAATAAACCTCAATGAGCTTGATTGGCTTCCAGTTGTTTGCATATAAATATCTTCATGGTTTGATTCTGGGCTATTTATGGTTCTGTCTCTCCCCAGTTCTTTCCACTTATCCCACCTGGTTTGGCAGGAGTGGCCTGCTCCAGACTCTGTCAGTTAGGGTCAGCAGGCAGGGGTCAGAGGGATAGCCTTTCCTGCTCTGGGACCCTCCCTATGGAATATCAATCCCCCTGAGATTAGGTTAGCATCAATTCTGCTGGCTGCCAGCTTTGGAAGCCATATTAGCACCAGAAGCTTCCATGCTGCCACATTCTTGAGCATGGGAGGAGGGAATTTCATAGAGCATATGTGGTTAGACATAATAGCATTCCTCTTCAGAGTCAAGGTCATGTTGTTCTTGCACCTGGCTGAGGAGTAGTACAAGGGATGTCTCAAGTTGGGATGGATGGTGATTGGGGCCTGTGATGGAATGATGGGAGCAGGGGGTGGATTTGTGATATTTTACTTATTGGAGGAAAACCTGGGACTTTCAGATTCGGGATTTCCCAGATGTGCCAGTTTACTATTCTAATAAAAGGGAACTTTGAAAACATGTCTTCTTTGGAGTTATCTGTTGTAATCATTTTTTTCTGGAATGCTGATATTGGCCTTTTGCAAGCTCCTTAAAACGTGGTTTTGTACCTGGTCCTGGGATCCTGGAAGTGTGAGAATGCCAATCTCTTGGCTATGTTGATGCTTGGTTTTATGATGCTCAACTGCTTTTATTTTATGTTACATATTTTATTTGCATTTACCTTTTTCATCGTAAAATGTATAGAAATCAGATTAAACAAGCAAACAGACTTCAGGGGGAAGAGTTAGGCGGTAGACTTTTGTTAAAAGCTCAATACTACTGTAGTCGCTGTTGCTCCTGGAGGAAGCATTTTGGTAAAGTTAGGTGTCAACTCAAAAATATTTATCTGGTCTTTTAGAGTTGTCAGCAGAAAGGGAATGGGGGGAGTAATACATACTTTAAATTTTTTATAGATAATTGCTAGGCGGCCAAAGTTTCTGGCACACAAGATTATTACTGGAGAGCATGATTGATGATTCTTAGCTGTGGATGTGTCCCATTGGAGAATATACATCCAAAGGATGGGAGAAGACTAGGGTCAAGGGTGAGATGAATGATGTGTCTCAGTGTCGGCTGCATCTAGGTAATACTGACATGTTCACTCCTAATATATGATTTAAAAAAAAAAACTCTGAAAGATGCGGCTCGAAACTCATGATTTGAATGGAGGTAGACATTAGGTATCACAAATGATGGTGGTAAGAGAATTAATGTCTTAAAGTATTTTAAACATTTTCTTTCACTCGGACTGTACTGGAAAAGCATCCAAAAAGCTTAACAGGGTACAATTTCCAAAGTATTTCTAAATGCAAGTAGTCCTTGTTTAATGATTGGTCACTTAGTAACAATGGTGGGCTTCAAATGTTTTTACTACCGGTTCTATGGGCATGGCTTTGTGGGCATGGCAGAAGAAGGATACTGTAAAATCTCCAATCAGAGGTAGTATTTGCCACTTCTCCAAACTACTCAAAATTTCCACTACCGTTCTCCAGAACTGGTCAGAACCCACTGAATACCACCTCTGCTTAGCACCCATTCAAGGTAACAAGGGATATCCCGAAAGGTCTTTACCATCTGGTTCTCACACATGCAGACCCCCAGTCACATGTATTTCAGGTGTTTGGCTCATTGTTACAGCCAGTTAATGGTATTCTCCAGGCACATGACTTTGAATTACAACAGTTTTTTTTTTTGCCCAATTCTGGCTTTTTCAGCCAGTTTTCAGCCAAAAAGAAAACCAAACCACAGGAATGAACGGTTTTGTTTTATGACTGCCACGTTGGCTTTATATCCACTGCATTCACCTCAACAACCACTACAAAGAAAAGTCATAAATTGGGGTGAGTCACATAGGTGCCAGGACTTAAAATTGTCATGGTTTATAACTGAAATTCTTAGCTCCATTATGGTCATGAGTTAAGGACAACATATATATGCTCTTCCCTTAATACATATCTTTCATGCTCCACTTGTTAATGCAGTATCATCTATCGTACCAGCAGCCCTCTAGACTGTAAATCTGGTTTACTTTATTTCTGGTTTTTCTCACTGCATATTCATGAATATGGAATATGGAAATAGACGTCTGTAGCTTATTTAACTTTTAAAAGAAAATGTTTTACTCGCAATAAATGTCACAGTTTCACATTGGCAGCTTTTCTTCAGAGGCAGATAATTCTTCCCACCTCCTTTCATTCACTAACACGGTTCTCTCTAAAAGCCACAAGCCCAACTCACCCATCTGACTTTCTGCCAAGGACCAATGGTCCATTTCAGGGATTCTTAATCTTAAATTGCGTGGACTTCAACTCCCAGAATTTCCTGGTAGAATTTCTAGAATTCAGATGAATGTTTTACCAATGCTTGTTTTGAAAATTGATGTACCTTTTAAACAATGTAAGAAGGACCAATCTAAATTTGCATGGTGACAAGGGAGAAAAACACAAGTTAATATAAGGTGCTACAAGATGCAAAAGAAAAAGGAAGATTCGGCTTTCCAAATTTGAAACTACATTTTGTTCCCTGTTGCTTACTTTAGATGAGAGTAGACATTCTTAAGAAATAGAAGGCTACTGAATTTAGAAAGTCACAATCTGAAATTTGGATGGCATGGATGTTTATCTATCATCTGTCTATCTATCTATCTATCTATCTATCTATCTATCTATCTATCTATCT
>BLBF01000003.1:11031714-11063462 GCA_015471245.1 Laticauda colubrina
TATCTATCTATCTATCTATCTATCTATCTATCTATCTATCTATCTATAAAAGTGAAATACCACTCACGGCATCATCACAAAATCTCCAGAACTGCAAAGCCTACAAACTTGAAATCTGGCACATATGTTCATCTTAGTTTCTAGGTGCTCACTAAGAAAGGATTTTTCGAAATAACCATCAGAGTATTAGTATTTCGGATATATTATTAACACGCTCTGATGCTAAGAATTTCTATTACCCCTCCCCACCTGAAAAGAAATCTGTTCCAAATGCAAAACACAAGCAGAGGAGAGGAGTTTCAGTTTCAGTGTTACTTTCACAACAGCAGTCAACTTTAGTGCAGAACAGTTGAGCTAAGCCACGCCCAGACTCTGTCTCCTTCTTGCTCACACAGAAAATACTGTTTAATTCAATTAATTTCAGTTTCCAGTCAGCCCTCAATTCACAAACTGACAGGACATTAGCCAATGAATGGATGCTGGTAGGCAGAGGCACAATATTTATTGCAGACTGGAAACCCCTTGTAGGGGGTTTCTATGGGTAATAGAAAAAAGTGTGCTTTGTTGTAATTATAGAGTAAGAAATAATATTGTAACTGCACTTATATTTGCTACAGAAGAAATTTCTTCTTTTTATTTCTGTCAGTTCTTCCTTTCTGCATTTTTTTCTTTTTCTTCTCTTCCTTTTCTTCTTTGCATCTTTTACTCTTTATCCATTTGTGTTAATTTATGTTCTTTATAATAAACATACATGTGTATATGTATATAATATACATATATATGTATACATTTGTGGATGTGTATGTCTTTTTTTTTTTCTGTATGCCTTTGTCATATAGCCATGCTGGTCAGATGGCCATAGAAAATGTCTTCAGACAACATTGGCTCCTTCATATACTGAATGTGAGAAAGGGGTGGAGCAGTGGTGGGATTCAGAATTTTTTTACTACCGTTTCTGTGGGCAAGGCTTGGTGGGCAGGGAAGGATATTGCAAAATCTCCAGTCAGAGGTGGGTAATTTTGAGTAGTTTGCCAGTTCTCTAAACTACTCAAAATTTCTGCTACTGGTTCTCCAGAACTGGTCAGAACCTGCTGACCCCAGCCTAGTTAAAAATTACAGACCAATCTCCTTATGCTGCATCACCTGTAAAGTCATGGAATCAGTTATTAATCAATCCATTGTCCTCCACTTAGAGATTAACAACCCACTCTCTAATAAACAATTTGGTTTCAGAAAAAAAACTATCCTGTAATCTGCAATTCTTACACTGCAAAAACATATGGACTACACAACTCGATCAGGGCAAAGCAATAGACGTAATCTACATAGACTTCTGTAAAGCCTTTGATTCAGCGACAAACTACTCCTAAAACTAAAGTCTTACAGTATCTCTGGACACCTGCATAACTGGATAGAAGCATTCTTGTCAAACAGACAACAAATGATCAAAATTGGGAGTGTTCTATCAAATTCTGTACCTGTCAATAGTGGTGTCTCCCAAGGCAGTATTTTAGGACCAACTCTCTTCATACTCTACATAAATGACCTCTGTGATAATATGAAGAACAATGGCATTCTCTTCGCTGATGATGTAAAGCTATTCAACACCACAGACAATACTACTACCCTCCAAAAAGACCTTGACTATGTATCAGAATGATCAAACAAATGGCAACTTCAAATCTCAACAAATAAATGCTCTGTCCTACATGTTGGCAAAAAAATCAGAAAATAAAATGCAGGCTGAATAGTCAAGATGATCTTGTTGATGATCCAAACTCTGCCAAGGATCTTGGAGTAGTCATCTCTAATGACCTAAGTGCTAGAGCCCACTGTAATTACATAGCCAAAAAGGCATTTGTTCCGTCCGGAAAAACGCGAGGTAGACCGGGTTCCAACAACAAGTCTTTATTTACAGTACAGTTGCAAAACGGAACATTGGCTCAAGCCACGACAGCCCTTTTATACTTTTCTGTCTGCCAGCTTGTAGCCAATGACATTCATTTGATTTTGCCGCCTTTGTGCGGCTTTGGGGATTGGTTCCTTTTGAACCTATCCCCATTAGTTTTTAGTGACCAATCAGAATGGGTTATTTGGATTTTACTATTTATATACAGAACACCCCTCCCCTCTTAGTTCAGTCCTACGTGGTGACGTAGTCGCGCAGGTAGGTGGGGCTTCTCTTGACTCAACTGGACTTGCGCGGTTCATTATTGTTGGAGACTTTGACCGGTTCGGATGGGGTTGCTGTGTCTTCCGTCCTTCTCCATGGAACCGTCTGGAAGGATGAGTCAGCCATTTTACTGCCGCCTGAGTTTCTTAGGCCGGTGGTTTTGCCGCTTCCTCCCGTTTCCTCCAGGCAGGTCAAGCTGGCCTGGCTGGCCCCTTCGGATGGACTCTTCTCGCAACTTTCTTCAAACAGTGAGTCTTTTATTTGCTCTTTTTGATTGTTATTGTTTTCGGAGTTTAATTTAAATGGTTCTTTATTGATTTCTCGCATTCCCCCCCCCCCTCTTTGGTTTGAATTTCATCGTGTTTTTCTATGTGTGGTTGTGTGTTTGCATTTCGTTCCATGTTTCGGGAGCGAAGCTGGTCTATGTGCCGTTTCCATTCCCTGCCGTCGTCTACCGTTAGTCGGTATGATTTGGGGCCTGTTATTTGTGTAATTTGTCTGGGTAGCCATAATGGGTCCCCGGTAAAATTTTTTGCATAAACTAAGTCGCCTATTGCAAAGGTCCTGCATCGAGTGGAGGAGTCGGGGGGGGGGGTTTCTGGTGTGAAATTTGGGTGCAATCTGTCTAGATGCGACCTTAGTTTCCTTCCCATCAGTAATTCTGCTGGGATTTTGTTGGTTGTAGTACTGGGTGTGATATGTTGGAGGGTGAGCAATCAATTTATTTTATTTTGGACATCCCCAGTGTCCATTTTTTCTAAACCCTCCTTGGTAAACCTGACCATTCGCTCTGCCCTACCATTTGAGCTGGATGAGCCGGCGCGGTTAGGGCATGTCTTATACCTAGGGAGGCTAGGTATTGCTCGAATTGTAGACTGGTTAATTGTGGCCCGTTGTCGGACACTAGGACGTCCGGTAGGCCATGGGTTGCAAAGAGTTTGTCAAGTTGTTTTATAACGGTTTCTGTTGTCGTAGATGGCATAATTTTTACCTCTAGCCAATTAGAGTATGCATCCACGACAATCAGAAACGTATGCCCCTTGGTAGGACCCGCAAAATCGATGTGGATTCGTGACCAGGGGCCTCTTGGGGTTTCCCAGTCTCTTATGGGTGCTTTTGGCGGGGACGGCCTGATTCTTTGGCATTTATTGCACGAGTTTACCCAGTATTCGATGTCCCTATCTATACCCGGCCACCAAACGTAGCGTCTAGCAAGGCTTTTCATTTTAACTATTCCAGGGTGGCCTTCGTGAAGCATACCCAGTACCTTGGTTTGTAATTTGTTAGGAATAATTACCTGATCACCCCACAATAAACAACCTTTTTGGATTGAGAGTTCAGTTTGTCTGGTCCGGAAAGGTTTAAAGTTCTCAGTTTTTTGGTTTTCCGGCCAGCCTTTACGTACCCAGTTAAGTACGCAGGCAGTCAATGGGTCTTTTGCGGCGGCTCTGGCGACATCATTCGCAGATATGGGTAGATCAGGGCAAGTCTCTATATGTAATGCTGTCATCGTTGGTGCCGGGTCTTCCTCTGTTGATGGCAATGGTGCTCTGCTCAAAGTGTCTGCATGGGAAATTTGTTTCCCTGGGCGATGTGTCAGAGTATAGGAATAGGCTGCTAGGAACTCTGACCATCTAGTCATTCGTGGGGACAGAATATTTGGTGTGGGCTTGTTTCCCGCCAAAATTCCAAGTAGCGGTTTGTGGTCTGTTACGATTTGAAAAGTTCTTCCATATAGGTACTCGTGGATGTATTTCACTCCGGCGACAATTGCTAGAGCTTCTCTGTCCAACTGACTGTAATTACGCTGGGTTTTGGACAGGGTCTTTGAATAGTATGCGATGGGTGCCTCTCTCCCATCAGGCAATTGGTGGCTCAGGATGGCACCGACTCCGAATGGCGAGGCGTCGCAGGTCACCGTCAATGGCAGTGTGTTGCTAAACTGGATAAGAACGGTGTTTGATGTTAATAAGTCTTTTATTCCTTGGAAAGCTTTTTTTTTTCTAAGCCCCCATGTCCAAATTGTTTTCTTGTCCAGTAATCGATGCAATGGTTCCACTATTGTGGCTTTTTGGGGTAGGAACACATTATAAAAGTTTATCAGTCCCAAAAATGCCTGCAGCTCAGTTTTATTCTTTGATTCTGGTGTGTCTTTTATCGCTCTTACTTTTTTTTCGGTGGGGTGTATGCCCTCTCCATCAATTAAATATCCTAAAAACTCGATGCGATCAGTCATTAGGCAGCACTTTTCTTTCTTTACTTTAAGGCCAGATTCTCTGAATTTATTTAGGACCTCTTTGAGTCTTTTTTTAAGTTGTGTTGCATCTTTGGCTGAAATTAGGACATCGTCAAAGTATGGCACGACCCCTCTTATGCCATTTAACAGGCGTTCCATGAGGCTCTGGAAAACGCCTGGGGCTACGCTTACTCCAAATTGGAGTCTGTTACATTTGAATGCCCCTTTGTGAGTCACAATTGTTTGTGCTTCCGCTGTTAAGGGGTCTACTGGGAGCTGTTGGTACGCCTGTGCCAGGTCTAGTTTGGCGAAAACCTTTCCTCCCCCAAGAGAGTGCAGTAGGTGTTGCACAACTGGCACTGGGTATGAGCTCTGTTGCAACGCGTGGTTCAGAGTAGCCTTGTAGTTGCCACAGATTCGAACTGACCCATCTGGCTTAATTGGTGTCACAATTGGTGTTTCCCATTTAGCGTGGTCGACTGGTTCTAAAACCCCTTGATCTATCAATTTATTTAGTTGTTCCTCTATTTTTTCTTTTAAAGCAAAAGGAACCCGTCTGGCCTTTAGTCTTTTAGGGGTTATCTGTGGGTCTAGACTAAACGAAATGGGGGTTCCCCGATACCTGCCTAGGGAGCCGTCAAAGACATCCTGGAATTCTCAGATTAGGTCTTCTTCCCAGTCAGTTGCGGCCACCCGGTCTACTCCGGTCATCCCGATGCCCAATGGTGTGAACCATTCGATACCCAGGAGGTTTGGTCGATCTCGGTCGACTATTGTTAATGGTAGTACTGCAACATATTGCCTGTAAGCGATTCGAAAATGTCCCAGGCCGATTACAGGAATCCGGTTTCCCTGATAATCTTTGAGGGTTAGTTTTTGTCTCTGGAGTTCCTTAATTTTGATGTCTGGAATTAGTTTTTTGAGGGTGTCCCATGACACCATGGATAGGAACGATCCAGAATCAACTTCCATCTCGCAGGGGCTGTCTTCGATTTTTACAACTATTTTTACTTTCTTCCCGCTTTCTGTCTGAGCGCTTCTGATAGTGAAAGTTTGGTATGCTTTCTCCCAGTTAGTGGCTTGCCTGTTTTGCTGCCACTTTCTCTCGGAGAGTCTTGGCCCAGGCTTTGCTGGGGAGTCGTTTTGTCTCTTTGGGCTGTAATTATTTTTGTTTCTGCAGACTTTCTCGATATGCCCCCTTTTCTTGCATGCTCTGCAAATGGCATCGAGGAATCTGCAATTGGCTCGGGGATGGTTTCCCCCGCAGCCAGCACATTCCCGCCGATTTCTATTTTCGCGCCCTTTCTTGTTAGCGTATAGGCGGTGGATTTCGTCGTCTTCCTCCCCAGATTCTGACGTCTCTTAGAGTTCTTTGTAATGAGTGGTTGTGGGAGGTTGTTTTTTTCCTCTTGCCGGGCTTTTTTCATCGTTACTTGCACTCATTTGTTTCATCTTTTCTGCCAATTTTTTGGCGGCTTCAGCAGCCGAGGCTTCTGCAATAGCTTCGGCTACTGATATGTTGGGTTTGTTCAGTAGCTTGCTCTGTATGGTTGAGTCTCTTAGCCCCAATATCACTCGATCCCGCATCGCTTCATCTAAACTCACACGCTCCCCTTATTTGGCGTAGTGCGGCTACAAAATCAGCGATGGTTTCGCCTTCTTTCTGGTCTCTCCGATAAAACTCGTGCCGCTTTATCAAGTTTGACACCACTGGTGCATAGTGGGCTTTTAATGTTCTTTGGAGCTCGGTCCATGTCAGTTGTTTGACATCTTGGGGCTTTGCCAAAGCCTTGGCCATTTTAAAAATCGCAGGCCCACAGTCTGTCAAGAAGACGGCTCTTTTTCATTGGTCTGAGATTTCCTCCATCTCATTGCTCCCTAGGTACATCTGGAAACGGTCTACGTAAGATTCCCAATCTTCTTCATTGGGGTTGAAGGGTGCGGGCGGCGCATTGTTTCCGGCCATTTCTCTTTGTCTGGCTTGTCTGTCACCGCGTGCTCCGTGTCGCGTTTAGGACGATCCCATCCTCGTCGCCAGTGTTCCGTCCGGAAAAACGCGAGGTAGACCGGGTTCCAACAACAAGTCTTTATTTACAGTACAGTTGCAAAACGGAACATTGACTCAAGCCGCGACAGCCCTTTTATACTTTTCTGTCTGCCAGCTTGTAGCCAATGACAATCATTTGATTTTGCCGCCTTTGTGCGGCTTTGGGGATTGGTTCCTTTTGAACCTATCCCCATTAGTTTTTAATGACCAGTCAGAATGGGTTATTTGGATTTTACTATTTATATACAGAACAGCATTAAGAGTTGTTAATCTAATCCTATGTAGTTTCTCCTCTGGTAATATCACACTACTAACTAGAGCATAAAAAACATTTGCTAGACCTATATTTGAACACAGCTCATCAGTCTTGAACCCATATCATGTATCTGATATTAATACAATTGAAAAAGTCCAGAAATATTTCACAAGAAGAGTTCTCTGCTCCTCTACTCATTGCAGAATACCTGATGCCACCAGACTTGAAATTCTAGACCTAGAAAACCTAGAATTACACTGCCTCTGGTCCAATCTAAATATAGTATATAAAATCATACATTGCAATGTCCTACCTGCAAATGAATCCTTCAACTTCAACCATAACAATACAAGAGCACACAATAAATACAAACTCAAGGTTAACCGCACCAAACTTGATTGCAGAAAATACAACTTCAGCAACAGAGTGGTCAATGTTTGGAATACTCTACCTGACTCTGTGGTTTCATCCTCAAACCCCAAAAACTTTAACCTTAGACTGTCTACTATTGACCTCACCCCCTTCCTAAGTGACCTGTAGGGGGCGTGCATAAGTGCACCAATCATGCCTACCGTCCCTGTCCTATTGTTTTTTATTTTTCTTATAGGTGTCTATCTCATGTGTTCAAAACTATATTTATTTTTATGCCTGTATCTTGTAAGCGATTGACAAATAAATACTAAATAAAATAATATATATTTACTATACTAAATACTAAAAAAATACTAAAAAAATATACCACTTCTGGGTATTTTCTCATTTTCTAGCTCATTTTCTTTTTTCCTTCAAGTTCACATCACTGAAACTAAAAGCACCAAACTGAAAATACTGGGCAAATTCATGTATTCAATACACCTGGTATTGGTACATTGCTCCACTCCAGAGAGTTGGGGAAGCTTTAATATCGACTATAAGCAACAAAGAAAACTCTTCCACAAAAGAAGGACAATAATTCCCTCAAGAGAATACCATCACACATTTAGTACCCAAACCCCAAATAAACGTCAAGAGTGGGAACCTTTGGCATTTCTAACTATTTTTTTTTTCTAGGGGGGGAAAAACACACTAAAAAAGGAACATTTTAATTATTTATGTCTGTGTTTTAGGTTAAAAATACCCACTATTTTCTCAAGTGGCTAGGCAGGCAGCAATCATGTGCCTAAACAATTCATTCTTTGTGGATCCAGAAGCAATACACCAGTGAATAAGAGCTTAAGTTTTATTGTTTAACTGCAGCAGGCATATTAAACAAAAACACAAGAAAAGTAGAAGATACCAATGCAGGATGATACCCAATCTCCCTTCAGGAGCTCCAGGAGAATGACACCAGAGGACACCCAAGGCAGCCTGCACTACGTCTGTGCCAATGACCCAAACTCAAGAGGTAATACCAGGGTCTTATTAAAGTCTGAAACTAAGACCTTGTGACCCTGTTTGCATGGTACTGAAATTACAGGACCTGATCTTGACTAGAGGATGCATCTGCAAACTGACAGAACCCTGGGATAGGAACCAAGAGCCTGGGAACTAGACAGATAAGCCAGCGCTGACCCAAACAATCCCGAGCTCCTCCAACAACTGTGGGAAGATTTGCCTCTTCTTATTTCCCAGGCAAAAACAAAAACAAGGCAGCTGAACGTTACTATGACTCAGAATGACCTCTAAGCTTCTATGTCATTCTTCATATGAAGGAGAAATTAAAAGATGCCACACTCTCCTTGAAATGGTCTTCTGAATGGTCACTACAACAACCCAGTATTTTGCTCTAATCTTTTATTTATCTGATATTGGATATGTATCCAAAATTGTTGCATTGTTTGCAGTGTTGATCATTTTGCTGATATTATTTATTCTAAAGTTGAACATTAGGATCAAATCTTGGAAGTGGAAAGGGAAGAAAAACTCAGGTGTTAAAACATTTAAACCAGAAGATGCAATTAAACAAACAAATGGTCCTTGTTTAACAACCACTCATTCAGCAATCGTTCAAACTTATAACAGTATTGGACTAGTGGTATTTATGATCAGTCTTTGTATTTATAGCTGTTGTAGCATCCCTGTGGTCATATGCTAACAATTTGTGAGCTTTCCTTCTGGCTTCCCATTGCTTTCTAAACCAATGGAGAAGCCAACAGGAAATTGGAAGTTGTGGTCACATGAAATCCTTGCTTAATGATACACATGGTTTCTCATTTAATGACAGCAGCCAGGACTGCCAGAACTGCTACTGCTAAGCAGTCACGTGGTTTTTTTTTACTTAAGCCATGTCACTTAACAATGAGTTTCCAGTTCCAATTAACATTGGTAAGCAAGGACTACCTGTAGGTCATAGTTTGGGTATGGCCCTTGCAGCCCTCTTGAAATGGCTAAACTACAACACCCAGCAACCTTAGCTAGGATGGCTACTGTTGAGGGAGGTGGAAAGACATAGTTCAACATCAGGATGGATTTCTCCTACAATTGTATTAATCCCCTCCCTCTAAGTTCTGACTCTATATGAGGGGTGTCAAACTCTCACTGTTACGTTGTTGTCACATGATGTAGCACAACTTTTTTTCCCTTGGCAAAAATGGAGGTGGGGGTAGCCATTGCATGACACATCCACCCTGTGGGCTGCGAGTTTGACACCCCTGCTCTATATATTTATAACATTTAAATCCCACCACAATCATAACTATATTCTTGGTCATTAAACAAATCCCAACAAGAATATAGTTATGATTGTGGTGGGATTTAAATGTTATAAATACATAGGTAGAGATCTTAGAGGGAGGGGATTAATACAATTGTAGGAGAAAGACATCTTGATGTTGTTGAATTGTGCCTCCCCACCTGCCTCACCAGTAGCCATCCTAGCTAGGATTGCTGGGTGTTGTAGTTTAGCCATTAAACTACATTAAATCCCACCACAGTCATTATTATATTCTCGGTGGCTCAGCAAACAAAGAAACCAAAAATAGCACAGTGATACCTAACCACATAAGGTCTCCTGTTGGAGCAGAGGGTTGGACTAGATGACCTCTGAGGCTTCTTCCAGCTCTGGATTACTATGCTGTGCTGTGCTGTGCTGTTTCAATGAACCAATGTTTTCAGCCCTCAAACAAGGCCTGGCATCAAGCCCCAGAAGTTCCATTTCCAACTGTTCCTAGCTGATAATGCTGGAGCCAATTGCATCTCCCTTGGGAAATCTTTACAGAAAGCTGGCCCCATTACTGAGAAATGACCCCTCCAAGCTTCAACCCGACTGAGCACCCCCACACACAAATGGGGAACCATTAGCATCAACTAACTACTTCTGACATGATCAAAGTGGATGTTTTATTGTAGAGTTTGCTCTCTGGGTGCTTGAGACCTCTTTCTTTCTTTTCTTTTCAAATGTAATCCACCCAGAGTCATCTAAAGTCACGCAGCCTCTAAATTACAATAAATAAATGGATAATCATCTGCTTTTTCAACACTTTAATCTGTTTTCTTAAGATCAGAAAGGAAATAACACTTTAAATGCAGGAGTATTGACATTCTAATTGCTATTTAATTTAGTTTAGTGGTTAATTTGCAGGTGTCTGTCTTTTGATTTTTCTTTCAAATTATACTAACATGTCAATTTACCCAAGCTTGAGAAGTGCAAGCCTTAAGTAAAGAAGCAAACTATCAATAACAAAACCCCTACCTCACATGGCTTTCTCTAGAGATTAATATTCTAGTTAAACTAGAGGTTAATACAAAACATTTGCTAGACCAATTCTTGAATACAGCTCATCTTTCTGGAACATGCACTGCATATCAGACATTAATACAATTGAGAGAGTCCAGAGATATTTCATGAGAAGAGTCCTCCACTCTTCTGCTCACAACAGAATACTTTATACCACCAGACTTGAAATTTTGGGCTAAGAAACTTAGAACTACACTGCCTTCGGTCTGCCCTAAGCGTAGTACATAAAATTCTCTGCTACAATGTCCTACCTATCAATGACTACTTCAGCTTCAACCACCATAATGCAGGAGCACACAATAGATACAAACTTAAGGTAAACCGCTCCAAACTTGATTGCAGAAAATACAACATCAGCAACAGAGTTGTCCATGCCTGGAATGCACTACCTTACTCTGTGGTCTCTTCCCCAAATCCCCAAAACTTTAACCTTAGACTGTATACTATTGACCTCACCCCATTCCTAAGAGCTTTGCACGCTGAAGCAACACAATCTGCTTTACTGAGGTGAAGGGATGATACTTACAATTTGTCTTGAACAACCTTTGCAGCTTTTGATTGGTCCATGCAAAAGCCAGAGGATGAATTTTGCAGAAGGTGACTGGAAATCCTTTTAGCAAATGCAAATGTCGCTTGGGTCTGTTGAACCAGATAAGCAAAGCAACGGTGCTGCTTGGCTTCATTCTGAGAAGTAAATGGGCCATTTAGTTTCCCAAAGGTGAGAAGGTACTTAGTTCCAATCCCTCAGTCCTCTCAAAAATCAGTAGAGTCCCATTTTCACTGAATGTTTGACACTTGGCTCCACTGCATATCAGACATTAATACAATCGAGTGAGTCCAGAAGTATTTCACAAGAAGAGTACTACACTCCTCTGCTCGCAACAGAATACCCTATATCACCAGGCTTGAGATTTTGGGCTTGGACAACCTTGAACTATGCCGCCTACAGTTAGATTTAAGCGTAGCACAAAAAATTATCTGCTACAATGTCCTACCAGTCAATTACCACTTCATCTTCAACCACAACAATACAGGAGCACACAACAGATGTAACTCAATGTAAACCGCTTCAAACTTGATTGCAGAAAATATGACTTCAGCAACAGACTGGTCAATGCCTGGAATGCATTTCCTGACTGTTGTTACATCTTCAAACTCCCACTGCTTTAACCTCAAACTATCTACTATTGACCTCACCCCATTCCTAAGAGGTCTGTAAGGGACGTGCATAAGTGCACCATTGTGCCTACTGTCCCTGTCCTATTGTCCCCATTTATTTGTACCTATTTCCTGTATTCATACTCATGTTTATACTTATATGTATTACCTTGTAAGCAATTGACAATCAAATATATAAAATAAAATAAATACAATATATAGTCAGGGAGGATGTGATGAACCCATTTGTCTACTAAGATCTACAGAAGAGGCCCTTTCAGAATACTCAAGCTGTTGATTATGATGATGATGAAATTGTTACCCATTCAGTATCCAACTATTGGTCCAGGTCTCTTCACATCTTCCAATCTTGCACTGCTTTAGTTGTTCCATGCTCTGGCTGGTGTCAGGTTTGATAGTATTCAGCCCGTGTGTTTTCGGCAGCTTGGTTTCCTTTTACTGCTAACTCTACCAAACAAACTGCTTTCTCCAATGAATTCCCCTGCATGCCATGACCAAAATAAATGAGTCCTAGTTGTTAGAAGACTGTAATTCTGGCACATGAAAGTGAGCCTTCTGCACTGTTATCAAGTTATGAAGCACATTTCCTTGGTTTTCTGTCTCAATATTTTGATTTAGTGCACTTAATAGTCCTCACTTTTTGTTGTTGTTCAGTTGCTAAGTTATGTCGAACTCTTCATGACTTCATTGACCATAGCACATCAGGTTCCCCTGTCCTCCACTGTCTCCTGGAGTTTGCCCAAATTTATGCTCGTTGCATTGATGACACCATCTAACCATCTCATTCTTTGTTGCCCCCTTCTCCTCTTGTCTTCAATCTTTCCCAACATCAGGATGTTTTCCAATGTATCCTGTCTTCTCATTTGGTGGTCAAGGTATTTGAGCTTCAACTTCAGTATCTTTCCTTTCAAAGAACAGTCAAGGTTGATTTCTTTTAAGATTGACTGATTTGATCTCTTTGCAATCCAAGGGACTCTCAAGAGTCTTCTCCAACACCACAATTTGAATGCATCAATTCTTCACACTCAGTCTGCCCTATGGTCCAACTCACCAACTGCAGTTGGGACTGGCAACTCCATTGCTAAGAATGCAGGCATAATACCTCCCTCTCAGCCCTAGGAAAAAGGTAAGGACAAATCATTTCTAAAAATGTTGTTGTTGTTATTATTATTTCTTTTATTTCTTTTTAATAATGGCAAATGGGAGAAAACCCCAAAGGTAAAATACATCTATTGTCAGGAAGGAAGGAAAGAAGAGAGGGAGGGAGGACATAGAAAATATTTTTAATACAATCGAGGAAAATATAATTGATCATTTTATCTAAAATTACAATTCTATATAGAGGTATCTAATGCAATTTGACAACTATATATTAATTGGAGTAACTGCCAGAATCCTGATACAATTATTGTTCAAGTACATATATACTGTATTTCTAACACATTGATATAACTATCATATTTGTAACCTATTGTATTTTGTTTAAATTACTCCCAAATTTCATTACCTGTGTCTGACTAAATGAAACGTCTATATCAGTCAAGAAGTGCATAACTTTCCAAAGCAATGAGGAACAAGATTGGATAAGTAGCCTGGGTTTTCCCAAAGGGAGAAATCTTTAGTTGTTCCAACTTTAACCCATTTATTTTTTTTTATAAAACTTTTATTAGTTTTCAATAAACAAACATACACAAACAAAACACAAAACATCAAAACATAAAACTTCTTTTTGGAAAGAGGCTTAGTCCCGGGTTACATCTTTTTATACAGACATAAATTCAAAATTCATGCTCACTTTTTATCATTTCATATCTTATTTACCATTCTACATTTTCTACATAGAAAACCACTTTTCACTCTCTTAATTCTATTTTATTTATTTCATCTCAATTTAAATCATTATGCATATTTCTTTTGTCTGTTCTATTTCAATTTTCTATTATCTTTTCTCATGAACACAAAATTTCTCCTGTAATCACTGATTGAAGTATGACGCCTTTAAATCTTTCCCTTAAATTTAACACTTAAAATAATATATACTTTTCATTCTGATTCTGCTTAGTACATTCTAAAGCTACTTACTATATTATAAAATAAAAAAGAATAATTAGTTTATAATATAATTAAAACAATAATCCATAGCGAATTAAACTCTATTATTAAATCCAATTTTCTTACATTATTTCAGATATAAATATAACAATATAATCTTATGTACTTTTGCAGAGTCTCTTTTTTTAATCATATTTTTACCCACAATGTCTGAATAAATCTTGTTTCTTTACATCTTGTTTTAAACCTTTGTAACTTCTCTTCCCTTTTTCCTTTCCTTTCTTCTCTAATCCTGCCTTTACCCACTTGTCTCTTAGTATTTCTTTTATCTGTTCTATTTCAGTTTTCTATTTATCTTTTCTCATTAACACAGTTTCTCCTGTAATCACAGATTGAAATATAATGCCTTTAAATCTTTCCCCTAAGTTTAACACTTAGAATAATACATACTTTTCATTCTGATTCTACTTAGTACATTCTGAAGCTACATACTATATTATAAAATAGAAAAGAATAATAAGTTTATAATATAATTAAAACAATAATCCATAGCAAATTAAGCTGTATTATTAAATACGATTTTCAAACATTATTTCAAATATTAATACAACAATACAATCTTGTGTACTTTTCTTTTTTAATCATATTTTTACCCAGTATCACAAAATAGATCTTGTTTCTTTACATCTTGTTTTAAACCTTTGTAACTTCTTTTCCCCTTGTCCCTTCTTTTCCTCTCCAATCCTGTATTTACCCCCTTGTCTCTTCGTATATCTTTTGTCTGTTCTATTTCAATTTTCTATTATCTTTTCTCATTAACACAAAATTTCTCCTGTAATCACACATTGAAGTATGACACCTTAAATCTTTCCCCTAAATTTAACACTTAAAATAATATATACTTTCCATTCTGGTTCTACTTAGTACATTCTGAAGCTACTTACTATATTATAAAATAAAAAAGAATAATAAGTTTATAATATAATTAAAACAATAATCCATAGTGAATTAATCTCTATTATTAAATCCAATTTTCTAACATTATTTCAAATATAAATAGAACAAATACAACAATACAATCTTATGTACTTTGCAGAATCTCTTTTTTAATGATATTTTTACCCACTATCTCTGAATAGATCTTGTTTCTTTACATCTTGTTTTAAACCTTTGTAACTTCTCTTCCCTTTCTCCCTTCCTTTCTTCTCCAATCCTGTCTTTTTACCCCCTTGTCTCTTAATTTCCACCTGTATTTCTCTTTTCTGTTGCTTTCTGACATTGTATCTATTTTTCACCTTATTTTTCCCTTTTTTGGTTGTTTTTTTAAGTCTTAAATTCTCCATTCTCTTTCCCCTCTTTCCCTTTTCTTCCCCGGCTAAACTTGTTTGTTCATTAAAGATGGCTTCTTCTTCATCCCAATTTTCTTGTTCTTGTAGTTTCTGGTAGGTATAAATCGCCATTTCTAAAAAATGGAAAACAGATCCAGAAGAGCCTTTCCCTTCTTGATCCTCTTCTTTTAGCTTTTTAAATTCAATTTTCAGTTCATCAACAAGTAGTGCCATTGTAAAAAGTTTTTTTAGACAACCCAACTATTTTTAGTCTTTCAAATAATAATTTCCAAAAGTCCCAGAGTCACCAAGCAATCCAAATACGCACAGTCTGTTTCATTTAGCACTTTCTTCTTTTTATATTTTCTCTTCCTGGGGTTATAGTTCAGTTATAAAGCTCCAATTAAAATATATCTTTTAGAAGTTTTGTTACAGTTTCGCTCTAATCTTATAAATTCCAAGCAGCCTCCTCCAAGAAAATCTTAATATTAATTCTTTTCCTCTCCCTTCCCACTTATAGCAAAAAAAGTTGTTTTTTTTCAATGCTCAGAAATCTTTATTGTCCCCTTGGCTTCAATTTTCAATTTAATTACCTGCTGATGCCAAAATGGGTTTTTCCAATTTCTCCATTCATTTGCTATCAAATGAATGATAGGAGAGTGAGAAAAAGGAGAGTGAGGAAGGAGAGTGAGAAAAAACAAACTTTCCCTTTTTACTTTCATTTGCCGCTTTTTCCGTCTTCGTCAGGAACAATGTATCTTTAATAAAACTTAAATTCCAGGGTATTTAAATATTACTTGTCATCCCGGTTAGCCAAAAACTTTCACTTTCTCAGCTTCTTCCTGCACATTCTTATCCGGATGAAAGCTTCTTTGCTGACCACAGCTCCACCACTTTCGGAAAAGGGAGTTAAATCAGCTGAGGGGGGGGGGGTTGTGATTTCCCCAAACCCCTGCTGAGTCTCCCCTATCTTCAGTTACCTCTACAGAGTAACTATAGCCCCCAAATCCAGCTGGATCGAGGGCACTCCAGCGGCGAGCACAGCAGGAACTGCGCACAATCGCAGATTCCTATCACCGCCGAAGCCTTGCAAACCGGAAGATCAACTTTAACCCATTTATGTACCTAATGGTGGCAGAATACAGATGAAAAGGAGGATACCAGGTGATGATCCCTTCGCTATATTGCGCCACATTTTAGGTCTGTCTGGTTGGGTGACTTTGTCCTGTTATTATCTCTTAGCCCAACCCACCTCATAGGATTGCTATTGTGGGGTAAACAGGAGCAAAAAGGATTAGGTATGTTTTTGCCTGATGGAGTAAATGAAAATGGAGAAGATGAAGGTGGAAAAGAAGAAGGAGAAGATGGAGGAGAAGGAAAAGGAGAATTGTGTGGCAATACTAGGATATGATAGAAGACAATTGGAGAAGATTACAAAATTTCAAAATCTTTCAAAATAGAAATTGAAAGATTATGTGATGGTCTCAGTGGTTTATCAGCCATACCAAAAAGAAAACTTGGACAAAAATCTTAGAAAATTTGTACATTGACAAAATTTCCATCTATCAATTGCAAAAGGCCTCACTGCTTGGATGTGCGCATATACTACACCAATATATTATGATATCCTGGATTTTTGGGAAGAGTGCATGAAGCCCAACACTGTGGATGAAGCCCAACACTGGCTAAAGAACTGACATCTATGACTTCATGTTATTTGAACTGATTGTGATAATTATAATGATGATAATTAAGGAGGAGGAAACAAGTTGGTGATTGGGAGATGGTGCCCCAATCAAAATTCTATTGCATCTGAGATATTTATACTGAATAGACCACCAAATTCTTATTCATCAGCAAAACTTACCTCTATGTTACACGTTTAAAGAAAGCTGTTATTACCGAAGCTTAAGATGACTTTGAGCAAATTAATGGCATCTGGTAATTTTTCAGGTAAATCCAAACTAGTCTGGAATCTCCTTGAATTTCTTTGTCCTCCCAAATTTACACAACCTCAGTATATTTTTCCAGAAGCATTCAAGACATAATGGATCCTTTGATGAATGTAGTTTAAGATCCATCAGGATTAGTCTGTGAAGTCAAATCTCATGAGTACTCTGAGAGAATGAATAATTAGAATTTGAAATAAGTGTGATCAAAACCAAAAAACAAGCCAAAAAGAAGAAAGCAGGAATTGGTTTGAGGCTGCTTTTATCAAAAAGGGACATGAAGAAGGGAAGTTAGAAACTATAAAGGGGTCGTACAAGACACGTTTCTGATCTAGTGGAAGGATTAATCAAAGTACACAGTGAGAAGACCAATGCAAGTAAACATATAAAACAATATTATTTAGATTGTAGAGAATCTATTTGGCCACCATTGCAGCCTTGGATTAGATTGTGCCTGAGTGGTTTCTCTGTGACCATGGTTCCTGGCACTGCCCATGATATACAAAGGAGTTGAGATAGCTCAAGAGGGTTAAGAGACACTTAGAGCATTACTGATAAAGACAGGGAATGAAGACAACCAAAGACAAGCTAGAGTCTCATGGTAGTAAAGGTTCACCACCTTTATGTGATTATGTCTCCACCCTTATTGCATCTATACAAACTCCCAGTTTTGTCCTCCTGTCTTTAGGAAGGATTATGGAGAAAATGGTTGCATAGCTGTTCAGAGAACCCTGGATGAATGGATTATATGGACTCTTCTTGATAGGGTTTTGGTTGGATTATTGATCATACTCTTAGAAGGCCTCTGGCAGGAGAAGAATGGGCATAATGTGATTGCCTTTGCTCTTCATGATCTCTCAGCAGCTTTTGATACCATCATTCATGCTATCCTCTGACAGGTTTGGGGAATTGGGTTGAGCAGCAGTATCTTGCACTTGTTCTCCTTCTTTGTCCAAGGTTGGTTCTAATTTGTGTTGATGGGCGGGGGGGAGAATTCCAGTCATGACCCCTACTTTGTAGGATGCTCCAGAGCTCAGTTCTTTCTCCTCTCCTAGTAAATATCTGTATGAAGTTGCTGGGTAAGATGATCTAACAGTTTGGGGTGAAGTATCATCAATATGCTAATGATACCTAGCTTTATTCTGTATCTTCACCCCAGTGTGCCTGAGCAATGCTGTAGATGTCCTGTCTTAGTGCCTGGATGCCATAAGGGTCTGGATTGGTGCAATGGGCTTCAACTGAACTAAAGCAACTGAGTGGCTTTAGGTAATTAAGCCTTCTGGTGACAAGTTTTTTCTTCCACCATTCTGGATGGCATGACATTGTTTCAGATGATCCCAGTGCACAATTTGGGGGGTGGGTCCTCTTTGACTCACTAGAAGAGGGCCATGGCCAGGAAGCCCATTGCACCCCTTAGGGCAGTGTATCAGTTGTGTCTGTTCCTCGATTGGCAGGTTTTGGTCAAGGTTACTCATTTCCTCATGACTTCTTATATGGACTATGGCAATGCATTCTACATGTGGCTCTCCTTGAAGAGCATCTGAAAGTTTCAATTGGTGCATTATACAGCTGCACAAATAGTAAAGGTGTGGAATATTCAACATCATTAACACCACTGTTTTGTGAATTGCATTGTTTCCAGGAAGTTCTAAATGTAATTGAAGGTGCTGGTTATCACCTTTAACCTCCTTGATGGGCTTACTGAAGGAACCATCTTCTCTCAGTTGTTTCTACTCATCCAATTTGGTCAGCCAAGTTCTCCCCAGGGCAGAAAGTCAATATTTATTTATTTAGCATATGGCATATCATACATGGACTTGCAATATACATTAATATTTCACCTAGAGTAAAAAAACTACAAAATATTAATGTTAAAAAGATCTATATTCAAATACCAATGTCTAGGTCATGTAACCATTGAAGCACAGCATCGTCTAATTGAAAAAAAATCAGTTACTAGACCTAGATGCTCTAAAAATGAAAAATCCTTTTCTTCCCTCATAGTCATTACAATCAGTAATATATAAATTCTTACAAGTTCAGGTTCTAATACAAGAAGAGCTCCTTATCTGTTTACTTAGCTGAGAATACAAGAAATTTTCATTTAAATGAACCAAAGTGCAATACATTAAAGGACAATTCATTCAGCTTTTGTGTCCTAGATGTGTTCTACAATTTGACATGGGACTCGGCAGTCACACTGAGGGGAGGATATTATGCTCCATTTATACAGTAAGCCCCAACAGATTCTGTGTGAGGTGCAAATCCTATTCAGGACTAACCATGGCTGACATGGTCGTTCAAAGCCTGAAACCTTTTTTGTGGGATCATTTCTATGTCTTTCTAAGTCTGAATATTCAGCAACCCATTTGGCTTTGCTTTGGGAATCAATGTGAAAATTGAGCAGATGTCAGTAGGCAACTGCCTGTTACCAAAGTTGATGGGAAACTGTAGCATACAGCTGGTTTTCCATTAAACTATGGAAAAGGGAGGTGAAAAGGCCCCAAGTTAAACCAAAGTGATTATTGACTTCAGTTCTTGGCTTCCCTGAAACTTCAGCCATGTTTGAATTGTGTAGAAGAAGCTGACAATGCCTAGGAAAATATAACACATTGAAAAATCCATTTGTGTAACTCCCAGATTATAGAAACTGCATTCTGAACACAAGTGGTTTAGAAATTTCTCAATTCTACAAAGCCAATTCATTTGGGCTTTGCTAATTTCCATCAAACAATCAAAAGTGTTTTGGATCTTGGCTATCCAAACTCTGGGCATCCCAAGCTTAACATAGGATATCAGATCCAATTATTTCCCCCTTACCAGAATAGACCTGAATAATTATAGCCCAAATATGAATTTCGGTTTTGTTTACTGCACTTTGACAGATGAGACCTTCAGCCTCTTGGAGAATCCTGGACATTCAGATGGTGGCTGTTCTACATAGTATCTTCTTTTAAGACTATTCAAAAGCTTTTATCTGAACAACAACATGAGACCACAGAGCTAAATCAGTCTGGGTAATTGTAATTCTATCACTCAGATAGTGAAAAATCTTCTGGTGGCCAGCAATTTTATGGTCTTTATGGTGTCTCCCCCCTCCCCCCAAGTTGGGTTCTGCCTAGCTAAAGTTTGCCTCATTAATGAACAGGTTCAGTTAAGATTTATATCCAAAACCTTTTGAAGTCATAGCAAATTAGGTGGCTGCATTTTCTGAAGGCAAAAAAAATATGTTTATTTATTTAGTTGACTTTTTATCCCACTTATATTTTATCCCACTTATTCTTTACAAATAACTCCAGGTGCTGAGCATATCTGATGTTCCTTCTACCTTCCATTTTCCCCACAACATTGTGAGGTGTGTTGGGGTGAAAGAGGGTGATGGCCCAAAGTAACCCAGCTAATTTTTCACGTCTAAGGCAATACTAGAACTCATGATATCCTGGTTCCTAAGCCAGTACCTTAATCACTAGGCCAAACTGGCTCTGAATGTTCAGTATGGTCCTCAACAGCAAAATACTTCTTTTGTTCTTGGAATTGCTGCTTCCAGGTGTTTTGACACATTTTTACAATGAGGCTGAAGTTTTAAAAGGCTTTTTGTAGGTTTTTAGTGTTTTCTTTTTCCTCATCTATACATCAACACAACTTATTAGGTACCAGGTCACCTGATATAATGGCATAATTCCTGGTTCAATTTATACATTTATAATATTTAGGACTGAAGAAATGATGTACAGGCCAGTAATGCAGCCACTGAAATCATTCATCAACACCCACACTCCAATCAGCCCCTACGTATTTGTAACAAGTACTGTTTTTAAAAAGACCTTGCTTTTCTGTGTGACAATTTCTCTTTTGTTAAAGCTACATTTAAAAACACATTGGCTAGCATTGTGTCCCCAGGGGTGCCATTCTTGTGTGTTTAGACTGCTGTAATAGGCATTTTACAGCTTCTTAATTGTCTCTTGCTGGAAAAAAATGTGAAAGAATATTGCACCAGGTTAAAAATACCAGAATAAATAGAACCATTGAGAGCCTCTTGGATCAAACACCTGTTACCCATTTGGCTTAATTCAAAGGCGAATATCATGAGCTGCTCAGAATGGATAAAATGTGTAAGGTGGGGTGGGGGGCTGAATAATAAATTGAATATGGCATACTTGGAGTGTATCAATGATGCTTTAACAAGTAAAGTAAGGGTAAGGAGTGGAGACCATATTTGCATCTCATTTCAGGGGATAGCATCTTAACTTCCCCATTCCAGATGGAAAGGATGCTGTTTTTTCTGTCAGCTTATTTGCTTCTTAGACATATCTAGTTGAAGAAAGCTGGAGAAGAGCAAAAAATTCTGTAGTGTTTGGTTCATGTCCTTTTATAAAGTGGTTGTTTGTCCTAAGATCTGTACATGTTCCAATGGGAGTGTTGAAATGCAAGGCAGTTTTTTATCAGTTGTTGCAACCATGAGCTTTTGTTTTGTACAGTTGCTAGTGTGCTATCATATATCCCATATGCTCAGTAGTTCTGTGCAGTTCAGTTGCTGCTATGGATAGAGATGATAGATGCAGCTGAAATTGGTAGTTATATCCTGTGCCATATTTTTTTTAGTAGAGATTGAAACGCAAAATAAATCTCAATCGTAAATCTGGAGAGCACTCCTCTGGGCCATTTTACTTCCTCCAAATTAAGACTTGGCTGTCCTTCCTGTACTTGAACACACCCAGCCAAAGGGAGTCTCTCTCTTTTGTAATTGTTTCCCCGCTGTTGCCTTTGTTGTTAGGGGAAAAAATACATTGAACTGAACTTGCTTTCCTGTAACATGAATCCATTATCCTGTCATTAATTCAAATGGATTATTCAGATTAATGTGATTCAACCATTCAAATCAACAAATTGAAATATTAGCTGATTCAAAGACCTAATATTGAATCTTCCCTTCCCCCCTCCTGCCCCAGATATATATTAGATGTAACTGCTGCTTCAACTGAAGAAATATGTACCAATAACAAGAAGACAAACTTGAAGGACAGTATTTTTTTTCTGGTAGACATTTTCTTCCTCTCTTTTCTTCTCTCTCTTTTCAATACAATAGATCCAACTTTTATGGATAATTATTTGAATTACAGGCTCTGTTTGTATGGGACTGTATGGGATCAAAGTAGCCTATTCTTCAGAAAGAAGGAAGTCTAAGTAATGTTTAGTTTAAAGATCAGGAGTAACAATATGAATTACACTGAGTTTTCTCCTGAGTTCAGTTATGTTCCAATACATCAGAGGCAGGGAGTCTATACCGTGGATCTGTTGAGCTAAATTGGGCTAAATAGGCACACAAAATATATTCATCAAAGAAAATACTTAAAACACAAGTACTTACTCTTTTATAAGATATGCTACACAATCTTAGATTATGCACCAAGAATGTTATATAGTTCATAGTGTAGAACTGACTACATTAAATATCATTCCATTTAAGAGACCCTTTTCAAGTAGAAATTAGTACTATTATGCTATCATGAAATATATTTAATTAATGCAACTGATGGTCGACATCAGTGAGTTGAGTTTACTACTTGAAACTTTATGATTGGTTTTGCTAAAGCAAACTATGTGGAATCATGAGGACTACATCCTAAAAAAAATCATGAAAGTTTAAGAAAAGTAGATCTGGAATCAAGGGGCATCTATTTCTTTTGAACAATCTAGTGAACAGAGTTTATATAACAATAATCTTTAGCAGACTCTTTCCATCTGTTTGTAAAACACACCTCAACCCACAATGGGATGTCTGTGTTATTTGGTTTTTGGAAGTTTAGTAATTTTCCAGAATTTACTAATTCTACTGTGGTTTAACGGCTAGCAAACCCTACTGAGATGGCCAGATACTATTCAAATCATCACTGTCTGCTTTAACTCTCATTAGAATAGTATATACAGTCCACCTTGACATTCTTAAACTCTCAGAGTTGTATGTGTAGTCACTAGCTAGTGTTTTCTTTTATGTACACTGAGAGCATTTGTACCAAGACAAATTCATTGTGTGCTCAATCACACTTGGCCAATAATTCAATTCAATTCAATTGGTGAAAAAAATTGTACAGTACTGCCTACAGATACTCCTCAACTTACAACCATAATGGAACCTATTACAATTCATGACAGTCATAAAGCAAGGTAAGTCAAGGACTATTTGTTTATTGCAAATACTGAATGCTACAATGAACTCTTTGGAAGACATTGCCACGTTAGAAATGATTATTTAAAGAAATCAGAAATATTGTCTTTTCTATACATTTTTACCAGAGCTTGTTTATATTTTGTCTAAATAAAATTTGCTTTGTAAGACTGATTACATACATGGTTGTAGATTCTATAACTTGTATATATAATATTCAATGTGACCAGAAAAGTATTAATCAGTTGTGGGAGAAAGGAAAGCTAATGTCTGAATGCAGGAGAAAATAAAAGCAAATCTTCTCAAAAATTAGTATGGATTTTGTACTTGGCTGAGCATGTGGACACCCTGCTCTTAATTCTTACATTTTTCACCACTACTATTTTGCCATTGGCTCTCTCCTCAGATCGATCTATTTTAATAGATATTTAAAAATACTTATTAATGAATTAGCTGTGTTTTGCTATGAAACTATGTGGTCAGGCTTCATTTTTGGGGAGGGAAATAAGGAAAAAAAAATTCTGCTTGTCTACCAGCATTCATCAATATTAATCTGGCTAGCATCCTGTCAGTGTGTGAGTTAAGGGCTGTTTGGAAACTGAAACAGTATTTGCTGTGTGAGCAAGGAAACAGCAAGGAGCCTGGGCGTAGCTTAGCTCAACTGTTCTGTACTAAAGCTGGTTGCTCCAGTGAAACTGAAACTCTTCTCCTCTGCTTGTGTTTTACATTTGGAACATATTTCTTTTCAGGTGGGGAGGAAGATTAAAACTCCTTAGCATCAGAGTGTTAATAAAATAATATCTGAAATATTAATGTTCTGATGGTCATTTCAAAAAATCCTTCCTTAGTGACCACCTAGAAGCCAAGAG
Organism: Laticauda colubrina; assembly: GCA_015471245.1. Lineage (NCBI taxonomy): Eukaryota > Metazoa > Chordata > Lepidosauria > Squamata > Elapidae > Laticauda > Laticauda colubrina. Next base: position 11,055,685 of record BLBF01000003.1, read on the forward strand.
GAACATATGTGTCAAATTTCAAGTTTGTAGGCTTTACAGTTCTGGAGATTTTGTGATGATGCATGAGTGGTATTTCGCTTTTATATATATAGATTTCATTTAAAAATATTTTCAGTAAATTTAAAATCTTTCTTTTCCTATAGTATGGTATTTTAATCATCTTTTAATTTTCCTTCTTGTTTACATTACCCAATCTGCTTTCTTTCTAAACATCATTTTCCCTCAAATTACCGGCCAGTCATTACATTGTATTTATATTTTCTGAATTTAGCAAAAATAAGTATTCATGTACATTTATTCTCAAGTAAGCTGCTATTGAAATGAGATCTTAAAATGTCCACACATTTACTATATTTATTTCAATTAGATGGAATTATTTAATCTCCGTTTTTTTTTGCTTCTCACATAAGTACTCAACACAAGTGATTGTACTGTTTAAATTACAAGTGCCTTATGTTCAGTTTGACTTCCTCCTTCTTTCTTTTGTGTTTTGCTGTGCTTTGAGCCTTTGTTGGTTTGCTGTAATGTCATTGAATTAATGCAGTGTTGCAAAAGGACATTGCTAATCTCCACATTAATGTAAAGCATCTAGACCTGAGCTAAAACATTTCACCAAATTTCTTTATAGACAAATGGGATCGTCCAATACTGCCAATTTAATCAATGAAAAAAATAGTATCTGAGAATAAATATTGTCCAAAGGTATTTTATGTCCTTGTTGCATGGTAGCATATAATTAAGATGCTAAAATTAAAGAACAATTTTGATTGTGGTTACACTAAAATAACAGCTACAACCCAACAAAACCTCTTTTGCACATTATCAGGTCAAGATTTGTAATCCTTAAATGTAATGTCGTTTTATTCTCACCTCTGATATTTTTAAATGGAGTGGCTGCAAAATAAAGCAGCATTAAGAAACAGGAGGCAAAGTGACTTTGAATGCTTCTCTGGATTGTGACTGTTCATCACATCTGAGAACGGAATTGTTCTTTCTCCTCAGTGTAAAATTAAAATCAATCGTTTTAATTCTCAGGTACCCCTGGCTAAGTTTGAACGTCTTTTAATGATCTTTGCAAATTAGCAGCCTACTGTCTTATTGATTTAACTCCCAGATTCAAAAGCAAATCATCAAACAATTATTGTTTTGCTGCTCCACTGATATTTCTCATAACAACTTATTCAACCCTTTATTGTTATACTTCTACTCCAGTTTGGCTTCAAGACAGTTGAAAAGTCTTAAATGTAATCTTTTCCCATTCAGATTTTTTTCTTTTGTTAACAGAATTCCTTTAGGACGTTCTGGGCTCCAAATCCGTGGTAGGATAAAAACATTTTTTACTACCGGTTCCGGGTGTGGCTTGGTGGGCGTGGCAGGGGAACAATACTGTAAAATTCCCATTCCTTCCCCACCCCACTAACCTGCTTTCCAGCTCCGTTCTCCTGTGCAGGGCAACAAAAGGAGACCTAGCCGATCAGCTGGGACTTGGGAGGCAGAGAATAGATGGGGGCAAGGCCAGTCAGAGGTGGTATTTACCGGTTCTCTGAACTACTCAAAATTTCCACTATCAGTTCTCCAGAATTGATCAGAACCTGCTGAATACCACCTCTGCTCCAAATCAGTTATGTCCGTGGTGTCAGTGGAAGGGCTTCCATTGTGTTTAAAACTAATTGAAATATAAAATCAAAGAAAAGAAGATTTCTGAGACAAACCAAAGAAAAGGCTGTTCTTGGAATCACAGCAGCCTATCTCAATATTACTAATTCACCAACTAGCAGGGCCTTTTCAAGGCTTTAACCAGGAGATGTTTTATTTTTAATCTAGCCATGCAAAGGACCAAATTGATTGCAGGCAGATTGCGTGTTCAATTTGTCTATTTGAATCTTCCTTCTTCAACTGTTGGGTGACATGATTCGCCCCAAAACTGCACAAACAATATTGATAATGGAATCCTTGGTATTCTCTGAGTTTCATTGTTTTCTTGCAAACATTTCATTCATTATTAAAAAATGTACCTAATCCTGAGTTGCAAATATTCACGATAATAGGAGGTACAAACATTTGGCCAGAAACCCAAAGCTTGTGTTGCTTTGTGAAATGTGGTATCAAAAATAGAGCAAGAAAAATCCAGACAAATACACAGCATTTTTTCCTTAATTGTACCACTGGAATCACATGGATGCTTTGTATGGAAATCTTTATTTGATAATAAAAATAGCATTCAGAGACTCTTTCCTTCATTGTAGCTACATCATATACATTGTGTTTTGTCCCAAGGAAAGAATCTTACATTGAGTAAAGTCCACATCTACCTAGACTATTGTCATGTATAAACCCAATCTTTCAAATAAAGCTATGAACAGTGCCGTATTTATATATGCATAGGGTTTTATAAAAAAGATTGGCCCATGTATGCTTCTCGTCAACACAGAAAAACAGCACTATTACTAGACCACATGGTAAGAAATGATAATTGAAGAATAGAAACTGCATCCCGAGGCCTCCAAGAGTCATTTTCCACCCCACAAAAGGGTGGAAACATGATATGATATCCCAAACAAAAAAATCTTCCAAGTTACTTATATTGTCTTCTGTTAAAACAGCTTTACATACCTGATTCAGTTTACATTAAAATATATCCCCGTGAATCAATTTGTTCCATTTCCCCCCCAGAAATATAAACATGTAGCACATTCCTCACAACTAAATTCTGTCATAAAGTCTCTTTTATACAAGCAAAAAGGCAACAGTTTCGTTTTGTTTGTTTTCAACAGGCTCTGTTAATTACAATTTAAAGTCTGTATACACAATGATAAGCCAACTTTGTCTTTCCTTTTTCTTTACAGTACCAGGGCAATAACAGTGATAGACTTGCAATCTTATTTTCTTTATTTATATGTTTCTGTGCATGAGCATATGGAGGAGAAAAAACCCAGTGAAACAGTATTACATGTACACATCAATGCACTGTAAAATAAAAAGCAGTAGTTTTTAAAAAAATTAGTGGTCCAACAGTAACGGCAATTTTTCTTTTTTTGGCTCAGCTAGGCAGTAATCCATTAATTCTGCTATTGGTACTACAGTATATTTACTGAACAAACAAACTTGTTGCATGAAAACACCCAACAGAAAAGAATCCTGAATAGGTTTATTCCACTCGTGACAGAGCTAAAACCACAGCTTTCCCTCAAGAACTCCATACCACAATTTTTAACTTTTTCTTTTTTTTGACAATTTTGCAAACATATTTCCTTTTGTCTCAAGTAAGAGTGCACCACAAAGTGGAAAGGAAAAAAGGTAAAATAATAATAATTAAAAAAAACCCTAGAAGCCCAGAGAAACAGTTCCATTTGGCAACAAGAGTACTTAAACTGGCCTGAAAGCATTTAAACTCAGCCTATGAAAGAAACATTTGTTCCTTAAAAGGCTTCTTGAATAAGGAATCAAAGTCATGTCAGCTTCCCTTTCAAGGCAAACAAGCGATACTAATTCAGGCTCCAATTTCATCTGAATGGTTTTACTGGTTGAACAAGAACAACAGTGGTGCTGCCTTTGTGAAATTTCATTAATGGTCACAATCATTGAACAAACATGATGGTTTATCTTATGCATGATGCCATGCATGATGACTACCGATCCTTGGCCATCTTATTTCCTTTTAAAGGAGACCCAAAAGTACATATTGTTCAATGGAACACACTATACATTCCTTAACCACTTGTGCTGAGTAGATCTGTATAAATATCCTTCATCTCAGCAGTAGTCTCTTCAAATAGTTATCTTAGTTTGAGAACTGTTTGTTATTTGTAAAGGGAAAAATATCTCTCCACAGTAGTTCAAAGTTTTACTGATCAACCCTCCTCTTCCTCCAACCCATTCTTTAGACAATCATAAATTCATGTTTGCAATGAAGTAATCAACAAAAACAGTGTGGTTGATCAAAAATGTTTAACTACTGTTGGCTTGCCCACCATAAAACCAAGAATGGAACAACTGAGCCACAGAAAAGTACAATGAATCTAATGTTCACAACGGTGTGTTAGGAAGGAACACAACTTTTCATCACACTTTGGGATGAACATTTGGCAAATATGATTTGAAATGCATATACTTTAATGTTGTCCACACCATGTGCAAAACGTGAATTGGTTGTGATGATTAGATTTTAATTGTGTGGTGGCTGTGAGAGGTTTGCTACCTTCCTTCCTAGGAACTCTGAATGCTGGAAAGGCCGCAAAAGTATTGTAGGTAGGGCTTCAAAAGCCACTAGATACTGAGGTCAGTGCTGCACTCTTTATAGGGTCTCCGTCTTTGTTCCGTAGGGTGCTTGTTACTTTTGTTTGTGTCATATCTCAGGATGCCTTCTTCCTTCTCCCGAAAGCTGACTCTGCCATTTTTATTTCGTTTATCGGGAGACCTCTCCCTTCTTCGTTCAGGGGTTCTCTCTCTCCTCCTGTCCGTTGATTTAGCTCTCCTTTCTGGAGGTGAGCTCTCCTTCTTCCTATCTGGTGATCTCCTCTGGTCCATAAGTCTTTCGAGTGACCGTCTTCTTCTACTGGGTGAGTTATCCCGTCGATGAGCTGGTGATCGTTCTCTTCGTTTCTCTGGAGAAAAATCTCTTCTCCTCTCATACCTGTCTCTTCTCTCCAGAGTATTTTCAGCACTTCTTGTACCTTCTCTCCTCTTTTCAGGAGGTCTTCGTTTTTGTCCATTGATGGCCACTCTCTCTGGTGGACGCTCATGCCTTTTTTCGGGTGACCTATCCTTTTTTCGGATTGGGATGCTATTGCTGTTTTTAGAAGTTCCATTCCATGTGTGATGCTCATTTGATTGTCTGCCGAGCTCTCTGCTGCTTTTGGGGTCCTTAAAATATATCCGCTTTTCTCCATGTTGGGGTGATTTGTGAAGATCTGGTGGATAACTGAGCTCCAATGGTAAGTGTTGTCTGTCGTACTGCGTATTTTTCACTTCCAAAACTTTTTGTGAACCTGTGGCTGGGCTGCTCCTGTCACTGCTGGGGTCTGAAAAAAAGATAACAACACAATGTTTGGCAATGGTGGCCTGAATTTAAGAGTTGGATACCAGTCATTATTCTGAAGACTTCATTAGTAACAAAAAACAAGCAACTGTTAAGCAGTCAAAATGATGCTTCCTGAAGCTTTTGTTAATTTTAGCAAAACAACAAAGGATGAGTGTTCTACATTAGTATGGATGCTTCTCAAGGCAATGTCAAATCTCTCGTTAAATTCTGGTCTCTACAGGATCAGGAATGGGAAAGTTAACTTTTTTCCCAGCTCCAAATCAGAATATAACATAAAGCCTTTGTAGTGAACTCCTTCATAGCCTCCTCTTCTTTTCATTTACTGATAAAAACTAGTGATTCAAATAATTTAAAAATGTTTTAATTTTTTTTAAAAAAGAAAACTACATCTGGAAGATGTAGCTTGTAACTAAGCTTTGAAGACAGATGTATTTTTAATTATTTCAGAACTGATTCTTAGAACTCTGGAATGAGGTTCCCCATTCCCCATAGACAGCTGTCACTCTGATAATGCTCAGGAAGAACGAGCTATTCTTCCAGCTTCTGGGAAAGAGTAAAAGTCGAACCCTTGCTGGGTACTTTTTTGGGTGGTCGTATAATCAGTTGTTTTGGTATCATTCATGGTTCTTTTTTTTTTTTTTGTACCTTACACTTTCAATTGTAAGCCACCCAGAATCATCGGACATCAGAAGACTGATTGTCTGTTTTAAATACACTCAGTGAACACATAACTTAGCCCCTCTTTTATATATAACAGGTGCAAGCATTGAGGACAATTTTGGTTTTGCCACAGTGATAAACACACACAATGAGAGCAGCAGGGTATGGGAAGACATGATCCGATCTTATCAATGCAACAGTCTTTTAGATTTGCGTTAATATCGGGTAAAATATTTACATTTATCCTGTTGCAGTAAACACAGATGCTTGTAAGCAGAAGCAGCAAATCATCTCACAGGAGCAACCTTTGTATATGTACTTTGCAATACTTGAGAATGAATTGCTTTAAAAATGGCAATTCAATTGTTTTGAGGTTGGTACTGTAATTGTTTATTACTTTGGGGGAAAACCCCTCTAAATATTTTGTGTGATACCACTTCCTGGATTTTAAGCCAAATGATTACCTGCCCAATGGATGTTTGAGAACATTAACACGATAATAAGTAATCACAAAATTCCTTGGAATCCCAAATTCCTCTCTCTTTTCTCCTGAATATGAAATAAAATTCCCTGATGCAAGCTCTCTTCTGGACAGGCATAGTGAGCTTAGCTTTTCTGCAGGCTTTGGATGATTTCTGAGAGGAAACCATGGACTGCTTACACCAAAAGACTTCAGAAATGAAGGACCACTGTTCCATCTTCAAATGAGGCCAAGTCAGTTTTGGCATTTTGTGATCTCTTGCAGAAGACCACAGGGTATGGGGGTACTTACAATTCTGCAGGATGCTCAGAATGAATTGCCGTATATGCAGAAGTTTAGCAAAGTGGAAAGCAAGGTGAGAGAATTAGGCCACAGCACAGAAACACCTAGTATTGATTTTAGCTACAAACCGTAGTTTGATTATGGCCCATAAGGTAGAAGCAAGATTCCCCGAGCTTGTCATTTCTCATACATGCAGCGAGATTAGGAGGTATCATCGCTGAGGAAGGAAGAGCCCCGGCACCAAGAAAAGTAGGAGAAAGAGAAAGAAAAAAGGTAGAATGTTTAGATTCCCTATAATAAGGAGGTAAGGGGGAAAAATCTTCATTTGTTTAAAAAAATATTAGAATAAAGAAAAGTTTATTTTTTTCCCAATCAGGATTGTCTAGGCATCACCCAAATATAAGGCTGCAGAAACAGCAATTGTTAAAGTGAGACAGTGTACTTTAAAACATTGGAAAAAAAGGTAACGAAACAACCCAGACAACCAAAGTCTCAGTTTGGAGTGGGAGAGTGCAAAAGAGAGAAGAGAGACATAATTGGGACAGTGAAACAGAATGTCAGAGATAAAACAATTAACAATCAACAACGACCAAAAGAAACCCACTACAGACTATGACATTGAAGAGAAGTACAAAACTCATTACAAAAATATACAGCCTCCTCAGAGAAGCATGTTCCAATTGAGTCAGAAAAAAATACTGGAACCTCATTCTTCTTCTTCTTCTTTTTTTTTGAAGCAATTTGCTAGTGACTGCAACAGACAGGAATGAAGCAATTCACCCCCCAAAGTTGCAAGCAACTGTAAGACAGCAACTGTGCAGCCCATGATTTGAAAATGGAATTGCTTAGGGGATTTCAAAAGCGATTCGCAGCCCAGACTGTTAAAAAGAGAGAGAGAGAGACAGAACAAACTAACAAAGAGACAAAAAGAAGCTATCTTGCCCCCAAACCCTAATGTTAAATTTTTCATTCCTCAGGGCAACAGACATTCTGGAAGATGTGAAACACTTTTTGATAGGCTATATTTGCAATGTTTAGCATATGGTACAATACTTTACAGCCAAAAGAGCATAGGAAAAAGACAGAACATAAAGAACATTACACAGTTTTAGTCCTGCGGAAACATGGCCAATTAAGTGTACAACAGAAGTGCAAACACAGGAATTTTAATCATGACATGGATTAAAATGGTAAAGTGAGTTGGCTAAACTACTAAGTCATCTGACTGTGTGAAGTTTTCAAGATGTTCTAAATAATAATAATAATAATAATAATAATAATAATAATAATAATAATAATAATAATAATAATAAT
>BLBF01000003.1:11063472-11080418 GCA_015471245.1 Laticauda colubrina
ATAATAATAATAATAATAATAATAATAATAATAATAATAATAATAATGACAAGTCTATGTGTGGCATACTAATTGAATCCTTTTAAGAAACTGGCATTAGAGGTAACGCCAGAAGAACTTTAAGGGCAATGTTCTCATCTGAAAGCATGCCAAAATACTTTGCCCTAAATCTAGGGATGGGGAACTATGGCCCTTTTATGACTTGTGGACTTCAATTCCCAGAATTCCTGAGTAAGTCATGCTGGCTCAAAAATTCTGAGAGTTGAAGTCCACAAGTCATAGAAGGGCCATAGTTCCCCACCTCTGCCCTAAATGACTGCATAAGTTTTTTTCATTTCTTATAGTACCTGTGAGGTCACTCTTGCTGACACCTTATATATAATCTCCCATTCTTTTATTTTTTTTTTCTAAAAAAAACCCCACTTATTAAAATGAATATAAGCCACCTTTTTCAGATTATGCAGCTTTACAAGGAATATAACTGGGCCTTTATCAATGAGGACAAGTCCATCTTTCTCAAGACAAACTGAATTGGTATATAGATATTCACTGATTCATTTATAAGACCAGTTCAACCTGGTGCTAATATAATGGAGTGAAAAAATAAAGAATTTTTTTTCTTTTTGGTAATTTGTGGGGATACAATTATAACCTTTGAAAGATCCCACCCACGTATTGTTTTGCCACTTCTCCCATCTCTGGAGAACAAAAGTAGAAAAGTACAATAGTTGGGACTTTGATACTGCTCCACACTAGGAATAAAAAGAAATATAATATATTGGTATATTATCCCAAATATGGGGAAACATAAAGGACACCTGTTCATTTGTGTGCTTATAATTCATAACTGGTTGGAAACCAATTATATTTGGAAAAAGCCCTGCATCTAGGGCATATATCTGAATAGCTATCTCAAATAAATAGGACATCATAATACAGTACTAAGCCACCCAAAACCAATACTATAGAACTTAAATACAAGTGGGATTTTTTTTAATGCAGATATATCCCTCGGCAACCAAATAAAACAACATCTCTTCTCTTATAATAAACACTGAGAATGGAAATATTAATTTGTTCATAGCTGACACAGTTGTGAACAAACAATCTAAAGGAAAAGGGCAGGAGGGGAATCCAAGTGAATATATTCTTGTATTGCATACGTTTTTAAAAATAAATTTATAAATATTTACATAAATGTACGGGGACAGTAAAAGCCCAGACACTATCGTGGAATTCATGCCTATGGTTACAGACAAAAGCCAAGGACAACAGTTTCCAAAGGATAACACAAATTTCCCAACTCTGCATTGATCAGAAGACGAGAGAACAATTCATCCGCTGAGAAAGAGTTTGGCACAGTTCAATAAACATTCCTTGTTTGGTCGGACAGGATAGTACAGTTTTGGTTTGTCTATATGTTTTTGCCCCCTTGGATCACCAAAATACTGCTTTGAAGATGGTCTTGCCTGTACACTGTGCCCCCACAAAAGTCCATAGTAGCAAGCAAAGGATGAAAAAGTGTAGAGAAAATTCAGCACAAGCGAGGCAATTAACCATAGTTGTCAAGGTTGATAAGACATTGGTGGAAAAAGAGAAAAAGAAAGAAAAGGAAAAAAGAAGAATCCCCCGCTTCAGATCTTGGAGATATATCATTCATGGTGTGATGCCTGGAGCAAGATAAGGAATGTTTTCATAGTTTGACCCACCATATTCCGGTACAGAGCCATCTCCACGTTTGAGAAACAGGCGAACTTTGCGGCCACCGTTTTTAATTAGTTCTATGGCTCGAGCGTGCTTCATGTTCTTTGTGGTTTCTCCATTAATCTCCAGGATTTCATCCCCAATCTGTGAAAATAAAATACTCTTATGATTGAAGTAAAATGCTGGCAGGAAAATCACACAGTCAGAATGTGGAATGAGCTGTTTGCCAAAGTGCAGAATTGAACATGAGCCCAACGTTAAGATTTTGAAGTGGGAATGTAGCATTTTGGAAAGTTTCTAGTGACAAAGATACAAAAAACACATATTAAATTAATCCTGAGATCCTGAGTTATTTACTGGCAACATTTTATTACTAAGTTTTCTGTACTATTCAATTTTGGAGTGATATGGCATAGACCTACAAACATGATTTTAAAAAAACTGAAAAGAAAGAAAGAAAGAAAGAAAAATGGATAATGATAGTTTGCAAGTATCCATGCATCTAACCCCCAATGTGGGGATGGCAAGTTAACCAATTTTGCTTATAGAACCCTGATAGAGATTTTGTTGTAAATGTGCTACTTCTAATAAGACAGTGGTATGGAAAAACAGTGCTTTTTATTCTTTTTTTAAAGCAAGCAAGTTAAAATATCCAGACTAATGTTTCAAAAAACTACATAACTAAAAAGAAAAAAATAAACTAGGAACAACGTCAACAACAAAAAAGAGAACAAAAAAGGTGACCATGGATTATGTATTCTTCTCTCCTTTTCTGAAGCCTAAAGATAAATGCTTAAGTGGATGGCTTCTAGAACCACACTAGAAATACTGCACCCACTTTTGATCGCCGCAACGTAAAAAAGATGTTGAGATTCCAGAAAGAGGGCAGAGAAGAGCAGCAAAGTTGATTAGGGGACTGAAGGCTAAAACATATAAAGAACGGTTGGTTGCTGGAATTGGGCATGTTTTATTTAATGAAAAGGACTAGAGGTGGCATGATAGCAGGGTTCTGATATCTCAGGGGCTGCCACAAAGAAGAGGGAATCAAGCTATTCCCCAAAGCACCTGAGGGCAGGACAAGAAGCAATGCATGGAAACTAATCAAGGAGAGAAGCAACTTAGAACTAAGGAGAAATTTTCTGAGAGTGAGAACAATTAATCATTGGAACAACTTGCCTCCAGAAGTTGTGGATGCTCTAACACTGGAAGTTTTAAAAAAGATATTGGATAAGCATTTGTCTCAAATGGTATAGGCCAGGGGTCACCAACCTTTTGGACCTCAGGGACCACAAAACTTATACTTTTAAATCCCAGGGACCACTAACCGGTTCTGTGGGTGTGGCCTAATTTGTGGGTGTGGCTTGATGGTCATGTGACTGGCTCGGCATGGCTTGCATGTAAATATCAATATTTCTATATATTCAAATATTCACATATTGAAATTTTTATATGAAAGGAGCAATTTTTACTCAAAATCAGGCAAAACAGATAGGCAGATTGAGTTGTTCTCAGAATAACAGATTCATTCAGAGATCTATCTATCTGCCATTGGCTAGCTCAGTCTGTCACATAAAATTTGCTTCCAAGCAAACTCATAAAATTTTCTAGCAAGCAAGCTCACAAAATTAACTCACAACACACCATGCATGTAAATATTGAATATTTCACAAAAAAAGAGCAAGTTTTACCCAAAATCAGGCAGGCATATTGAGTTGCTCACAGAATCATTCAGTGATCTATCTATCTGCCATCAGCTAGCTAAATCTGTCACATAAAATTTGCTTGCTGTGAGTCTGCACTGAATAATAGAACCTTCAGTCCTAAGGGAGGTTCAGCTGTGCTTAAAAGCAGAGTCGAAGATCTCAAGACTAGCTAGAAAGCAAGAAATCCAACCATTTCTTGCTTCCGAGCTAATCTAAATCCCCTGGCAGAGCAGAACAGCTGATGGTCGGAAAAAGGAAAAATCGCTATTTAGCAGGCAAGTTTGCCGGGTAAGGAGTGAGCGGGCAGGGAGGGTTCCTGCGGGCCATGTTGGCTGCACAGCTTTGAGTTTCTGTGCAGCCTGGATTAATTGCTTTGGGAGGATGGTGAGATTTCTCTGCAACTCACGAACATTTTCTCGCTGCCCACTGGTATAGGGACTAGAAGACCTCCAAGGTCCCTTCCAACTCTAGTATTCTATTTTAATTATTTCTGCAAAGACAGATTTTGAAAATGCATTTTTGTAGTGATGGGATGGGGAAATCTCTAAATAGTTTTATACTGGAGAATAATTTTAATTGAATGTATGTGTACATGAAATAAGTATTTTTTTTTGTAGGGACCCTGACTATTATTTGAGGGTATTCAATATTTGGCATGGCACTCAAAGATTAAGCACGGTGATCTTTGGTCCAGAAAATGTTGCACATTTAAGCTTGTAAGTCCTAAGGACATCTTAAGGGAAATTCTACAGATGGAATTATGAGGCCTGGTTTAAAAATGTAGCAGTTCTAAAACAAACCAACAAAACACCGTCACACGAAAACAGTTCAAATGCAGAGCAATTTTGAGAATGGCATCAAATGCAGAGCAATTTTGAGAATGGCATCTGAAGTAGTGAGATATCTGCATTGAATAGAGGAAAATCAATAATCTAAGCACATATTTATTTATATGGGCTAAAAGGCTTTTTCACTTTTAGACATAACAAAAGAAAAAAAATCATTTGCTGACAATTTTTGTCTAATGGCTTGAATAAGGTCATCTGTATTCTGCAACCAAACAGGAAAAAAAGGAGGAAACTGAGTAGAAAGGTTGGTCTGCAGATAAGGCAAAGGAGAAATGGTAACTCATGTGAACTTGTAACATACCCTCATTTTTCCACATCTCTCAGCAGGCCCATCTTCTGCTAACCGCAAGACATAGAGATCCATGTTATATTCTCGGCCACCTCGCAGACTGAAGCCAAATCCTTTAGCTCCTCTTTCAAGTTCCACAGTGTAAAAATCCTGTTCTGGCTGGAAAAAGGTAATAAAATACAATGTACAACCTGAACCATTAAAAAGATTTAAATTATTTGCATGCAAAGGCAGAAGAGCATTGGTTCAAATGATCAGGCTGATTGGTATATCATTAAAATGAACACAGGACATACGAAATATGAAAAATGCCCCTGTATTAAATTAGACTTATTTTCAAACCGCTATGTTTAATCTATTCCTTAAAAATTAAATTCAATTCTTATATCAAAAACAAGATAGCTCCCATTTTTAAAGACAGAAATCTTGTAGTATAGTTTACCTTATTGTTCTCCAAAGGTTCGTCCATTAAGTCATTCAAATCTGTGTTAAGACCACTTAGAAGTGCTGAAACAGCTGCTTCTTTCAGAAGTTTTTGTACAATTGTTTGGGAGGTATCCTGGTAGTGTTATTGGCATGTATGCATGTACACAAATTATACCACTGCTACCATTGTCAGCAAAGCATATTTGCTCTGTATTTGTTTCATTGCTTATTGAAAAGATTTGCAAGGTCACTCAGTTTAGAGCACAATTTTGGGCGGCTCACAGTAGCACATATGTACATACATGCAGAGACAAACTAAGAAAGCACTCAATGCAGATACACTGAACTTTATGTGGGAAATACATACATAAATACAGTTTATACAGAGAGGGGAAGAACATTGTTAATGTGCAAGCTGCAGCTAATAAGCTAAAACTGTGGGCAGCAAATAGCCTTACCTGGGAGGCTGTTGGTGCTTTGAAATCAAACTGGGATTCCTGTTTTGTCTTTGCATTGTTTCTGTTCAAATTAATAATGGAAAGAAGCAGGAAAAAATAAGATCAGATTTTTGGAAGTGAAGATACGTGGGAAATACTGAATGGAGATAATAGCCTAGCCACTCTAAGGGAGGGCAGCATTAAACTAACCTGTTCTCCTGTGGCATTTGTTGAGGAGTATGTGTAGTTGTAATTGTAGCAATTTTTTCTGCGTTGGTCAATAATGTTGCATTGGAAGATTCTGCAAAATAAAACAATGCTTTTTGTGCATCAGATTATTCCTGTAATTAGGATATGCGCACAGCTTCTTGTTAGCTGAGGTAACCCTTTTGAAGTTATCAAATACATTTCTCAACACTATTCATGAGGGATTTGCTCAGATCTAATTCAGATTTCAGAAATCCAACAACAGAAAACATACTACTGTACATAAGTATTTATTTAACAATACACCTGTGAACATACTGCCTACAAATCTTTACTATGAGGGAAAGGAGCAAAGAAAAAAACCCAATGCAATTATGAAGATCACAAGAACAATTTCTGCTCTCTCACAGTAGCTGTGAACAATGGCGTGGAATATCAAATCAAGGCTACAGACTGTATGGCTATTTTCTTCCCAACTTTTAATTTTACCCTATTGTTTAAAAGTCCTCTTATTTTCATGAATTCATTTCAATACAGTTTAATATCCTTTTGCTTCCCAAGATTCTAACACAATTTCCCAGATTTTTTTCTCTTTATCCCCCATGACCTTGGATTCATTTGTCAACACTATCATTTAGTACAAGAGCTTACAGTGACCTACGTTTTTCAGCTGCCCTTGTCATGATAATCACATCAGATATTGTATTGATTTTGATAAAATTGCATAGGTCACAGTGATTTAATCTGATTAAATCAAAGAAGGGGCAATGAAGGTATAGAAATAAATAAGCAGAAAATTCAGTATTAGTCTGTGGTATTCCTAAACCAAAATATTCATTTATTATTAAATGCTCAAGTCTGTTAGTAATCCAACACAACAGGCAGACACTTGCAGTACTGCAAATACAATGCTTTCCAAGCAAGATTCAATTGCTCATCACTAATTGGGTGAATAATGTGCCAAATAAATAAGTAAATAAGTGAATTATTATTAGCCAATCCTATTCATGAGCTTCTTAATGCCGATTCCATGCTGAATTTAGATAAAAACATATTCAGTGAACAACCTTTGATAAGCACCATACCTCTAACTCAATGGTAAGCAAAGTGTTTTCCTTCAGATAGGTTAGAAACTTCTATAATGACTTGTCATTATTAATTCTGGATATAATCTGAAGGAAATGAGTCCAAAATATCAGAAGAGCACCAGACTAACTATTCCTACCCTAAACTGATTCAACTGCATAAATGCTGATTCAATTCTACAGTTCAAATAGAAACTACACATACATATTTTAGGCAGTGTTTTTTGGTTCCTGTCTGCAATTTAATCTGACATTTAAACCACAAAAATGTTTTAACATAAAAGTACCCAACACCTGTCATCGACGCATTATAGAAAATTTGAACTACATATATGAATAGTAAGAAAATGTGAACTTTAGCTTGTATCCTAAATTCCACGAGTGAATGTTTATCAGCCTTAAATTTCTCTCAAATAAACTGTACCCTTAAAAAAGAAGAGTTGAGGGCTTTGTGAAAGCGGTTTTTTAAACTGTAATTTTAAAATATATAAAGCAAATAAGATAAATGCTTTAAAGTTCCTCTACATTGAATCGTAAGTTAGACATTTTTACACTGTTTTACATGTTTGTTTTACAAACATATGTTTTACATGTGTTTACAAAACATATGGAATGTTAATTGCTATATCTGGTCTTTCATACTTGTACAGCAAAATTTTCAAGGCTTTTCTTCCTAACTAACTAACTAACTAACTAACTAACTAACTAACTAACTAACTAACTAACTAAACAAATAAATAAATGCAATAGCACTTAGACTTATATACCACTTCTCAGTGCTAAGTGGTTACATAGTCAGCTCCCAACAATCTGGGTCCTCATTTTACCCACCTCGGAAGGATGGAAGGCTGAGTCAGCCTTGAGCTTGGTGAGATTCAAATTGCCAAATTGCAGCCAGCCAGCAGTCAGCAGAAGTAGCCTGTAGTACTGCATTTTAACCATTACGCCACCACAGCTCATAGTCAAATAAATTCATATCGGAACAACATACACAATGATTAATTTACAGACTGTTGAACAGTGCCCCTGAGATTTTATAATGCACTGTTCCCAAGCCATCTGGATGTGTCAGATATACACAATGACCAATCACCATTAGCTTTTGGCCATGCTATCTGGAGAGTTCAAGAGTACAGAAGATTTTTCTAGTGCACTCTTTAAATTCCACCAAGAAACTATTTCTAATATCATTATTCAGATATCAAGCTGAGTACCCAAACACATCAAATTGTTCAAGAGACTGAAATATAGCTTTGAGTCTTATTCTCCAAGAGCTTTACATTGTTCCCTCATAAAGAACTCTAAACTATCTGGATGAATCACACAGAAAAACTTTCAAGTTCCGACATTATGTGTCTCACAATGGTTATTCGGAAGCCTGTGGGAAGTATATAGAGAAGGCCAAAAAGAAAATGATATATAAAAAAGAAAGATGACAGGAGGATGTTCTTTTTTTGCATACAATAGTATTGAGATAACATTTAAATATAACATTTAACATACATTGGTATTATCTTTACAGTTTCCAATTCTAACATAGTCACTGTATCAAATGTATATCCTTATTGCAATGCAGTTCCCATTGTTGAAATTCTAGATTAGTGCTAATGATTTGTTAACTTCTATCACAATGGGATTATTTTTTAGTTCACTTTATTGTCATTGCACCTTGTATAATAAAATGAAACACCATCTTCAGTACACATCATGACCATGAAAATAAACACAAATACACATCCTTCACACTCCATACATTGAACAGAAACCCCCAACACCACACCAACACCACACTATACAGTAGAATTCAAGACTTACTGCCCTGGAATAGAAGCTGTTTTTCAGCCTATTTATCCTTGTTTTTATTATTCTGTACTGTCTGCCAGAGGGTAATAATTCAAAAAAAGGGTCCCCAGGATGAGATGGATCTTTGAGAATGTTTTGAACTTTCTTCAGGCAGTGAGAGCTATAAAGCTCTTCCAAAGAGGGGAGAGGGAAACCAATGATCTTCTGGGCAATAACATTAACCCTCTGGAATACTGTCCTATCTGCCACTGTGCAATTGGCAAACCATACAGAGATGAAGTAAGTTAAGATACTCTCTATGTTGCAACAGTAGAAGGTCACCAGCACTTTTTCATTCAGTTGTTGCTTTCTGAGAAGTCTCAGGTAATATAATCCCCGCTGGGCCCTTTTGACCAGGGCTGCAATGTGAACACCCCAGGTCAGGTCCTCTTTTATGGTAACACCCAGAAACTTAAAACTGGCCACTTGTTCCACTCGGTCTCCATTGATAAGCAAGGGCTGGATGTCTGATCTGTTCCTTCTGTAGTCCACTATATGCTCCTTGGTCTTATTGGTCTTGAGGACCAAGTTATTGTGTCCACACCACAAAAGCAACTGGTCCACCTCCTCTCGGTAAGCAGACTTATCCCCCCCTCCGGAGATGAGTCCCACCACTGTGGTGGCACTGTCACTGCAAATTTAATAATAGTATTACTAGCATAAGTGGGAATGCAGTCATGCACATAAAGAGTATAGAGTAAGGAACTCAACACGCAACCCTGTGGTGTACCAGGATTAAGAATACCAGTTGAAGAGGTATGATTATCTAATCTGACCCTCTGTAAGTGGCCAGACAGGTAATCCATAATCCAAAGTCAAATTGAATAAGAAAGTCCAAGGTCCAGAAGTTTAGACACTAGTCTATGTGGAAGAATTGTGTTAAATACAGAACTAAAATCTAAAATCTACACATAGCACCCCCACTGTTCTAGATGAGTCAGAAAAGTGTGAAGAGTGATGGCTATAGCGTCCTTTTTAATTCTTTTAAATAGGGGAACTGTGAAAATATTCAAAGGGGTGCTTTTCTTCAACAGAGCTCCAAGCAAAGCCCTTCTTTGAAAGTACTTCATGTTGCTTTATTTCAGTCTGCTTGGAAAGCTTTCAGCAAGTACCATTAAGATGAATTGTTCATGGCCTTCAAGCCGCTTTCCAAAAAACTTTGGAAATGCTGCTGAAGAAGACACACATCGACTTTTGTGAGTGCTATGAAGGATGTGCTGTCTTCCTTCCCTGACATGCCTTACTCCAAGCTTTGGTGGGCCATACTGGGTAACATACATCTCAATCATGACCAGGCTGTGGTTCAAAGAATCTTCTGTCCAAATGCAATGTCTATATAGAAGCTTCTTCTGGCTTTGGGAAGTGACAGGCAGGAGACAGTGAGAAGTTTTGAGACCATATAAAATGCTTCAGTGAAATAAATATTTACTTTGATGAAAATAATCATATTGCCTCTTTAGCAGGAATCTTTTGTCTAAATGAATCTAGGTCACCAAATGGTGTTATGTCACACTGTTCTATTTTTACAATGCTTTATCAAATCTTGCATAAGTGTAATAAAATTACTTGGAAAAGAAAGAGTTTTTTTCCCCAATTTCTTTGGAAGTCTAAACCCCTTACTGCCAACTATGTGATTACTCAATAGCAAGTAGAAAAGATTGTGTCTGCAATTGTCTTCTAAATATACCTGGCAAGGCTGGATACATAAAAAGGCAAGAGAACCATTCTGTGTGAACTTTCAAAAACTGAATTATTTTACCCATAATACTCATACTGATGACCATTTTAGATTGAACTGTCATACATAACTTTAAATGAAATGAGCAATCTTTAGACAAGAATTAACATACGTTAGTTCACTGATTTCTTCATGGATGGATTTTCAATAGGATAGAAGATGTATAAGAAAAGGGTATAAATACATTGAATTGCACAGAGAATGAAATTTAGACTATCTGAATCTTATGAAAAAACGTATTTGCAATGAACCCAAATGTCAGCTTTGGAAGCCATATTAGCACCAGGCGCTTCCACACTGCCACTTCCTTGAGCCTGGGAAAATGGGACGGGGAATTTCTTGAAGTGTATGTGGTTAGACATAACAGCATTCTTTTTCTAAGTCAAGGTCATGTTATTTCTGCACCTGGTTGAAAGGACATCTCAAGCTGGGACGGATGGTGATTGGAGCATGTGATGCAATGAGGGGTGCAGGGGGTAGATTTGTAGTATTTACTTATTGCAAGGAAATCTGGAACTTTATTTCCCAGATGTGCCAGTTTAGTACTCTAATAAAAAAAAACTTTGGAGAGGATGTCTGTCTCAGAGTTATTTTTTGAAGTGGAGGTTTTCTGGAACGCTGACACCAAAAATGAACCTTAAGACTTTTCATGACTATAAAATCAGCCATCTATTTCCATAAGGATCTTCAGTATAATTGAAATGCTAGAACTAGATAAAATTCAAATCCTGTTTAGCTTTAGACTCTCAGCAAAAAAATACAACTATGTTACTTTCGTTGATTCTTTCTGCAGTACAACGAGTTAACAGGAAATAGTTTGAAGAGAAATGGTGTGATCAACATGCTTTCTGTATTTAAAAAAAACAATTTTGTTCAATTTTTAAAGGTTTTTTAAAAAACCTTTTTTTTCCAAAGAAGAAAATTTGAAGTGTATGTACATAAATTGTAGGATTCTTGGTCTTGCCTTCAATTGTAAAATGGTTGATGGAATGCATGAATACTCTAAATTTCATTCTACAACTATCTTTCATGTGAACATACAGTTTTTTCCAACTTTAATTAAATTTCCCAAAGATATCCAGAGGGATTCTTTCCATGGGCATTTTCAGTTCTACCATAGAAGCATGAAAAGTAGTCTAAGAGGCTGCAGCAAACTGATAAAAAGATGTGTAACAGAAAAACATAATTACTTAGGATTCATAAACTAATCAATACCACCAAAATAAATATGAATGATAGTAAAGAAAAATGCACTCTTAGAGGCATTCTTTTTGAGAAACAAGTAGGCAGCAAGTATATATTCAACTTGTTAAGCATTCAATACCTTTAATTTTTTATTTCCCAAATAACAGCACATCTAGTAAACATTAATTTCTTTCCTTGAAAGAACTCTGGATGACTAAAAATGACAAAATAATTAAATATTTATTGTATTAGACTTTAAAATGTCATAGCAGTCAAAAATCAGATAGTGTACCTATTAAAGTTGGTGTGTCAGATTGCAGAATGAAAAGACGAGCTTACAAATGCATCATCTGATGATATTTGTGGTTAGGGTTAGGGTTTGGGGGCATGTCCTTAATCAGGAAACATCCTTCAAAAGATGAGCATTCTTTAAAATGATAATGATTTTTAAAAGCACTGTTACAGCTAAAGAAAAACCTTTAACTCTCCCTCAATCTCAGAAAAACAAGCTTAGTATAAGGCAATGTGCTTATCAATGACCTTTGTTTGCACACTGCAAACATCCAGATTATACCTAGGAAAAAAAAGCAAAAGGATGTAAACCAACTATCTCCCCCTGTACTTACAGTAAGACAACTTACACTTACAGTGACACAAAAGCAAGTTCCTAAACACACTGAATGTACACCGCCCAGAACCCTTCCTTGAGGGACATGGGTGGTCTAGTAACATAGAATATAAATTTAAAAATTAGATTTATTGATGGTATTTTAAGACTCCACGGATATCAACAATTTTACAAAACTATAGAGTCCACCCTATAGAAAGAACCACTGGTTTAGCAATTGGTTCATAACATTTTTGTCCCCAGAAATATAGAAATAGAGATGCTGAAATAAGAGTTATTTAAATACATGTTTAACACAGGAGTGTGTTACCTTCGCAGGGACATTTTTTAGCACCAGAAGTTGCTTTGTGCAATGTGTTGTTGTTGTTTTTTAAAAGATGCAACATAAGGGAGAGTAGGCCTAACCAGGAGCAAGAAAAAGAAGGCAAAGCAGAGAAAGAGGTTTACTAAATATATGTAACCAACAAGTAATGAGATGAAGAAGTATGGAGTGAATGGCATGACAGTGGGACTCTGAAGCTCACACATCAAAGAAGTACAAGACGTTAAATTTATTTGATTATTTTTTCCTCTTTTTTGTACATTATTATTTTTCTTTGTTATTGTCATATGAAGTGAGCCAGAGGAATATTGAGGAAGTCGCGATAACTTGTTGATACTTGACAACATATATTAAGTAAGAAAGAGATAAAATAGTAGAGAATGGATACTAAGATGGATATCTGTCAATCAGCTGCCTTTTGGGGAAAGCAACCAGATGTGGATAGCAGAAATGGAGGAATTACTAAGAGAAGGAAAATAAAGAGTGATTTTAAAAAAAAACAAGCAAAAAAATACAGCTGAAACCAGCTTATATCAGGATTATTCCATTTATTGTACCTCTCTTTAAGTTTCTCTTTTTGCAAACCATCTTTGTTTCCATTATATCTGTTCTTTAAATGTCTTTTTTGTGACAGCCCAGCTTTCTTGGTTTTCCTCTTTCTCACAGCCCATTCACTTTTTCTTCATACTTTTGCAACTTCAGTTGTATGCCTCCTCCTCCACAGAGGCTTCCCTAGAGCCTCCAGGGAGGCAAAAATGGCCCCAAACGGGCTGAAAATCAGCTGGGAGGAGCGTGCATCTGCAGTGCAGGTAAGTTTGGCCAGGGTTCATGTGCCCGCACAAATGGCTCTGCATGCCACCTGTGGCACATGTGCCATAAGTTCACCATCACAGTCCTAGGAGATGAATGACACAATGAGGAACTTCCATTAATATCAAAATCCCTTTGTCTTATTAATTTTGTTTTACCTGTTTTTATAGTGTTCTAGTGCTTTAATATTTGTTAATGATAATGAGTTTAGTTATTTATTATTTTAATTTTGTAGTACAGCCCCCAGAGTCATTTATTTGTGAGATTTATTTATTTTATTGATTAAATTTTTATGCCGCTCCTCTCCCTTATATGGTGATTCTGGATGATAAGACGAGTAGTTATTTATATTAGATAAATTAAATATACTTTATAGTTGCAGGCAAAAATTTAGTTATCCTTAGTCAAATGTATGTTTCTAGGAATTTCTATGTGAACAGAAGCTGACAGAAGCTACACTTGTTACAAGCTTGGATTCAATTTCTTCCTGAAAATGGGAATGCATATTTATTCTTTTGTGGTGTTGTTTATAAATTGAAAATTAGAAAACAACAAACATTTGGACACACTCTAAGTTAGTAATTTACTTTGGCAATGGAAAAGAGCTTCTAAATATTTTCTATAACCAGTGCAGGGTCTTACTATTTTTACATTCTTTCTTTCAGAGCTCTTCCAATTGACAAATAATTTTCAGTATCTTTCTGTGCACCACATATTTCAAATCTCTCTGTAATTTCATGTCTGGGTCTCAAATCTTTTTTCCCCTAAAACTGCTCAACTGAGAAGTAAGTTTCAAGTTGATCTCTTGTTGAAATATTTAACTTTTTTTCAGGTTCAAAAACTTCACTGACCATGCCATCCTAGTTAAATACAGGTAGTCTTCATTTAGTGAGCACAGTTAAAACTGGCAACTCTGTTCCTAAATGACATGGGTCCTATGTGGAAAATCATGTGACTATAACTCTGCTTTCAATTTTACTTTAGCTTTCCTTTGTCCCCATTCTTCCACCCTTTGGAATTTTTACCCTGGAATTGGGATAGTTAGCAAGAAGGGAATTATCTGTATTTACATTCACTAGGGAGAAAGGGATTAAAAGAGAGTAAACAGGCACACAATGGAAAATACACATCAGAACAGTGGTGCTATTCTACTGGTTCGGCCTGGTTCTGGCATACCGGTTAGCACCAAAGATCAGTGGAGACCAAACCGGTTCTCTCAGATGAGCTGCTGTTGGGCCCACCCACCTGCCCAGGCTCCCATACTGACCTTTATTCCCTGCTTTTGAAGCACAGCTGTTTTGCGCGGCACAGCAGATTGCCATGCGCCAGCTGTTTAAGCTACAAGATTGCAGGAGGTGAGTAGGAAAGCCTCTGCGCATGTGCAAAGTGCGTGTTTGGTATGCGTGCGCACAAAGCATGCCCACCAAACCGATAGTAAACAACTTTGAAACCCACCACTGATGCCCTGGCTATTTGTCTAGCATGCTGGTGGCTCCTAGGTGAACGGTCAGCGATAGTACATTCCTTTTCTGTCTGTTCCACATTGTATGCCTACTTACTCTCTTGTAATCCTTTTCTGTACAATCATCCCAATCTGCAAGGAGGATGAGGTGGAAGAAAAATTGTGATAAATTGGCTGATGCTGAAATCTGCCATTCTTACTGTTGGTTCATTGCTGCGTTTTTAAACTGTGCAATAAAGTTATCAGTAAGACTAGAAAAGGTGCAAGGCTTGTAAGGCCTACAATAGGTCTACTCATAACTATTAAATACAAGTCTGGACTTGAAAGACTGAGAAAAATCTTTGCTGGAACTGGTCAGATCTCCCTATAGACCACTGCAAATGACCTGCTGAAAAAATTAGGCAACACTGAAACAGTTCTCCATACTTGAACTTATTTATTAGCTATTGATATGGTCATGTAACTTGCAAATTGTGACTTTAGTTGATTAACAGAGAAAAATAGATTAATAGAGCAAGATTAATTTAAAAACCACAGGAACATCTCACAATACAATTTATAGCAACTTCACATTCCAAAACCATTTGCCAGGGAGGCTCAACAAATACTCAACCCAAACTGTGTGTGTGTATGTGTAGATAAGTTTTTCTATAGCGTTATGAAAAGCTAACATGATTGGAGGCAACCAAACCTTGATGGTATATTGTTCCAAAGAGTACATAACATGAACCTAGTTTCATAGAAGATATTTTCCCACTCTATCAGATCTCATGTTTCACTTTCTACCATTCAGAGGTAATGTAAACTCTTGCTAACTTCGGGATTTATTGATATATATAATTTGATCATAGGTACCTAAACATTTTCATGTAATGTTATATATAATGAGTCATTCAATTTTTTAGGCTCATACTGCTCATTTTATCATTTGGTTTTTCAAACATTTTCTGCAAGTAATTTGGGCTCGAAACAATACTGTGACTATTTGTACACACACACACACACACATACACACACACAAACACAAAGAAATATTTCTACCTGAATATCACATCTATCATATACCTGATGTTGAATTCAGCAACCAACTTCCAACTCCGTAAGTGAACTCAACTATCCACAGTTCAAAACTATTCACTTTATGATGCACTGTTTCTGAATCAACAAAGCTGCCATTACTTTTTTTTTTCAAGGAACTGCTGAAAAGCAGAAATCCAGTTTGTCCATTCCCTGCTTGACCAGAAACTGCACTGCACTTCCCAAATTTGTTACTATCTCCTCCTAGGGCCTTTTGATCACAATTTTGCCAAGTATCTTCCAAACATGCTTAGCAAATTAATACTCTACAATATTTTCATTCACTCTTGGCTAACCTTCCTTAAGGGAATAATAATGGTATCTCTTCTATTATTGGGCACAGATGCTGGTTTCACATACACATCAAAAAGTCATATTGTTACTCCAATACTATTGTTTCCCTAGAAGTAAACAATATGAACTATATGCTCATTTAACATTTCTCCAGTTCAATCCTCTATACCAGGGGTGCCAAACTTGATTTCATTGAGAGCCGCATCAGGGTTGTGTTTGACCTTGTGGGAGGGGGGATAGGCATGGCCCAGGTGGGTATGGCCAGCTTGATGTCACTTGTTGAGGCTCTGTTTTTGGCTGTGATGACCTCCTGCAGCCCTCTGCCAGCGAACTTGGGTGGCTCATCCGAGCTCCATTTTTGCTGGTAGAGGCCAGTCCTTCACTGTTTCCATGGTGGCCCCATGGGCCAGATCTAAGCATCCTGTGGGCCAGGTTGACACCCATTCTCTATACTCATAACCTTACCATTTTCCAACATTCTTATAGCATGTGTGACTTCTTTTCGATTTTTAATTTTATAGTAACTTTTACAGCATTCGTTTCAAAGCGATTCCTGACATTTTGCTACCATTCCCATGTAAAAACTTTAAAATACTCATTCCAGCATCTAGCATTCGAAACATATTGCTCAGGAGATCTTTTTCCCAAACACATACTCACCAATTTCAACATTTTCATTTATTCTAGGCCTCTGACTATCCTAATTGGTTGTATTTCTATACTTTCTTGTCTACTAATGTATCTCATCGTCCAAAACTCCAACATCTTACATCATCCCTAAAACCATCCCTGTGTTTCTATTGTAAGAATTTTCTGGAACATAACGTATTACCATTACTAATGTTGATTTCTATAATATCTGCTTTCAACAAGTGATTCATTTTCATTA
>BLBF01000003.1:11080428-11120704 GCA_015471245.1 Laticauda colubrina
TTGAATTTTGTCAACCCTTATCCAGGACCAATTTAGTGCTGGCTGTTAGTTGACCTGATTCTTATGTATAGTCATGAACAGTAAATATTTCTGAGCTACAACTCAGTCTATGGTTTTGATCCTTTGTGCCTGAGAGTAGCCCTTTAGTACACAACTACAATCTTCCTTTTCCTTCATGTATTCATCAGCTCAACAATCCTAGATCAGAACATCTTCATTCAAACTTTATTATTAATCATATTGTAAGCATTCCGTCAATTTCAGAAAGAAAAAAAATATTTTTTTCTCTCTTTCATTATTTCCTTAATTCACATTCTTTACTATTTACTCCATGAAGGAGATGGGTTTGAAGTTTGATAAATAAATGAATATATTTACTCCTCTTACATTCCATTCATATTTCATATGGTAAAATCAGAATGGCCCCCTAGACATTAACCTCCAGCCCAAGTGGTCTATAATCACCTGAGGTTTTAATATACTGGTTTTTAGTAAAGTATAGCAAACAGTACTCAGACTTGTATACCACTCTATAATGAAGTTTGGCGACGGCCCGGTTTCCTCCACCTCCTCTTCATCAAAAGATAAATTCTGCAGGGCCATCAGAAGATAAAGGGTGGACTACATTTGTAGATTTAATTGCACCTGTGTTTTACTCTATGGATAATGACAGTAATAGTCATAAAAAGCAACTATGACAGTAATAGTTTATATGTTTGGGGCCAATTATGACACAACCCAAACCTAGTTTTAGCTCAAATATACTTGAGATAGACTATGCATCCAACTCTCTAATACAGAGATTAACTTGCAAACCAATACACTATTGTATTTTATATACTATATATTGTATATATTGTATTATATATATATTAGAAGCATACGCACTATAATGTACACCCAGGATATATGGATTCCTTATCCTAATCAGGAGGGAAAAAACCCTTGCTCTCATATACAGAAAGAGACACTTCTTGAAAACACTGTATCTGGTTTTTTAAATAAAAGTAGCAAGTTTTCTCTCCATGCTCCAGCACACAGGTAGCCCTCGACTTAAGTTATGACAGACACTCCAAAAGTTACTTGTGACCAGGTTCCAAAGCTACAATGGTGGCCCTCATTGCCATCACATCACAACATTTTGGGAGCTTGGCAACTGGCCCACATTGACGGCCATTTGTAGTGACCCAAAATCACATTTTTGTCAGAAACTGAGGTTTGCTTCTTCTTTGCAGCAAAAATGTGGCCCATAGCAAACAATGGGTTCGCTTAACAACATTCGCTCAACATTCACTTAATGACCCCTACAAAAAAGCTCCTAATATTGGATTGGTGATGTAATGACACACATTATGACAATCACAACTTTGGGCCATAATTGCCAGGGTCCATTACAGTCGTAAGTCAAGGACTATCTCTACACACAGAGAGAGAGAAAATCAGGAGAAGAAGGCAAAACAGAGCAATGCAGCTCAGAGCAATTCAACAGCAATATTGTACTGTAGGAAAGAGGGGAGTGGAATGAAAGAGAGAATATATACTTTACCATCCCCCGGAATTATGCGCAGAGTAACCATATTTCCTGCTTCTTTAATTAGGTTGACGATGTCCGAATGTGATTTGTTGGTGATGGAACATCCATTAACGGCCAGTATCCGGTCCCCGACTTTCAGCTTCCCGCACCGGTCTGCTGGGCTCCCCTCAATAATCCGACCTATTTTGTGAGGCATGGCCACACATGCATTGCCTGCTTTTGAATTGATTTTTTGTTTTTGCGCGTGTGCATTTTTTTTAAACAAATTGTTTAAATACGTTGGGAACATGGCGAGAGGGGGAAAGGAGAAAAAGGTTGAAAAGGGAAAGAGAAGGTTAAGGGTTAATTAATTAATGCAACAAGCAAACGTTATTAAAGGAGAGCTTTTGCTACCAGTGTTCAAAACATTGGCAATTGACTCTGTGAGTACAAATATTAGAATGTGCTAATCAGCGCTTCCTATGCTTCTCTTCTCATAGTGCTTCTCTTCTGCACATAAGGCTCTTCTTGTTACATCGCATGGTATGTTTGAATGGGTTGCCACTGTGCTCAGCAGCCTTCAGAATAAAATCTCAGAGGATTCTACTTGTAAATCTGAAATTGTTGAATGGCAACCCAAGCCTCTTTGATTTGCCTTGAACCCAACTTTGTCTCATTCTTTATCTTAGCCAATGATGCTTAAAATCTCTGCCAATGTTTTGTTCTTTCTCCGTTTTGAAAGACAGTCATTATATTGCCTACCAAGGAATGAGTTTTCTCTTAATTCAAACTCAAAAGGATAGATTCTACAAAAAATAACTTCAGCAAGGATAAAAGCAGTGGGGAGTCAGGAGTTTCTACTACAATGGAAAAGGAACTAATTGAGGCCAGGAACAAGTAGCCACTAAAGATGGACCAAGGGAGAATATAGAGCTTTCCAAAAATGCTTACTTTCAACACAATTTAATATAAACTATCAACAAAAAAGTGGGAAATCTTAAATATACCCCAAATATCTCAAGAATTTAAATATAAGAATTTAAACTCTTATTTAAATATGCATGTTAAGGATGGAAGATTAAATGATGACAGTAAGGGACAAGGAAAAATATGTTTACAGTACCTTTTTCCCTAATCAAATCTATTAAATGTTTCTAGTAACACAAATTTCAGCCAGTGAAGGTAATGATGAGGAACAAAGGAAATTATTATTCATTTTATTTTATATTTATTTATATCATGCCTTTACTAATCTTAAATCAGTCTTTGGAGAGTAACAGGCTTGTTGGCCTTGATCTATACCTGTAACTTTCATTATTGGGTTTGATCCATCCTAAATTTGTGTATATTTTCCACAGTTCAGAAAGCTAGATTGAACTCTTTCCTATTGTATAATGTATAATGACTTGTATAATGATTTTCTGCCCTACTGTTTTAAAATAACATTTAGAAGTTATGAAAATGTTCTATCTTTAATAAAAAGGAGTTACTTTATGCACCAGTTTAATGGATTACATAATCTAGCTTGCAACAGTGATTAGGTTAGCTACACCAGGCTGTTCCTCAGTTTAAGCTGTACCTATTTTTCAGTATGATCACTGAGAAACAGAATTACTTGTAATTATATCCATATATCTGTATCTTCATTTTTTGCTTATAGAATATAGAAAACCAGTGAATATTTTTATTTATAAAATAAGGAACTTTTAATGGCTTTGCTTCATTCCAAATGATTGATTACTGTGTATTTATATTTTTTATATATTTTACGATCAATCTAAACCATTACTGCTACTGCTTACTCTACTCTTTTTTGGACATTTTATTTTCCTGGCGTTCTGACTTGATTTCTATCTCAATTTGCCAATTTTGTTTCCACAAAAATTCATCTCTGGAATTGCAATGTGAACTAGCATCAAATATGATTGTACCCTTACCTAACTTGGCTTTGTCAATGTTTCCTGCCCACATCTGGGTATGTTTCTTTAGAACTTTGCACATAATTGTGTTTTGAAGCAGCTACTTCATTCACTTTGCATGGGGCCATGATGACTATAGAGGCCTCATTTGTGTGTGTGAATGGAGATTTTATCAAGCCATCCAAATATAATATGCTTGTACTGTATTTGTATTAGTAATTTTAGAAATACGTCTATGTTGTGATAACATGAAAAAAATCACAATGAAGGATGAGTTAAATGATCAGCCATATATTATCCAAAGTCCATTATAACTCGTAGAATGGATTATTTTCATAACAGATAGCAGTAGTCATGACTTATTCTTAAATATAACCACCATACAATAAAAATGTTTCTTGGTTAATTTCTAAAAAAAATAGGAATGAACAAACGTAATCCACAGGTCTGTAGAAAAGACAGTTTTGGCTAGTCCAACCCACTTTTGTTGACCACCTATATAAAACTATAAAGCCTCCTATAGCTACAGGGTAAGCACTATATAGCCAAGGACAAGGATTTCATGCAGAATATGGGAGCAGAGGAGAAGGGAGGGTTTAACTTGAAGTCAAGACATAAATTTGCTTTCACATGGCCTTGTATGTCTAGCTTTCAAGAAACTTTCAGAAATGAACATTAATCACTAGTGTTCCAACCAAACTGGAAAAGTAAACATTTAATTACCTTTATTTAACAGACCATCCTATCCCTTCAATAAATCTTGCAATAAAATTATCTGGGCTTGGAACATACATTTTTACCATTTTAGGGTTGCCTTCTATACTTATGAGTTTGTATTAAATGGGTGGGATTTGAGTGGTTTCAGATTATATTTGCTGCATTATTTTATTTGTCATTATGATTTTTAATAGGCACTCACAGTGTTACTTTTAAGATCAAATAACTATCTCACATGATTCCAAGTGCTTTTTTTTATTAAATGAATGCAAACAAGAACCATATGAATTCTTCAAGAGTGGAAAAGAAGTTTGAAAACTCTTCTATTAGCCAGCACCTGGTATGTATAGGGCTGACAGATGAAAATTGGAAGATGAATCTTTTTTTGTTCCTTAAGCAATAAATAAACAGGCCTCAGAGTCAAGAGGTGAACCCCATCTCTAATTACATTTAGATTGATTTGGATATCAGCAGTTTTAGCTAGGTGCAGGGTTAAATCCAGATTAAAAAGCTCTAGAGATAAGAAGCTTCCATCATGTTTTTATTTATTTATTTTTATTCCGTGGAAATGTCTTAGACTATCTAAGCCTCTCAGTTCCATCCCTGTGCTAAGAGAGAAATATAAATGGAATAGTGATTCACCATTGATTTAGGCTTTAGTTAATTTAAAATGTATTACATGCAATGGTGGGGGAATTGAAAGAAGAGGCTGCAGGTGTTTGATCTGCAAGGATCACCTGCAAGGTCAAGGTAAATGGGAAAACACTCCTAAGCAAAGAGAGGTTACCTGAGACAGGTTCTCCTCATGAATGATGCTATGTTTAAAAAGTGAATCAAAAGGAATGCCACGCCAACTACATAAACCACATTGCTAGCACATGTTCCTTTACAGTATCTTCTTAAAAATTCCTAATCTGTTTATCTCAAGAAAAGCCATATGCTATGGACGGTTCTTACTTTAAGCATAGGATTACACCCCCTGTTGTCTTCCTCCCCCTCTTCCTTCTGCCATTATTTCTAGAATCCCAATTTCAAAATGACTCTTTTAGAAAGAAAACAAAGTCAACACAAAAACAAAAATTGTAATTCAGCTTTGAACAAGACCCGGGAGGCAAACATTTCCCAAAGCCTGACTTTCCAATTAGTCACATTATTGAAATAGAAAGGGGCACATTTGTGAATTTTAATTACTGTTTTGTAATTTGTAATTACTATTATCATTGTAGTCTAATGCAGGGGTGTCAAACAAGTGGCATCCTGTAACGTATCGCGACTTTCCCTCCCTTCACTAAACCGGCGTGGGTGTGGCCAGAGCCTGACGCATCTGGCCCATGGGCCGCAAGTTTGGCAGCCCTGCTATAGTGTAACAATTTAGGTTCTGTTATTAACTTAGGGTTGCTGTCTTTTCCCTTGTTCTTATTTTGGTCATTGGTGAAAGCTTATTTCTTCAACACTACAGATGCATTAAGGATATCCCTCCCAGCCAAAAGCATAACTGGAATGTCTCCAGGTCCTTTTGA
The DNA here is from genome assembly GCA_015471245.1 of Laticauda colubrina. Lineage (NCBI taxonomy): Eukaryota > Metazoa > Chordata > Lepidosauria > Squamata > Elapidae > Laticauda > Laticauda colubrina. The sequence continues at coordinate 11,086,098 of BLBF01000003.1, forward strand.
AGTTAAAATATTGATAGGAGTCACATAAACCCTGTCCCAAAATCTAAATTTTAGAAGCATATTCTGTACTTACCGAAAGTTGTTCCAGCTTCTGGACGACTAACTGAAGACACAATGACAAATCCAAAACCTTCATTCTCTCCACGTCGTATTTCTACATCATAGGGCTGGACCACAGTGCTGACAACGCCACTGCCTCCTCCCCCACCACTACCAATTCCACTGGTGCTGCCACTGCCTGAACTGACAGTGTTGAGTGAGTTTTGACTCCCCTGCGGAGTGCGTTTCTCCTCCGTCAAAGAAGTTGGTTGGTTGCTGCTGTGATGAGAAGAAGCTGGAGAGGGAACCTCATTCTCTGCTTTGGGGACTGTGTGAAAAAGATGCAACCCCAGATTAACAGCTTTTCGGCAATGTCAAGTTTTTAGGAACATTAGACCAAAATATAAAGCTGATACATTAGGTTCCTGCTTTGTATCAATTGATTATAATGGTGAACAATTAAGGAAGATGTAAGACAAAATATCTTGAGGGACTCAAGAGGTGGGAGAAATCTGCTATTAGGACAACATTTCGGAAGAATCTTTTTCTACACGTTTCTATATTCCTAAATTCATCTGAGGCTTTCATTTTATATATGTCTATTCAATAGTGGCACTCATCTGGGAGGACACTAATACTCGAGAACAATACCCATGATAAGTTTTTGCTCAAAGATATTCAAAGATTAAGAGTACCATTCAAATCAAAGATCAAAGATTTAGTATGTCAACTTATTTTTTCTATCATAGAATTTAGTGGTTTGACAAAAAGTTGTATTACTTTTTGGAATGTGTACAATAATTCATTCTTTTTCTTTCATACTACATTTTACTAAGTGTGTCCCATTGTTTTTCCTAATTTGAGGAATAATTCTAAGTAATGATCACTAAGAAGATACTCTTAATACAGGCTTCAGTTAAGGAAAGGCATTCTTAGCCTTTCCACTCAGCAGACTGAAGGCTGGAACTCTTGAATATCTGGAAGTCATCTACTTGCATAGATGACCTCAATAAAGTAGCATCAAATCTTCATTAGATTAATTTAACCCCTGACACACACACAGACACATACACTTTTTTATGCTAGAAATTGAGAATAAATAGTAGGGGTATGACTATCACATTAATATGAGTGTAATTTTAGAAGCATCTGCTATAAACAGATAGTTGAGCCAAATGAATCTGGTCAAATGTAACAAGACAATTTTTATAGGAGAATATTCAGCATGAATCCTGATTACTTCTGTAATTTTGCTAGGTTACATTCAGTACCTTTACAGTAAATTTTCTTTCAACTATTGTATTTTTACACAATGATGTATGATGATGTTACCTAATTTGGATAATGAAACATCTGCAAGAAAACAACTGAGCTCAGAGAGCACCGAAGTCCCCTTATTGTATGTTTTCCTCCAAGTACAATACACTATTCTTCCAAGTATAGAATAGAAATAAAACAGCCACACAGTCACATTGAAGCTTACCTGTGAATACCACTTTGCGTCTGATAGTTAAATTGACATGGCCTTGCTTTGCAGCTTGTTGCATAAGTTGGACTACAAGCTGGTGTGATTTTCCAACTACTGGTGTTCCATCCACGCAGATCAATTCATCTCCAGATCTCAGGCGACCATCAGCATCTGCAGCACCCAATGGCACAATATGACCAATATAAATCTGTGAAAGGGAAGTGAATGTATATGAGAAGGGCTGTCACTTGCTCAAGAAACAAATCAGAACTTCCCTACACCCCAAACACCTTTGAAAAGACTGCTCCAAATCAGAACTCTTATCTTAATGGATTCACGCACCAAATATCCAAAAAGATTTGGATTACCTAGATCTAACCGAGATCTAGTACCTGTGAAACATATTCACAAAAAGGATAATGAAACACATTGTAGTAACCAGTTGATTCCACAGGGGGGAAAATACTACTTTCCTATTTCAAGCAACCAGCAGGTTTGATTAATTATTTCTGGTACAGTTTCAATTAAAAAAAACAATTTTCAATTGGTATTTTATATTACAGAAATGTCCTTCTTTAGGGAATTGAACTCAACATAGATACAAAATTTCACCAGAAACTCATTTTTAGTTCTTGTAAATTTCTCTTAAATGAGACTGTATATGCAGATTAAAAGAAGTCTTACCTCACCTTACCTCAACAGACTAAAATTGATAACATCTGTTCAATGTTTAGCTCAGTAGCTATTGTACAACTGCTTCAGGGCTAAGCCACTTGGTGGTGGAAAGTGCCAGTCATATTTGAGCTGGACTGAAGTAGGACCATAGCTATTCACATTGCTTTCAATTGGTTTGGGGTTTTGTTTTTTTTTTTTTGCTAGCACAATCAAATGCCATATCCAAGAGACAGTCAAAGGCTGTGCTAGCGATATACATTAGATAAGCAGGGCCATATTTTGCTGAAGATGATCCTAGAAATTAAGAAAATATGAAAAATAAAAAAGCTAATTTTGGATACTTACTGGTTCCCCAGGCTCATTTCCACCAAGAATCCTAAACCCAAAACCAGTTTCTTTTCTCCAGAGAAATATATCCTGTTCTTGATAATCTGGAACTGTAAGGAAGTAGAAGGAATTCATGATTTATAATTAGCTGAATGTGTTTTTTTTAATCAGAGTATATTGAACAAGGGATTACAAAACACAGATATACAATGGCATTGCCCTCTATTTAGGGCAAGACAGCAATTTGATTTGCAAGGAATGACATCCATTTTCTACAATGAAGGAGATGTAGTTTGCAAAATGCACCCTTTGTTATTTATACTATTTTAAAATCAAAATGGCACAGCTTCCAAGGCTTTCTGGAAGATCTTCTCATGGTCTAATTAAATTAAATATATTTGATGCCATTTGCTCTTGAGAGGATGTAAATATGATACCCATCTTCAAAACCTTGCAAAACAAGCCAATGACTTTGATCCAGATTTAATCAGGATTAGAACTATTGTAAATTTTGAGTTTTGGTTTAGATCCAAACTCGTGTTTCTTAATTTACTTACGTCTTATATTTATAAACATGTCACATGAATTTCAAAGGTTAGTATCAGAAAGTAACACATTTGTCTATTTTGGAATAAAGCACAAGTAGGACAAAGCAATCAAAGCATTTTCTCTCTGGAACAGTTGTTTATATGGCTGCCAATCATTGCTTGAGAGTTTTCAAAAAGAGGAATAACATGCAGCATATATCATACTTCCAAGATACACGTGCCAGAACTTCAGGGTATGCTGGCCCATAGTCCAGTGCATCTGGTCTTCACCAGCCAAATGAATTGCAAAACCAATATAATCCACTTCTTCTAATACTTGGTAAAAGAGATTTTTGCGGAATCCATTTTTATGACATTGTGTTTCTGGTTCAATGAAAAACTACCCACTCAAGATTTGAATATGTATGTATGTGCAATTGTAATCCATGCCATAATATGCATCTATGCACTGCATACCAGTGCACTATGCACTGCATAGTAGTGCACTACATAGATGCACTATATGCATCCAAAACAAACTTCTTTTAAACCTAAAAGATGTTTTTTGTCAATCTCTGTCAATCTTTAAAACTGGATGGGATTTGAACAGAGATACAACTAGAAATATACCAAATATACAAACCACTAATTTATATGTGAAAGACAATTGCATATATAAGAAAATACAATATCAACTTGGAAAATATGATATTATCATAGATGAACAATTTCAGCAAACTCTTGAATCCATGAATTTAGATTCCCTGTTTTTGCAATAATTCAAAACTATCTGCTATAGACAGCCTTTAATATGGTCAAGGCATTTTATTTTTTCAATTCTCAGTAAACCTAAAGCATGGTTTTTATTTCAGATGCCAACTGACTGCCAATTAAGTATTTGCTCTTTGCCGCATTATCAGAATTTGTTGATGCTAGCATCAGTTATAAATCCCTGATCCTTTTTGGAAATAATGAGTAGATAGTTTTTTGTCATTAGGCAAATGAGATCCTGTTAGAGAGTATAACTCCATTAGTTGTATAGTACTGTTGATTTTCTTTTCAAAAGAGAGTTAAGGAATGGAAAACAAATCAGGAGAAATAATTTTTGTAATAATTAACATTTGCAAGCCTTTTAAAAAAAATTGCTAGCATAAATTCAGTTGACAGTACTATAAATGGCTGGAGCTACTGGGCACACTCCTTGTAAAATATCTATTACATTGACTAAGAATATATCTTTTCTACAGTATACATCCAGGATTATATACACAGGTTTATATATGCCCCCTCAGGTGAGAGCTCTATTTTTCCACTGATCATACCCAGGTTCAGCACTGAAAGAAGATTAAGTGCATAGCAAAAAGACTAATGTGCATCAGCTCTCTTGTTAATGGTTGCAGCTTCAATGTCATATTGCAAGCATAATCAATGCAAAACTCATTTTGGACCTGAACATTTCTAGGATGCCACAGCCCTAATAACACACTGCCTGCTTGTAGTGACTTTTCCTTTTCTGGCTGTTGTTCTGGTTTGGGAATTGTTTTCTTTCTTCAGCTTTTTCTTTTCTCATCAGCTAAATAAATGATTCTGTCACGATGCTTCACTGAAATTTGGCTACAAAAATGATTCAAAATGAAGGCAATGGTTTTTGTTCATTTTGATCTCTCTCTCTCCCCCCCCCTCCTTCCCTCCCTCCCTCCCTCTCATTCTTCCCCTGTTCCCAGAAATGGCAAAGTGTGGCGTGTGTATGCATTGCAGAGGTTTGCAGCAACCTGAAAAATTAGCAAGGCTCAGTAACATGATGCAACAGCAGTAGTAGTAAATAACAAAATGAATGTATTGAGCAAATGGAGTATTAGGTATTCAGGGTGAAGTTTGCTTTGTTTTGATAAACATAACATGCTGGATCATTCACAACACAGTCTATGATCTGTGATGGCAGATGGTAACCCGGGACAGTAAATTAAGCATAAATTTATTTTGTCATTTGTGCAAGAAAGGAAACTTCTTTTTCTGAATTCTCTTCTTATACTTTAAGATGTACTTTGTTTCTGACCATTACATTTCTGAAACTTTTCAGAGGATAATATTGTTGCACTAATAGGATCAGAATATGTAAAATAACAGTATTCCACAAGGAAATTTAATCTTTTAAGAGACTGTATAAGCATACTAATGTATCAGTCAAGTACCAACAATTATTTTAAATGCATCAAAACATAAAGTTTTTTTATGCAGTTAAGAAATGGTGTTTTAAAATTGAAATATTTGAGTGGAGGGAACTAATCTCACTATTTCTATGAATAGTGAGTTCCATGATATTTTGAAATGTTTTCTTTGAAAGCTTCCTTTGGCTTTTGAAAATTCAGTGCCAGAGTCACCCAGATACAGAAATGATCCCAGAGCAAAAGAACAGGTCAAACTAAGTCCCTATCTTTTCATGGAAGTGTTGAAAGGAAGCCGATGGCATCCAGTTTAAATAAAATGAATTCTCGATTCTGTTTGCTGTAGGTAACATTAAATCAAGCAGTTGACAGTTTGTTATCCACTATGGAGAATGACTAAGAGTTTAAATATTAAATTAGTGCATGAACTAAATAATTGGAATATAAAAAATGCACATATGCTGTACATTGGTTTTTCTTCTGACATCTATTCTTTTCTGTCTACGTTTTCCATGTCCTATCATCTTAACCTACCAGTGTTTATTACAATAAAGTGGCTCTAAGCCTGCGTGCATTAGTGCACTGAGCTACAGCTCCACAATTTTCTAAGTATAGTAAAGAATAGTGAGATGATAGGGTGGGTCAATACTTCGCTACCTGAAAGTTATTATCTTACAGCAACTCAGTTTAAATGCAAGTCAAATTGCATTAAAAAAAATTGTGGACTTTGCCACTAACTCAAGCTGAAGGCCAAACTAATTGGTCTTGGCTGCTTCCTCTAGTTCACAAAAGCTAAAGATTTCTTCCAATTAGGTCTAGGTGAAATGTTAAGAGCTAGTTTGATATATGCAAAATAGCTTCTGTAGAACGTTTCAGCAGCACTTTCTCACCTATTTTAACCTTTGAACTTTAGAATGCTTTCATCCCAAATTAAAGCTTTCTTTTCTTCTATTTTCTCAAACAAAAATACGTTCTACTTATGTTACTTGCAGTTCTTGCACAGTTTAGTTAGAAAAAAGTAATGAGAATAATGCTGCTTTCCCCCCGCCTTACAGTGGAGTTATTTTTAAATAGTAAAAGTAGCACCATAGCAAATAAAGTAGGGTTGTTTTAGTCTATCTATAGTGACCATTCAAGGAAACTTATTCCTGAAAATGTGACTTACCATAAGGAAGATGACATTTTCAAGGTTAAGAAGTTTGTTTGCTCTGGTATATTATTTCAGGCTTAGTCACTTATTCCATTTATATTCATGATTCATTCATTGATTCTAATGCACTCATAATTCCATGCAATTATCATTACCTCATTGATGCTATGAGTTTTAATTCTGAGGAACTCTGGACAGAGCATTAATAGTGGTTTGGATTTGAAACAATCCAATCAAATATAAACTCTAGTACGTGTGACCGCTTAGTTCAGCAAATACTTCTCAAGAATCTCAATACATCCTTATTTTCATTACTGTTGACACAGTCTAGCAGTGAATCTCCTTTAAAGGGAAAGGAGATAGTAACAAGATAATGGCAACATGAACGACAAACACACATGTGCACAACATAACCAAAGTGAATCAAAACTCATCTTACAGCCTTTTGCATCAATTGATCCAAGTACATAGCGAACCTTATCATCTGACTGAGTGGTGAGCTAAACGAAATTTTATTCTAAGCCCCTCTTGATATAGTTTCCATATCTTTGAGAGGCCATTTAATTGGTTTTAGTGCTAGCTAAAGGTGGCAATGGAGTTACATGGCTGGTAATCTGGAAGTTGTCATCAAACATGAAATCTCAACATTATCTGATATTTCCCCTGATGCAATGATAGAAACTGACCAAATGAAACAAGCCACATGGACAAAATAAATATGAAGGGCATTCCAAATTTAAAATGTTATTGCCTGATTTTCCTCCCATTAATGTTTATTTTGAAAACAACGTTTGAAGACTGATGAGCACAGTTAAGTGCTGATCAGCAAAATTATCATTTCAAATTAAAGGACATTTTAAAGGACTAGAAACCTTCTTGGAGGGAGGGAACCCTCTATCAAGTATTCTACAATGATTTACATCTGTTTCCCATGATGTAAGGATCAATTTTCACACCAGTGGCTTATCCATACTGACTCGTTATTGCAGTCTCTCAATGATTTCATGCAAAAGTTATAAAAAGAGCTCTTAACATGGGATGAGAAGGAATGATAACAGGTGGCTACAGGTAAATCTTTTTTTAAAATAGAGCAATGCTAATACTTCAGCTAGAATATTTTGTTTTCATTATGTTGGTTGACAGTGACACATTAAGGAAAGCATTAGTGACTCTTCGTACATTTCATGCTTCATGCCAAAATTTCCAACCAACCCAGCCACATGAACTCCCCCAAATCACAAACACTACTACATGATGGACAGCAAGACAAGATATAAAATTCTCAACTCATTCTTACATTCTCCAAAACTCGTTGAATTGATTTCTCTTTCTCTTTCACCCTTGCTCAGTCCAGTCGTAGGCGAAGGTGACATAGCTGTGAATATTAATTTTAACATTTTGCAAAGCTTAATGAAATCTGTTTTTATTTTGTTGGTTCAGTTCAATTTCGCATCTGTTTTCGTATCTAACAACAAAATTACAGCTCCCAAGGATTACAACAGACCCACTAATTTTAATAGATTTATCTAGAGCTAGAAAATTTGAACTTGGAATAATTGTATCAAAACATGTTTTAACTAGGTTTTAGAAAAAAAGCAGCAAGAAGCTGTTCTTGCTTTTGATAACATGAATTCCTACAGGGTTAGAAAACAAAATGTACAGGAAATTACATTTAATGATCTTCAATCAAATATTGATTTATTTTACCCTTTTAAAATGAGAGGTACCCAGAAGCAGGAGGAAGTTGAATAAAACCTTGCTTTGCGTTATTTTAGAACTTCTGCTGCAAAAAAACATTTTTGTGACTTTTTAAATTATGAATACTCATTACTTGTACATGAACGAATTCTACCAACATAGATTTTGATATTAATATCAAACATGTAGGCCCAGCTGATACAGATACAGGTTTCCCAAATTATAAATAAAACTGTGGTGACATCAATTATATAAACTTCTATGAGAAATTTCAATTAATCTGAAAACCAAAGACCAGTTCAAGGATCTATGATCATACTATTAGTATGATCTGTAGCCTAATATCTGTAGCCTAATAACAGACAGACTCAAGTCCTTATATACTCAGTGTGTAATCCTCAGTGGAACTACATCTACATAGAGGGAAGTATACAGTGGGGTACCCCAAGGTTCTGTCTTATGCCCAGTACTCTTCATTATCTTCATCAATGATTTAGAAGAACATCTAATTTGTGGATGACACCAAGCCAGCATGAATAGCCAACATGCCAGAAGGTGGACTTAAGATACAGAAGGATCTTGACAGACTTGAACATTCGGCACTACCGATCAAAATGAAATTCATGCTGAAAAAAAGTAAGGTTCTACATTTCGGCAAGAAAAACCAAATGCACAGGTATAGTATAGATAGTATCTGACTCAATACTAGCAAACGTGACGGGAATTTTGGAGTCCTAGTGGACAATCAAATATGAGCCAGCATTGTGCTGCAGCTGCCAAAAAAACCATCACGGTTCTAGACTGCATCAACAGAGGGATAGAATCAAGATTACATGAGGAAGTAAGATTAAGAATCAAGATTACATTACCACTTTATAATGTCTTGGTAAGACCACACTTGGAATACTGTTGGGCACTGCAATATACTATTCTATCCAAAGTTTTGAATAAAAAAGTCAAAATGAATGTGCAAAGGAATTCTTTCTGCAGTTTTATCTCTATGTCTGTAGCAGGCCTGGTCAGGATCCTCCACCAAGTGAAGACCACTGCTCATAAAGCCTACCAAGCTATGCATTACAAATTAAACTCAAACTTTGCCTTTCATCTTTCTAGTTACATTGCCACACAAAGGGCCGTAGTGCTTAGAAGCTGGGCACTTTTACAAATAGCAATAGCACTTAATATGTATATACCGCTTTATAGTGCTTTATAGCCCTCTCTAAGCGATTTTACAGAGTCAGCATATTGCCCCCAACAATCTGGGTTCTTATTTTACCCAAATTGGAAGGATGGAAGGCTGAGTCAACCTTGAGCTTGGTGGGATTCATACTGCCAATTGCAGGCAGACAACAGTCAGCAGAAGTGGCCAGCAGTACAGCATCTAATCACTGTGCCACTGAGGCTCATATAAATAGGGTCAATAGGATTTTCAAATCGGATACAGGCAATCTTTGACTTGAAACCATCTATTTAGTAACCATTCAAAGTTGCAACAGAACCGAAAAAAGTGACCTTTGACCAGTTAACAGATTAATAGATAATCAGAGTTGTAATCCACAACCCACGCCCAAGTGGGAGACCCTACACCATTTCTGACAAATGGCAGTCCAATCTCTTCTTGAAAGTCTCAAATGATGGCACTCCCACAACTTCTGAGGGCAAGCTGTTCCATTGGTGGATTGTTCTCACTGTCAGAAAGTTTCTCCTTATTTCCAGGTTAAATCTCTCCTTGTTCAGTTTCCATCCATTATTCCTTGTCTGGCCTTTGGGTGCTTTAGAAAATAGCTTGACCCCTTCCTATCTGTGGCAGCCCCTCAAATATTGGAAGACTGTTTCATGTCTCCCCTGGTCCTTCTCTTGACTAGACTAGCCAAGCCCAGTTCCTGCAACTGTTCATTGTATGTTTTAGCCTCCAGTCCCCTAATCATCCTGGATGCTCATCTCTGTACTTTTTCTAGAGTCTCAACATCTTTTTTATAACGTGGTGAACAAAACTGGATGCAGTACTCTAGGTGTGGTCTTACTAAGGCTTTAGAGAGTGGTATTAGTACCTCACTTGATCTTGATTGTATTCCTCTATTGTTGCAAAGTAGAATTACATTCGCTTTTTTGGCTGCTGCTGCACACTGCTGACTCATATTTAGCTGGTTATCCACTAAGACTCCAAGATCCCTCTCACAGTTACTGCTATTGAGCCTGGTTTCACCCAGTCTGAATGTGTACTTTTGGTTTTTCTTGCCTAAGTGTAGGACTTTACTTTTCTCTACATTGAATTTCATTTTGTTAGATATGGCCCAGTGTTCTAGTCTGTCAAGATCCATCTGGATCTTGAGCCTATCTTCTTGGGTGTTAGCTATTCCTGCCAGCTTAGTATATATCATCTGCAAATTTGGTAAGTTCCCTTCTTATTCTTAGTCTTCAAGATATTGAAAACTACTGGGCCTAAGACGGAACCTTATAACACCCCACTGCTTACTGCCCTCCATGCAGACTTAGACCCATTAAGGACTACTCGTTGAATACGGTTTGCCAGCCAGTTGCGAATCCATCTAATGGTGGTGCTATCTGTTCCACTTTTTTCTTGCTTACTAAGAAGTAGGGTGTGATCTACTTTGTTGAATGCCTTGCTGAAATCTAAATATATTATGTCCACAGTATTTTGCTGGTTTACTAATTTGGTCATTGTGTTGAAGAATGAAATAAGATTGGTTTGGCATGATCTGTTTTTAACAAACCCGTCTTCACACTTATCAAGTGTGCAAGGAGTCACAGCATCCCCACATACAGTCGTGTGATCAAAATCAGGTGCTTGGCAACTAGCATGTATTTACAATGGTGGCGGTGACCACACAGAGTCATGTGATCACGGTTTGTGACCTTCCCAGCCAGCTTTGCTTAATAACCAACATGATTCAGTTGACAAGTAGGGTAATTTGCTCATCAACTATGTCCCCCACATACACACAAATGGTCACAAAATTGGGAATCATTGGTTATTAAGCAAAGTCACTTAAGCTCAGCAATGGAAATTCTGGTCTCAATTACAGTTTTAAATCGAGGACTAGCTATATGTTTAAATGTGTACTTGCTTTCTAGTCACGCAAGGATAAGCACTTCAAACCTTCCCCCAACATACACTTTGTTTTAAAGCTGCTTCATCAAAAATGTCCTATTTCCCTTGCTCTCACATTTTTCAAACTTATTTAATTATGGATTAAGGAACTGCTTCATGTGCTTTTCTGTTTATCTGATTTACAAGTCCCACATCTAGCATTTGACTGCAAATAAAATCCAAATATTAAAAAAATGAATGCAATAGTTGTTAAAGCTCTAAAAAAGGTTTATACCTTCTTCTGCAATGCTTTAATTAATGCTTGTTTAAGCCTTTCAAAGGGGTTCATTAACACATCTGCAATTCAGATTAATTCATTTTGTCACTGCTGCTTTGATAGATGGTCCCTACATAGGATCCGGCAGCTTTGTAAAGCATGCAGGCAGCACAATAACAGATTGCAACAATCCTCAAGGAAATTTTAGACTAAGACACCAAAACAAAGAGGAGAGGGGGGAAAAAGCAACTTCTGCTAAATCTATGTTTTTAAGAAATAGGTTGCCTATTTGGATTCAGGGCACAGCATTTGCTGAATAGGTAAAGGATGGTTCTTGAAAATAATGTTAATCTAAATATTAGTTCATCACTTTTTATTTTATTTGTTTATTTATTTTATTTGGTTTGTCAATTGCTTACAAGATAATAGGTATTAGTAAAAACATAGTTATGAATACATGGATACATAAAAGAAAAATAAAAGAAACAATAGGATAGGGACTGTAGGCACTTTGGTGCACTTATGCACTTTGGTGCACCCCTACAGACCTCTTAGGAAAAGGATGAAGTCAATAGTAGAAAGTCCAAGGTTAAAGTTTTTGGGGTTTGGGGAAGAAACCACAGAGTCAGGTAGAGTATTCCAGACATTGATCACTCTTGCTGAAGTCGTATTTCCTGCAATCAAGTTTGGTGCGATTAACCTTGAGTTTGTATCTATTGTTTGCTCTTGTATTGTTAGGGTTAAAGCTGACGTATTCATTGACAGGTAGGATACTGCAATGTATGATTTTATATGCTATACTTAGATTGGATCCAAGGCAGAGTACTTCTAGGTTTGCAACAAGGAGAGTGGAGAATTCTTCGTGTGAAATATTTTTGGACTTTCTCAACTGTGTTAATATCAGATACGTAATGTGGGTTCCAAACTGATGAGCTGTATTTGAGTATTGGTCTAGCAAATATTTTGTATGCTCTAGTTAGTAGTGTAATATTACCAGAGAAAAAGCTGCATAAGATTAGGTTAACAACTCTTAATGCCTTTTTGGCTATGTAGTTACAGTGGGCTCTAGCACTTAGGTCATTAGAGATGAGTCCTCCAAGATCCTTGACAGAGTTTGGATCATCAATAAGGTCTTGACTATTCAACTTGTATTGTATTTTCTGATTTTTTTTGCCAATATGTAAGACAGAGCATTTGTTTGTTGAGATTTGAAGTTGCCATTTGTTTGACCATTCTGATACATAGTCGAGGTCTTTTTGAAGGGTAGCAGTATTGTCTGTGGTGTTGAATAGCTTTACGTTGTCAGCGAAGAGGACACAGTTATTATTAATGGACAGCATTGGCAATTGTTTGTTTATGTACAAAGGGACAACTGAATTCATGTGCATCTAATAGTAAGAAAGTAAACAATATATTAATTGTGGACCACTCCTCAGATATCATGAAGTAAGTAACTAGTTTTTTAAAAGAGAAAAGTAGCTGGTTTGTCTGCTAAGGTTGAGCTCCATTATAGTGTTGGAACTGTCTAGTAACATAATGTTGATAATAATAACTATATATTTGAAATTGACCCAAGATTACTCACCATATAACAATGATTTAGACATTAATAATATAAAACTCATCTTAGTGGTCTTATAAAGACCATTTGTATTCGCATACATATGTTAATAAACATTCTAAAACATGCCATTTCCTGGAACAATGTTACACAGATTTGTACTATAAAATTTTTATTTTTAGTTCTATTTGGAAATAATGGGAGTGTTTGCATTTGATCAATTTACACACTCTACAGTTCACAAGTGGAATGATTCTGAACTGCGACTGACATCTGCAGTGTCCTGAGTCATCCTAAATTACATTCAATTGTACTTTGGTCATTACTTTTGCATGTTTCTGACTGGCACAGAAACCATCCTTTAGTCTTATGGAAAGCATACTGAAACATATCCTGCAGTCTTGACTGACTGACTGATTGATTGACTGTAAACACAGTTAATATTGTAAATGAGGTATCTATGGATTTATATGATATTGTAGTTGTTTTGAATGTATCTGGATATACTTTTCAAACCACTGGTGCTTCCTGTTACTCAGAAAAATAGTATCACCACCATCTTCTAATATTATCACATGGTTGGTGGATCTGTCACATACATCTTGGATCTAAGATAGGATCCAAGCAAAATAGGTTCAAATTTCAAGGCAAGGAAACACCCTAAAGAACATCTGGAATGTACATGCTATTTCAGAATGGATAAATGGTGAACACTACTTAATTAAGAATTTCTAAGTAGAGATCAAAATTGCATCAACTGCAGATTCTTTAAATTAGCAAGAGACTGGACAACATTCTTTGAAGTCCATTTATATTTCATGATCCTATGACCTGAATCTTCTGCTAATTCTTATTTCTGTCACTTTATGTATTGTTTTAATCTGTATGTTTGATAATTTTATATTTGAGCACTTTTTCTAAAAAATATAGCCACAACATTTTGATTAAATGCTTTAAACAGGGCTGCCAAACTCATGACCCGTGGACTGGATGTGTTACGTGTTGGCCCCACACCTGCATGGTTTAGCGAACGGGAAAAAAGTCCTGATACATCCCATGACACTGCCGTGATGCCGCAAGTTTGACACCCCTGCTTTAAAATAAGCCACTTTTAAATATAGGTAGAGTAAGGGAAGACTGAATTTCACTGAGGAAAAAAGGAAGGCATTGCATTGCTAATAGCAGACATTTTTTTGGTTGAAGGAATGGACATCAGCAAGAAAGTAAGTACTGTTTTGTTTTGTTTTGCATTGTTATTACTTATTAATATATTAGTGTTGGTGGGAGTGGTCTTGATGGTTCCTTGATTGAACTGTTGTTTACTGTTAGCTTGTTTGGCAGCTCCTTGTTTGGAGTATTGTTTGCTTCTTGATTGTTAGGTCTAATGGTATTAATCTATGCTCATCTGGATGCTGATTGCTTGTGAGTTTTGGTCTTTTTGTTTCCTTTTAGTATTTTTCAACATCTCTTGAATGGCATGTAGATGTTGCTTATGTCAATATGCCAGTTGATGGCCAATCTATCTGAGTGCCAGATTTCCAAGAATTCTCTATGGTTTTAGACTTGGCTTGGTCTAAAATGCTCATAGTTCCCGAGTTAAAACTATGTCTAAGTCGGTCTATGTGTTGTGAAATTAAGGAATTTTCATCATGTCTTCTGACTGCTAGTTGATGTTCATGGATGTGCTCTGCCAGTCTTCCGCAGACACATGGGAGGTTTCATGGAGTTTCTTGTGAAGAAAGACTGAAAGTTTGAGCAGCATCAGCCATTGAACAAATTTTTTTTGACTGCAAATTGTACTCTGCAGAAAGGGCTGGTTGCTTTGAGTCTTAGAAGCCATGGTGACAGAGTGGTTAAAATGCAGTATTGCAGGCTAACTCTGCCTACTGCCAGGAGTTAAATCCTGATTAGCTCAAGCCTTTCTTAACTCAGCCTTCCATCCTTCCGAGGCCAGTAAAATGAGGACCCAGGTTGTTGGGGCAATATGCTGATTCTGTAAACTGCTTACAGACTGCTATAAAGCACTGCTATAAAGCACTAATAGTACATAAGTCCAAATGCTATTGCTGTTTAAAAACTAAAAAATGCTGGGGCAGCCAGAAGAAACTATCTTACTTCATGCAGGGAATGAACCTGCATACCACTAGTAAGATGCATGCTTTATTTCAAAGGCCATTTCAAAGAAGACAGAATTTAGATCAGTTTGGGTTAATTGTAGGGATGCCAACTTACTATGAACATGTCATATTGTTTTCTTTGTATCTACTTGTATATTTGTATTAGTTGTATTGATTTAGTCATTTGATATGGTCAAATGAGTCAATAAAGATTCTATTCTGTTCTGTTCCCTTTTAGACAAATAAGGATTTGCACAGATTTGCTGAAATATCTCTGTGATTAAATCCTCCATTGCCGGTTACTTGAACATCAGAAGCAGCCTGGCTTTGTGAAATTTTAGGAGCATTTTAGCAGTCTGCACACACAGTGGTCTGAAGAAATAGGCTATTTTTATTCTGAAAGATTAAGATACTATTGGTATCTCTGTCTCAAGTAAGGAGAAGCCTAGGAGTAAAAACAATACCAGGGAACACTGCAAATTCAGAATGAATCTGTTGAGAGGGCAGATTCATTTACCTGTATGGAGCAAATTATATTTTAAGAAGATTCACTTCTCATTGCAGATGGGATAGATTTGAAATATCCAGGTAGGTTTTCCGGATGGCTTTATCTGGCTTATTCAAAGGCTATGCCCACTGTTCTAACTTGCACTGTATACAGTTCTAATCCAAAACATTCTTCAGTAGTCTTAAGCAATGTTGGGGCGCAAGGGAATCATCTACTTTTATTTCCAGCTTAGAATTATTTTCTGAGGTCAGGCAATATACACACACACAAACATAATCACAAACAGAGAACTGGTTAAAGGAAAGCCTCGGGAACCAAGAGGTTTCTACACAATAAAAATTGTTCTGTGTTTAAAGTATGGCAAAATTTGGATGGTAATCCACATAAGAGGTGGACCATCAGCTCATTGACAAAACGCACATCAGCCCTCAGACTACTTGCCCAAGGAGGGCTGCAAAAGATTGAGTTTCAGAAGCAGTCTACTCTCATTTGCATTTCTGGGACGGATCAAACAGAGCAATTGGTAGTTAGCCGCCCATCAGATCTTGTATGAACCGAAGTCCCCAAAACAGCTTTTATTGTTTGATGGCATTGTTATGGGGAATAAGCTGTTTTGAGTAATTGCAATTGATTGTAATTAAGATGTTCCTGATGTTCAGACTAGGAATTTTTATCTACCTATCAAGTCCTTCCCAAGAATCTGGGACAGGCGGATGTGGATGTTTGATGGTATTACAGATATTATCACATGATGTAAACTGTTCCAAGTCAGCTTGTCTTTTGCAATTGACTGATGGTGAATTTGACAATACTGATGGTGCTCCAGTTAGTTTGAGATTGTATCAATGAGCTTATTACTAAACTTATTACATATTATTACTATGATGATGATGTTGTGAAAATTCCACCATTGGAAAACTTGAAGGACTAGATTAAAGACAGATCACCATGAAGAAAATCTATGTGGTCACTAAGAGTCAACATCAACCTGATAACACATAATCGATCAATCAGGATTAAAATATCTAAAGTTATTCTCTCTCTTCTACTGTATTTCTCCTATAATCTTACTAATATTCAGCAATATTCTTTGTTATGTTGGCTTTTATTGTCAATGTTTCTTCATGCATTATTATTGGTTAAAATCCAAAATATTTTAAAGTAAAGGATAATTCTGTTCATAGATTTAAATAATAATGATCAGTTGAGAATAGTTTCTTCAAATGGTAAATAACAGCAAAATTGAAATAACAGTAAGATTAATATTTCAAGGAATTTGAACTTTTCAAAATTCAAATTTTAAAATTAGAATGTTCGAAGATAATTCTGATGACCTTGTTTCTAAAAAAAGTGCTAATGTTTTTTAAAATGTTATTAAATTTTAAAAAGCAAAATAATGTTAAAATATGCATTAGATAAAACCCTATGCAAGTGTCAATGGTCATACAGTTTACACTATAGCATTTCTACGGGCTGCTTTTGTTCAACCCAGCTGGAACAACATTACTATGAGAAATCCCCTTTAATCCATCTACCAGCCTTTGAGGCACTGATGTGCAACAAAACACTCTTGCATTTTTTAAAAATCTAGGTAGGCATTGATATCCTAAAAGATAAGTTGATTTTGAAAATTACTTTCAAAACCCCTTTCTTTCTGAAGAAACATGGAATCTGGAGAAATCAAGCCTGGAGGAAGAGCCACACTTAATCAACTAGGAACTGAATAAACCTATGTATGAATATGTTGTATAGAGTACATTTATAGATTACATTATATGTCCTCAGAAGCTGCATCCATCCTGACTTCCTCTGCTTCCATTTATAGGTTACATTTCAAGGAGAAACATCCTTTACTTTTTTCTTCTTTTTAAATGGGGAACAGTCAGCATCCAGGGGAATCTTTGAGTAGTGAAAACTTTTAGAGCAGGTAACAACAACATAACAGGCACATTCACTGTGACCTCTAGCAATGAAGAAACCCCTTTACCCAAAATTATGGACTCCAAATGCATGTAACTTGTGTTGCCTAAATATGTAGATGGAGAAGTTGAGAAAAACTCAGACACACATATATACATACACACACACACACACACACACACACACACACACACACACATATACATAATATATATGTGTGTGTATAGATAGACAGACAGACAGAGAGGCAGGCAGACAGGCAGGCAAATAGACAGTTACAGATAGATAGATAGATAGATAGATAGATAGATAGATAGATAGATAGATAGATAGACAGACAGACAGACAGACAGACAGACAGACAGACAGACAGACAAACACACACACACACACACACACACACACGGATGCAGGGAGAACAGATTGCAGCTGAATCTGTTGCTCTTATTCTAATTAGTAATTAGCTATTTCTAATAAACTGTTTAGCTGGCAGTATTATATCTATGGGGGAGAGGGTCTCAGACAAATGTGATCTAGTGGTTACGGCACCAGCCTAGAGCCAGGCAATGGTGAGTTCTAGTCCCATTTTACTCATCTTTGGTTGTTGGGAAAAATTGGAGGAGGAAGGAGTACTAGGCATTTACAGGCTTGAGTTATTTATAAAAATAAATAAATAAAAGTAGGATAAAAATAAATAAATAATAAATGTTACTGCAGGGATGATTGAGGGAGGGAACAGGAGACAAAAACTCCATATAATGGAAGTTGCATGATGAGAATGCAAAAAATAACCAAATCTTTTTAGGCCAAGCTACATGCTTACATTAAATGAGCAACTAATAAGCTCCCAAATATTAGGGGATAGTTTCCCCTTGTCATCTGCATTAGAATTGTACTGGATTTAGAATATCAGAGTTGAGAATTTCTTTAATATCACATATTAAGGATTATATTGCTAGTTTTTCAGTCAATTGCTACCTCCCTTGAGTTATTGTCACTTAACAATTGTGCAGCCAACCCTGCTACTAGCTTTCTAAGCTAAAAAAAAAAGACAAGACACCCAAGTGAAGGAGGAAAAGAAGAAAACCATTTCTTCAAATCTAGAAGGCAATGGTAAATCATAAAGTCGCACTTTACACAAACTTCATAGGGCAGATTTTCCTTTGCTTATGTGATTGTTTGGCAACTGGGATTCTTGCCATTGTTTTGTAACAGCGTTTCTCGACTCTGGCCACTTGAAGATGTGTGCGCTACAATTCTCAGAGTACCCCAATCATAATGGACAATTGCTAGTGGGAAAATTATGGAAATTGTAGTCCACACATGTTTAAGTGGTCAAGGTTGACAAATACTGTTTTATAGGATGAGAAGGGACAAGGCCTGGTCCTGCATCTGCTCTTTTTCTGGTGTAGTGTTAGATAGATCAGGTGGCCTCCCTTCGTTCTGAGATTCTTCCTAGAAGATAGGATTTAACCTTGGTCTTCTAATCATCAGAAACCAATGCTTAACTGTTTCTTACTCACAGTTGAACATTTTGAGAGGGAGAGGAGAGTCTACTAATATTTTGGGTAGACAAAGGAAGGATGAACCTTGGGTATAGACTGGTTCGATAGTACAGAGCAATCTATAAGTTAATAAGTTGACCATATTTTTATTCCAAATTTCCAGAACTGAAACACAAAAATAAATTTGTTAATATTTTTTGGAAAATGTACTTTTAAACTCAGAATAGTATTTCCCCTTTTTGGAAGAACTTTGGGTCTAATTCTTAGCCTGCAGATATCCACCCACCTATAAAAGGCTAGTGTACAAGTTTGTTATGCTATTTAGAATTGAATGTATGGAGAAGTGTCCTTTGTCATTCTCTTAGAACAAATATGAGTAACACGATCGGAACAACCAAGCAATAAAAAGACTTTGGCATTGTTTTACCCTCAAAGTCACTTCCAACATATTCCTACCCTTCATGCAATACATTTCACACTGATTTTACTTTAAGTCCATTCAGTTAACTATAACCAATGCAAAATTCCCAACTCCACATGACAAATGGCACTTTTTCATGTACGTAGTTTCAAAGCTGCTTTATCCCTAAGTCACTTTTAAATGATAACTTATGCTGTAAAAGATGCTATTTTTTTAAAAAAAAATCTATTATTTAAAATCAAAAGTACATTCAATGACATCTATTTTTAATCTTACTTATTTTTTATTTACTTTATTTGTATCACACTCTGTCCCAAGAGTATATTGGCTATCAATCTCATCATAAAATAATTCATCAATAAAAGAGGGGGGAAAGGGAAAAAAGAAATGCATTAAAATAGTCAGAATCATAAATAAACAAAATCCTTTGGAATCAAATCAACTCTCAATTGAATTATTTGTGGACTGAATCTGTTAATAACTAAAATAAAAGCTGCTTGCTGTATTTATTTGTTTCTGCATTGATGGAACAACACATAATAATAAAGATAAGCATGGTTTATCAGCCATGCACCTGTATTTTTTAAAAAAATTGGGATTACAGCATTTTTGGATTTAAACCTTTGCACTTCAAATAGCTAACTAGGAAATGCTAACCTGACTAATGAAAAACAATGGAATAATTGAACACACAAGGGCCTGATGCTCCTACCCAAAGATTATTTAAGCATATTATTATAACGTTCAATTTCAACTAATTCCTTAATTAACCCTTTGCAAAATCAAGGCTTGAGAGCATAATTTTTTGTAGAGATTAACTACAAACAGGAAATGCTGACCAGTTTTGTCTTTCTGAGAAAAGCATTTGGACAATCTACCTTTTTAGGGATGGATTCATTTTTAAATGAAAAAGAGAAATAAACAGACATTCCCCCTCCCACCCAAAGTCATAATACTGAAAATATGGGTCCTTCTTTGCTCATTGTTAAGCCCTCAGTCTACCTCTTGCAAGTAAGCAATGCTCCTCCAATTGCAGATAATTTGCTAATCTTCCTAGTTGCAAAATGTTGATTTCTTTCCCCACCCACTTCCAGCCACAGCCAGCATCCCTTGCTCACGTATCCCACTAATACAATCAAATGCAAATTTATTCTTTTCAGTCCAAGCAAACGTTTTCCTGGAGTCAGAAGTTGATCATAACGAGTAGACGCTGCTGTCTAAAGCTGCCATTAGCATAATAATATCTCGCGGCATACTCACGTCGACTTTCATACATGCTCCTGGACTGGGCCCAGATTTTGAATGGATCTGGCTTCTTCTGCCCTGTGTTGTCCGGCTGGTCTGTTGCTGGTGTTTCAGGAACAGGGTATTCGGGAAGCACCTGAGTGCTGTGAATCGGTGAAGCCGTGTGGGTGCTGTGGTGGCTGGAGACGCTGTGCTGGGAGCTGTTTTGGCTGTCTTTCCGTTCAAGAGGTTGCTGTCCAGGAAGAGAGCCAGAAAAGAAGGAAGAGTAATGATGGAATAGGGAATCCCAAGAAGGTTCATGATCTGCAAGCAAGCAATTTCCCTTAGCTTTTTTTCCCCCCTCTGGCTTCAGCACTTCTGCAAGTTCCTAAATAAATACATAAGGGAACTTTGGGGCTTTGGCCATTTCCTTTTTTTTTTTTTTTTTGCTGAGCGCAGGAAAATTCAACCAATGATAGACAGACAGAATGATGGAGGAAGGGAAAATCATCCATCACAAACCACACTGGCACCCCTCCAATACCACATAGACATATCCCCAATCAAGGATTCTGTATGGATTAGGGACTCAAAAGAGTCATCTTCTGCTGAGGACAGCATTTCAAATCCAGGAATAGGAATAAGGAATGGATCATATCAGACAGGTTCAAATAGTTTCTCTTCTGTACGTACAATGACTCAGTGGCTTTCACTCTCCCCTAAATACTGTACACAGCACAAGCAGATTCACAAAGTTTCTCTTGCCATCATAATGAAGTTGAGACTTGTACTCAAACATAGAGTTTTTCTCGGATAAAAAAAGCAGCTACCAGAAATTAAATTTGAAGGGGTGCAATATTTCTTGTTTTAGACCCTGAGACCCTATTTCTTGTTTTAGACCCTGGCTTTTTGCCAGGAAAACTGACTACCTTACTTTAATAGACCCTTGAACAGAATCAACACATATGGGTGATGGATTCAGGGATAACATCACCTGTATTTCCCCTTGATAGGTTAGATAGCTAAAATCAAAGTTGCTATGAATTCTTACATTGGTACAAAAGCAAAATTCCTTGCCAGCTGAATCCCATTAGGCTCTAATAAGAAATGTAAAGTATCTTTTCCTGAATTCTCTTTCTATTCTGTCTTACAATAGATAGTTAAACATGAGACAAAAAAAAAAAAAATCCAGTGTGTGGATTAGATCGGCTATCTATAATTCATTACAATGTTTAGGTTCAGTGAAATGAAATTTACAGAAGAGATTCTCATTCTAAATAAATGATAATGCCAAAACAATGTGAGAATAAATGACATCAACTTCAGGGGAACAAAGCAGGAATCTACGCAGATTCCATTTATCTGTCATACATCAGCAGTCATGACAATACAAAATCAATAAACATTACAATAACCCAGACCTGAAATAATGTTCTGTTTCCACTGTACTCAGGTGCATATTCAGGTGCATCATAAATATGAAACAAATCTCAAAATAATGATTGAAACCAAATCAAACCAAATTTCCAAACTCTGAAAATCATTAACCTCTTATTTGTAAGATCAATGATAGCTAGAATATTCGGATTACTTTCTACATCGTGTTTAAGATACTTGTGAGATAGAAAGCATGTTGTTGAATAAGGACACTTTCCTTAAGTCCAATACATTTGAGCAACTAATGTTAAAAGCGATAGACAATGATTTTCAAAGAAGCTTGTCTGATCATGCTAATCTTTTCACTGAAAATACCAGAGAACTCTGAATGACAGTTTAGAAACACTGAATTAATCTATCAATGCCAATTATTTTCATATGCTTCAAAGCACAATTTTATAACATTATCACTGACATGAAATATAAAAGAAATCAGACAGAACAACTAAACTGTAGTTCTTACATCTTTGTACAAAAATATCTTTAAAAAGCAAGGGCTTGGTCAAAACGCCTTGAAACAACATGTCAGAGACTATGCTGAAAAACAACTCTTTTAGCATGTTTCTTTGATAGAAAAACTGCAATGGTATCATCCACCAATTCCATCTATATCAATTTCAGCTTTCTGGTGGAAGCTGCAGGCAGATACTCTTATCTCCCTACCATCCCTTTTCCCCCCAAATTGACTTATGACACCACTTTGTAGACAAACCTGATTGGCTGCTTGCTTTTCTAAACTGACTGACAGCAAGAAAATACTGCTAGAGTTCCCAACTGTTACATCTCTAAGGTAGAATTTCTACCGCACTGTGTGTCCTTGCTGATTAGGATCATGTTTCCAACTGAGGAAGAAGACTATAATACAATTATGAAAAATTATGCCAGCGAGAACCTGCCAAAAGGAATAGGGAATGTGAGCAAGCAGGAGAAAATGTAATTATGGAGTTGGATACTACAATCTGGAGCTACCTAAGCTCATTTCATTGTCAAAAATATTCAGTGTTCCAAAAAGCTTTGTCTGAAATATGTAGCATATTTAAAAGAAAAGTTTTAGAAGTGCTTTTCAGTAGCATTTCATAAATAATATATTTATTGATTATTGTAACAGCATTTTTATATCACTTATTCCCCTGGCAGTTGATTAAAAAAACTGACATAAACCCATAGAAACAATGCTAAAAAAAGACATCACCCCAACATCAAAACAGCGACACCTATTACTACAGGTAGTTCTCAACTTATGACCATAATAGAATAGAGTAAAATAACAGAGTTGAAAGGGACCTTTTTAGTCCAACCCCCTGAGGACCATTATTTCTATGACTAAGCAAGCCAATTGTTAAGTGAGTCACAACCAATTATTCAAGCTTTTGAAAAACAAGCTTGTAAAGTGAATCACTACAGTTAAGTGAATCATGCAGTCATTAAGTGAACCCAGCTTCCTTCATTGATTTTGGCTTGCCAGAAGCTGTCTGGGAAGGTCGTAAATGGTGATCACATGACCCTGGGATGCTACAACCATCATAAATATATGCCAGTTGCCAACTGTCCAACTTTTGAGCACATGGCAATGGGGATGCTGCAAGTCATTCAATGGGAAGTCTGGTCATGAGTCACTTTTTTCAGTGCCATTGTAACTTCGAACTCTCAGTAACCAAAGGTTGTAAGTTAAGGACTACCTGAACTCAACATTCATCCATTCATTTTTTAAAACAGCTGCCTGATTTGAAGAATTCTGGGTCTCCCACCATACACCAGAAAACATCAAAATAATATAAAAATAATATAACCACCACCAAACTAGAACTGAAGGGGAGAACAGAACAAGATGGCAAATGCAGCAGACATCCCAAAACATCCCGCTAAAAAGACCTGCAGAAGAGCTAAGAGTTTACCATTCTCTGAATGACTGTTAAGGAGGCTCCATTTAGCTCCTTAGCAGTACATTATTCTAGGGAGTGGGGCCTAACATAAGAAGCAGGGTACTCATGCCCTCTCCCTTAGAACTCTTGGTATCCCAATTTGGATGAGTCAGATCTATCTGAAGCACATGGTCCTGCAGTTACCTATGGTCCTTATAGGTTAAAGCGAGCACTTGGAATTGTACTCAGAAGTCTACTGGAAGCAACCATAGCACTTTCATAGCACTTAGGGAGTACTGGTGCCTCTCATCCATGACTAGGCAGGCTGCTGCATTCTGTCCAATTGCTCCTTCTGAGTAGTCTTCAAAGACAGCCCCATGTAGAGTATTGTAGTATAAAATTTAAGAGATGATTCTATGCTGTTGTAGCACAGCAAAGACTCCCTTCCCATGGATTCCACACACCTCTCAATTAGTAGCTATGAGTTCTGAAAGTAGCCGCGTCCATTCGGGTGGGGGGAGCAGAACCATGGAAAATCCCAACTCTATAGATCAGGGGTGTCAAACTCATGTCATGTGATATATAATGACTTTTCCTTCCTTTGCTAACCCCGGCGTGGGCATGGCCAGTGCGTGATGCATCCACCCCGCGAGTTTGACACCCCTGCTATAGATGATATGCAAACACACCACCAATGGTCAATCATGGGAAGGCCATTCCAGAGGTCAAGTTAGACAGTAACCCTGAATTTCCCTCTACCAGGCTAAACAAAGACTGTCCATCAGAGCAACCAATGTGGTCCAGACCATCTGTTGTCTCTAGAACAGTCTAGAGTTGGAACCTTACTATTCCCTCAATAATTTGCCCTAAGAAGAGGAGACTGAAGCAGGCAGAACAGAGGAAGACTTGCCACATTCAGGAAAATGGCATATAATGCCATTCAAGGTAGGACAAATACTCCCTTGCTGAGTTGATACAAGATCGAATCTTCTGCCCCACATCCAATTCCTCTGGGATGGTACCTGAGATAGAGCATGAATCAATCCTACAAGTGGCAGAGCTCAAACTACAAATCACCCTGTCCATTTTCTCAGACTTCACAAACCTAAATGAATCCTGGGTTAAACTGCTAGATCCTACCCAAGTCATTGTTGATTCTCTCCATGTGGAGTAGGCAGAACAAATAGAAGTGATTTTATGTGTAGAAATATCTGCCACATCTCATTACAACCTTCAGTAATAGCTTCCTGTTTTCTATACACCAAGAGGGCATGGGTTAAAATTGCTGCAGGGTCACCACCTACAGTGAGAATGGAGAAAAAAGGCCACTTCCCCGGTATCACTAGTGTGGATATTCAACCATGCCCTTATCCATATATGACCACAATTTAAAGTAGTAAAAATTATTTTAACCAATTGGAAAATAAATGTCTACGGAGATTCTCAGTTATCCAGGTCATGGTTGCACGCCCATTTGCATTACTCAGGTGACAGATAAGCCTCAAAGTGGCCTCAGTGATTCTCTAAAAGAATGCAAATGACCAGTTGTCTGCAAGGAATATAAATCCTTCCGTTCCCCAGCATCCAATAAGAGCTGAAGAAGCTTCTTGGATGAGAAATGAAACATCTTCAAAGAAAAACTAGAAAGCCCAGTTGCCTCTTGAAAAAGCATATTTGGAACAACTGGAAAATAATAAATTTAAATCCCAGGTAGCCAAACACAACAAAATTATAGAGGTGTCTGGTTTTTTTAAAAAATATAATAAAAGTAGGATTTCTTTCTGTAATAGCTATTTTATGCTGAACTTTTATATTAGTTATGTTGTAAGATCTAAAATATGACAATATCTATTAGCAACTGCTATGGAACGATAGCAACCCAGGCCCTACAGTGATGAGTAAAATCT
Source organism: Laticauda colubrina (assembly GCA_015471245.1). NCBI lineage: Eukaryota > Metazoa > Chordata > Lepidosauria > Squamata > Elapidae > Laticauda > Laticauda colubrina. Next base: position 11,111,938 of record BLBF01000003.1, read on the forward strand.
AAGAAGCACAAATGAACATAGAAAATAAAGCAACTCTTCATATTGCTTTATATGACTTAAAGTGCTATTTTGTATTAAATGAATACAAGTGTGTTTCTTGAGGGGGTGTGGCAATTCCAAAAGCAATAATTGCTTTGTGGCTTTATTGACACCTTGTAGGAACTTTTGTCCCATCAGTGACATTTTTCTAAAATGATATACTCTCCCAACAGACTTAAAAAATTAACTCCAAATGACATTTTGAATAACATTAGCTAGCTCTCTTTTCTCAAGTACTACATTTTCCGTTGCTTAAATGTGGCCAATTTTCTCCCTATCAGGTATGACTAATTCACGCCTGGTATTTTTTAAAAAACATACTGTGAAAACAACCTTTGGATGTAGACAATTGTTTTTTCTTCAAGTACAACAGCGTAAAACATTTTAGTTGCCCTTTTGAGTGTTCCCACTTAAGTATGCCCACAGAAATTAAGGCACAGGAGGGAAATCCATTCCAAAAGGTGGTTGCCAAATTTAATACTGGAAAAACAAAAGAGAAGCAAAACAGTAAACTATGGGAACTAAACTATTGCTTAATCAACTTAGCATTCTAAGTCTTTGCTCACTACCTTGCTTTTCTTCTATCCATTCCAATACATAGTAAGAAAGCTACAGAGAGGGAGAAAGAGAAAGTGACAATGATTGAGATTGTTAGGGTGAGTGAAAGGTTAAGGCATTATATTTGGACTGAATAAACCCATTTAATGGCAATTCACTTAATGACTTTGTCTCCTGTCTTTCTTCTCTCTTAGTCTCAATTATCTCACAAGCTTATTGTGCCATAAACTGTAGGGGGACTACATTTTATGGTGCATCATCTTAAGGTTTCAGAGAAAGATGGATAGAACTGTGACAAACCCCAACCACTCAACCAATCACCCAATTAAATTTATTTTTAGAAGAAAGTAGTAATTCAAGAGAGACAACTGCCAATAGCACTTGGTTTTTTTCCTCAAAGGCACCTAGAGATAGCAAAAGAAAAAGTAACATATACAACCACTATGGCTGGGCCAGGATGAACTCTCAAGCAGGACAACCAGTGGAAAATAGATAAGTGGTCGTAACTGTGCTAGTGAAGACGAATTTAAGAAGAAATAAAAATAATAGTGTTTCATATTACCTAATGATGGTTTTAGCATAGATTTAGGACCCTTGAAAACTCTCCAAGATCAGAAGCATTTCTCATGTTCCCTTGTTCAACTGAATGATATAAGTATGGGTGTCAAACTCGCCACATCACGTTGCCATCATATGATGTTTCGTGATGTTTCTCCCATTCACAAAGATAAGGTGGACGTGGGGTGGGCGTGGCCTGCGTGTGACACATCTGGCCCATGGACTACCAGTTTGACACCCCAATAAAGACTCAAACCGGAGTTCAGTTCACACCTTACTTAACTTCCGAGTTAAGTCAGAATTGGTTGGATTTATACATTTTGATGAAAAATTGAACAAACCACATTATGCTTTGGCATGATGAATGGACTCTAACTCAAAAATATTAACAAAGTAAACACATTCAGTAACTTCTTTAGAGTTCTATGTTAGAAATCTAGTATCAATGTAAAAAATCCATATGCATATTTTGACCTGCTTAGAGAGTTTATTTAATTAGCTAATTTATATCGCTGCCCACTTACAAAATGTGACTAAGAGGTTAAAACATCCAAAAAATAGTAGAAATAAAAGAAGAACATAGTAAATATCCATCAAATTGAATCTTTGAACCAAATCAATGAGTTAAATCAAGTATAGGTGCGTTCAAATGATAAACTTTTGCATACACACAAATGACCCTTTTTTTTCCAAAACTGCAAATACAAATCAAAGAGAAACACAAATGCATAGGAAAACACACACTTCAAGCAAATTGATTTGAACTGCAAATCTGAATTGGATCAGGGCTGAAATGTATATCCTAGTACAGAAACTTTTTTATAAAATGTCTACTTCATCTTCATTTTCAAAAATGTCTTGGGAACTTCAGCACTCAAATTTTATTTAATAAGACTGAACAGAAAGTTTAGAGGGCATATCTAGAGAAACAGAAACATTACATGTAAAATGATAAATGCGGCTATCACTATTATTATCATATATAGTGTCACAGCCATAACAATTAGTCGTCATAAGATCCAGCAAGTTTATAGTGAAGGGAACCTTTATAGGCATGGGGAAATGAAGATATGTGGTCAAAATGTAAAAATAAAGATATCATGTATGAACACCATTGCAGTTTTGAGCTTTAAATATACAATGGAGGAAAGTAAAATTCATAACAAATACTGAGATTTTAAATAAGTCTTCTACCATATGCTTACTGACACAACAAGAATATTATTTACAGTATTTCCATGTATTTTTATTCCATGAATAAAAAGAATATTATCTCTTCTCCACTAATGAAAAATGTTTGCTTCCAAAATGTGATTAATGGATTTTTTTCTTTTAAATTCCTTGTTTAAGAAATCCTTATATCATTTAGTGCTTCTAAAACATATATTTACTCACTTATTTATTCATTTTATTTATTTATCCATCAACCAAATTTATACAGCTGCCCATCACTCAGAAAGTGACTCTGGATAGTGTACAACCATTACTTAAAATAATAAATATATCAAGTCATTATAAAAATGTAAAAACCACAAGGCACCCAAAAGAATGAATGTATGCAGGCAGAATTTTGAAATTATTCATAAATTATCCCAACCTTGTCTTCAGGCTGTTTTCAGCCACAACAGCCTCCTGCAGCCCTCTGCCAGTTTGAGGGCCACACATGGACCCCCCCCCCACCACCTCCATTTTCAATTGGAAATGGTTGCAGTAGGCCATTGAGGTTGAAAACAGAGCTTGGGGAAGTTGCACACAGCCCCCCCCCCCCAGTCCATTTTCACTGGCAGGGAGCTGCAGGAGTGACATCAAGCTGGCCACACTCACCCCAGCCACACCCACCCAGCCCCCAAGGTCAAACACAACCCTGATGCAGCCCTCAATGAAATTGAGTTTGATACTCTTGATCTATGAGTTTTCTTCCTAAGAAGTAGTAAAATGGTCCAGTGAGCAAAGCTTGAAAAGCTACCGAACCAAGTCAGGGCAATAAACAAGAATGCAGAAATGGGAGGAGCCTATGCATCATCATTTTCCTCTAGCCAAAATTGTTCTCCAGACTGATACTTTACTTTCTGATTTAAGAGTTGCACTATTCAAGTATGCCAATGTTAGGGAGCTGCCAGATTTCTTTGCCTATTGCTTTCTCTTTGAAATAATGGAGGCTACTTTGAGGTCTCAAGTCATTGACAACTGTCTACCACAGAGAGCACAGAAGAATGCAATGAGACGCTATGACTCTAGCATGAAGAGAGGGAATGCCATCTTCTAACGTTTATTTGGAAATAGACTGCTTTATTTTGGTGTTATGCAAGTGCACAGAATTGTGTGAAAAAGTGTATATTCTGATGTCTTCCCAACATTTTTTTTTTTTGGTTTTGCCCAGGATGCATCATTCTGGAAATCAATCATTGATTTCTAGCAGTAAATGTGAAACCAGAGTAAAATTCTTTGACTGGAACACAAAGTTTTACAGTGTTACTATTCAGTTACTATCATATGCAAGTTTTGTTACACATATTTGAGTGCCAGCCATTTTAACTGAAAAACTGCAGCCAAATCTCTAATGACTATGCTATATGTAAACTGAAACCAATCTCCAGGTCTACAATTAGCCTTAAGAATTTGATAAAATGATCCAGGAAAAAATCCACAATAATAATAAATGTGCTAAATTTTATGATAGAAGAGTTTTTACTCTTAATGCTAAAAAAGAATTTGCTTGCTATTTTGATGCCCTATCCTATGCTGCTAGTCACAAAAACTCTGTCAAGCTGAGCAGAAAAGAAGAGTAAAAGGATAAATGAACGAACTGTATACCTAAATTAAAATGAGATTTGAATGAAGGTCACATGTTATATGTTACATAAGCAAGAGGTAGACTACTGGGCTTGGAAAGAAGATAACCTCCTTCCAGGCTAATTTCTGTTGTTGCCTATAAAAGCTAAGCATATCTTTAATAATGGGCAGTCTTCCTGAAATACTACTTTTTCCTCCAAAATGATGCAATGTCTTATTATAGTCCATGATTCAATTCTACTTTTTCCTTAGCTTCGGTACTTTGGTGCTTTCCTTCCAAATGAAAATGCCATACAATTTAGTTTGCTGGAATGGCAGCAGTGATTTTGACTCTGGTCACATTTATTTATCTGGAACTGAAAGAAAGGCAGCTGAAGATACCAGCATCATTTGGTTATCAGGCAAATTACATTGGCTCGTTAATCCTATGTAGACTTTCCAGGGTAACTCTTACAATGAAAAAATATTTACATAACATATTCAAAAATACCTACAGAAATATTTTGTCCACGCCATGAAGAAGAAAATTATTAGATGTTTTGCTTCTCAACTGGCACTAGTCTGTGTTCTAAAAAATCCTGCATACAATCGAAGGCAGAGTGAAATCAATTTTGCAATTTCATTTCATATAAAAGATACAGCACCTCATAAATAAATGGGAAGAAGTCTTCAAAAAATGGTGTCCCTGAGAAAAAGAGTGGATGTGTATTCGTCTCCTTCCTTCATGGGACTTGCAAGTCTAGAAGACCGCTTCTGTTTCAATGACATTACTAGTGTGAATAACATGAGCATAAATGCAACACATAGACCATGTCATCATTTTTATATGCAGTATCTTCACTATTTCAGTCATCCTATGCAGTAACAGCTATTCCATCTTTCTCTAGGCTGGTGCTTCCCAAAATTGGCAACCAACTAACACTATTTTTTTAAATCCAAACAACCTGGAAGGCATCCATAGAATGTTGAAGATTACAATATCCATTTGTAGTTAGAGTGCTTTCTTTATAATTGATTTTATGATGGAGATGAACTTAACTCTTTATTCACAACCTTCTTTCTACCAAGTGGTAGAAACTCCTCCAAATCAATTACAATAGCAGATTCAGAGCAGTAAAGAGAACTTCCATTTTCCATGTAACTTTTCTTTTGACTTGCCTTAAGATTTCTCCACTAGTAACAACTGATAGATACATCCTTCTCTATTGATAGGACTGGAAGTAATATCATCAAAGTTTATCTGATTCACCTGGAAAAATGGTTGCCCTTACTCATTCTACATATGCAGTTGTATCATATAGCATTATCACTTGTCATCTGAAAATGACTAAGTTGATAATTTCCATAGCAGTAACAGAGAGGTATTTGTTATGGTGAGGTAAGGTATCTTCATTCCATTTAGTAAGCAATGTTAATTTTTCTTCTATTTTTATGTGATGATTAAGCATGTATTTGAACGTGCAGCATCTAGCAATGAGCTGCCATTTTAATGAAATTGATTAGCTGGAAAACGTGCTACCAAACTCCTGACTTTTTTTGCCACTGCAAATTAACACAAGTTTCCTCCTACAATGGCACCTTTTTGTATTTATGAAAAGCTAAGTCCATTTGTTTTTCACAAGCAGATGCATTCAGTTTTATTTAGATGACAACTCCCATCATATTCCCATCCTACTCATGAAGCAATGTAAAACTGTGACCAAGCCTGAACAATGCTCAGGAAAATCACTTCTACTATCAATCTCACCAGGTTGACTAGACCATGAAATCAACTCCACAGGAAAGCAAAAACAACTTTCCTCAAGATTGGCTATAATAAAATCTTGTAAGTTTGATTTTGTTGTACCTTCTCCTTATCCTTATGGGTTTAGTGGATTAGGGAGTGCCTGACCCACTTCTAATTGTTACTTGTGGAGTTTAAAAATGTTCCAGTCCCCTTTGCCCAGACCTTTTCTATCAAGGTCTTCCTTACTCTTTAAACTTACCAACAGGTTTGGATATCCTAGAATCATAGAGAGTAGTGGTCATTTAGGCCACTGAAGCCAACTCCCTACTCAGTGCTGGAAACCTTTCAAAGCTAAAACATTGAAATGATTTAGTAAAGTCATCAAGAACTGAAGAAGATTCTTGCATGAGAAGCAAAACGTTTTCAAGGGGAAAAAAACTAAGAAAGTCCAGTTGTCTTGTGGAAAAGCATCTTTGGTATAACCATAACCTAGATGATGGAGAATCTCCAGACATTCATCCAGTGAAGGGAAGTCCACCACCTCTCTGAACAATTAATTTCACAATCAAATTGCTCTTTCTGTTGGGAATCTAAACTGCAACCTGCCTTCTTGCACCTTGAATTCCATGCCTAACCTTCTGGGATGACAGAGAAGGGATTCTCATCTTCTCTGTCCTCAGGTCTTTGTGCTTCTACGCCCCTGCTCAGTCTTCCCTTCTCAAATCTAAGTATCTCCAGGTCTTTTCAGTCTCTCTCTTCATGGAATTTAGATTCTGGTCCCTTGATCATACTCCTTGTCATTCTCTGAGCACAATACTCAGGGCGGGACCTGACCAATGCAGAAGAAAACGTCAACATCATGATGTCTGTCTGGAGTTGTTACCCCCATAGCATAACTGATTGAGAAAGCAAAGGATTGCTAAGGTGTATTTTTAAATTTAATTCAAACAACTGAGGAGAAGGGTGGCCATGAGGGGAAGCTGCACATCGCTCACAGAACAACAGCTAATCTATTATTGATCAAGAAATAATTAGTGTTTAAAGGACTCTTGGAAACAAAACGAGGAAGGTGGAAGGGGAAAAGAAACACAACTGCCAGACCATGTTAGTAGCCGCTGGGGACTTCAAGGGCAAAAGGGTTCTGTCATCCTGGAAAGCTGTCAACAAGTAGGTTTCATCCAATAACAGCAACCAACTGGATAATATTGTACAGCATTTTCAAGGACTGGATTAAGAAAAACCCCATGAGGGGTGGGGGAGAAGGGTGGATCATTACATGTCTAGAGAAAACGCTTCAAGCATTAGCAATATGGATTCCCAGAGCATATACTTTTAATTCCCCCCATACTTTAAAACATCCCTGTTACAATATTGAGATTGATTTTATCTCTAGTGACATAAAGAAAAATCTCCTGAGATCTCCTGTTTCTGCTTCTTGCTACCAGCAAAACGATACCTTCCGATAAAGCCGTTTTGTTATTAAAACATAAACACAACACACACAGACACATACACAAATCAGCATGACCATTGCAGAACTATTGCCCCATTTGGAAAGTCTTTTTTTTTTTTTTAAATAAAATTATATTTCCTAAAGAATTTCCTTCTTCTGAAGGAAATGAAAAAAGGAGGAGGCGTGGTGGCATGGGCTCTCAGCAATGCAACATTCCAAGACTCCCCATTTATGGAAAGAATTGACGCTTGAGACAGATGGAAAGGGGGATGAATGAAAAGAAGGAGCAGCTCTAGAATGACAGCTGTTTGTAAACAATCTCTTTGTTCACTCAGCAGAATGATCCAAATCCTCTCTAAATGGATCTCAAATTCCATACGGAAGATTTTGAAGCTTCTTATGGATTTCTTGAGCCCCTCACCAGGCAGGCACCTGGGACAGCCTCTCAATTAGGAGAGGAGGTGTTCTGAAACTTGTGTGAAGGGAGAAGGCTCTTGCAGCAAAGTTTTGGATCCATTCATCAGATTTTTTTACTTAATTTCAGGGATAGGGAGAAACGGGGAGCCCTTCCTGCTTGCCTGCCCATTCCCCTCCCACATTTTGCATACCTGCTTCCATTTTAACCAAGGGCTAAATCCTTTGCTGACAGTGACACAAAATTAAACCCAGAGTATGCTGGCTTTGAGATGAAGTACAAATTGTGCTTGTCTGTCTCAAAAGCAAAACCAATCGTAATAGAGGCCTGGGATGTGTGACTTTAATCAGCACAGGCTTAAGCCAGGAGAAACCACATTTATGATATCAGGGTTTGCCCTTCACTGAGTAAAGTTGCACTGAGACTGGCAAGGGATTTTGGCACATCTCTCCCCCCGCCCCGTTTGTCACTCGAAGGTGGGGGTTTCATCCTAAGGAGCCCTAGAAGAACCGTGTGGCTGTAATCCTCTCCTTCTCTGCCATCCAGAGACTAAACGGCTAGAGATCACCCTGTCTACTTCCCTACTCACCATCCAACAAATGAGGAAACTTTCCTCCCACAGAAGCTAACTCCCTAGAAAGCCAAGGTAATTTACATTATTCCTCTGGGTCTGCATGTGTAGGTCTGCAACATCGCCCGTTTTAATTACACTTCTCTGCAATCACCTCCACGCTATTAGCTAACACCTCAACCAGGTAACTGCTTTGCAAAGAAATGAGATTAGCAAGGACAATAAAATATTGATCCCTCCCTTCCTTTCTCTTCTTGGGAGGAAAAAAAAAGGCAAAAAAGAAGGAAAATCCAACCTGCAGCATACTGAATGTTGCTAAATCCAAGCAAGAACAATAAAGGATGATCTCCCTTTCCAAAGAAAACTGCTTCACATAAGCAAAATGCCCAGGCAGCTCATTGCAGCTGCGGGGAAAACAACAAAGATACCCTTTTTGTATTTGATCAAAAGGGATTTTCCTTGATAATACGGTTAGGCAGCCACCCCCAAGATTTCCTCCCCCCCCACCCCGACCATGCATTATTCATAATATATCACATTAAAAAGCTCAAAACCATTGTAGTCACTGATAGGGAGTACTATCTTTAAAGGGGGATGAACCTTCAACAGAGAGAGAGAGAGAGAGAGAGAGAGAGAGAGAGAGAGAGAGAGAGA
>BLBF01000003.1:11120714-11145950 GCA_015471245.1 Laticauda colubrina
AGAGAGAGAGAGAGAGAGAGAGAGAGAGAGAGAGAGAGAGAGAGAGAAGGAAGGAAGGAAGGAAGGAAGGAAGGAAGGAAGGAAGGAAGGAAGGAAGGAAGGAAGGAAGGAAGGAAGGAAGGAAGGAAGGGCATTTCAAATCTAAATTAAATGCCTCCATAGCCCAATATTAAAAGAAGAAATATGTAAGTTACTCAACTGATTTCAAGGCAAGCCTTCCTGCCCGCATCAATTTCATTAACCACTTTCTGCCCTGCTTTCCCCACCTCCTTTCAGCAAAAGCCATGCCAAGCAATTAGTGCAGCAATAAAATGGTTATTGGGCAACTTTTAAAGGGACTGGCTAAGGTGAGGGGGGAGAGAGAATAAGGATTGGGAGCCGGCTGCATAGATCTAGCTTCCCACCTTATTTTTATCTGTATTTGAAAAAACGCCCACCCACGCCCCAGACAAAAATAATCAAACAGGTCTAGTAGCTGAAAAGTGCTTACCGACTTTGGGCTCTTCTTGGGGGCTGGCAATCCTGCAAAAGATGGCAACAAGGAAAAAAAGAGAGGATTAGCATATAGATCTTTACTGTCCTGAAGGAAGGAAAAAAAAAAAAAAACACACCCAAGCCTTAGGTGTATCATCCGAACATAGCCATCTGCAGAGTTATGTCAGATGCTGCTGGAGCACCGGAGTTGCTAGTCTGTTCATATCGAATCAAAGCACAGCTTTTTTTTTTTTCCCCCAAGAGTGGGGGAGTGTAGAGTTGGTGGGAGGAGAGGAATGAGACAGGGGGGTGGGGGGAGAGAGAGAGAAAGAGGGAAGTGTGTGTGTGTGTGTGTGTGTGTGTGTGAGAGAGAGAGAGAGAGAGAGAGAGAGAGGGAGAGAGAGAGAGAGAGACACTATGCGTGGAAGGGGAGGAGATCTATCTGCATTAGCTATGATGACTTGTGCTGCAGCAGCCTGAAGGCTGGAGAAAGAAATTCACAGACCTCAGCGGCCTGGGAAATTGAACACTTGGATAGAATCTCAAATGCTCCCCTGGATTAAGAGAGATTTAGCTTACAATTAAGCTGAGGATATTACCTTTTGATGTAAGCAGCGTGTGAAATTTATCAGACCAATTGGAAAGGTGGTGGGGTGGTACATAAACAAGAGGACGGTGATATAGATAGATAGATAGATAGATAGATAGATAGATAGATAGATAGATAGATAGATAGATAGATAGATAGATAGATAGATAGATGATAGATAGATAGATAGATAGATAGATAGATAGATAGATAGATATAGACAGACCCTAAACATTTTAACAAAAGGCAAAAGCATTTCAGACTTCTTTTCACCACGCATCGATGAAACAAAAGCCAAAGCCGAGAAAGAACAAAGAACATATTAATGAAAAGCAAGGTCAATTATTACAGTGGATGCTACAGGCAACCCCCCTAAGTTTCTTGCCAAGTCTAGTCTGCATCACTGTATGAGGAGACCCTCAGCTAGCTTTGCTGTGCAGAGTACAGAAGATTCACAATGAATACATCACTAAGTATATCTGAATAAAGAAATGACCGCTGAGGACAGAAGGAGGGATGAAAATGCAAATAAGAAAACCCTTTAAAACTCACTGGAGAAGCCCAGAGGAGGTATTTGCATTTTGAATGTAGACCCTAAAAACTGCTGTGCATTTTCCTTCTTTTTTTCTTTTCTTTTTCTGTGTGTATGTTTATGTGTGTTGCAAATGGAAAGAATCGAATGAAGAGATTTTCCTTGTCACCACTTTTTGTACTACAATGTCCATCTGGAAACAGGATTTCACGCTTATGTGAGCTGATTGGTTTAAAAAAGAAAGAAAGAAAACTAGGTCCCTAACCTCATGGAGAAAGGTAAGGAACAAAAAATAATAATTCAAGAATTGAAGAAAAACGTACAATGGAACAAATGGGCAAAGTGATTGTTTCAGATATAGATCCTTACACTCAGTGTTATGATGTAAAAAAGCTCAACACGTTTCCTTCCTTTTAAAGAATTACTTCTTTAATATATTCCAATGACCCAATGTTAAAGATCACATGCCTGACTAAAAGAGTAGCACATGTATAAAGAATGTTGATCATGTATTAAGATACCAAACAACACAGACTTATTGATAATAAACCACTAAGATCCATGCCACTGGGTCCATCCCATGAGCCTGTAGAGTGATGCCCTCCAAATTATGGCTCCCTTTAATCAGAATACTATCCACCAACAGAGATAAATAGTGAATTAAATGCTTTTAGTTCTGATATGCTTGTGTTAGGAGCAGGGCTGCTTTCTCTGCAGATTGTCCATATCATCACATTTTCTGCACCCTAAATTGTCTATTGACAATAATTGTAGCTAGGAAACAGGAGCAGGGTGCATGTTCAAACTGCATTTTCCAACAACTCCCAAGAAATCCTTTTGTTAAAAGTACTTATTTATGTTAACAAGCTGACTTGGGGTCATATGGTGTCAAGAAAATAATTAATTAAACAATTAATTTGAAAGCGTCTATGCTTATAAAACCCTTCCTGTGGCAGGTTACTCAAAGGCAAATAATGTGATGGTCCCTAGAGAACAAACAAGCCAGAAATAGGTTCCCTTTTGCAATAAAACCAGCAAATTCTTCAGTGCAAGGGAACATTGAAGCATACCACAGATAGCCCATGACTTACAATTGGATTTCAGTCTATAGGCACATAGGGCAGTTGTTAAATGAGACATGTCTGATTTTATGACTTTTTTGCCATGGTTATTGAATGATTCATATAGCTGTTAAGCAAATCTAGTTTCTCCTACTGACTTTGTCGGAAGTCAGATGGGAAATGATCCTATGATCTCCCCCCCCTCAAACTATCATAACTATATGTCAAGCTCTTGAATTTTGATCACGTGATCACAGGGACACTGTGATGGCTATAAGTGTGAGGACCAGGCGTAAGACACTTTTTCAGGGCCATCGTAATTTCAATGGTTGCTAAATGAATGATTGCAAATTAAGGACTATTGGTATTTTTGAGTTTCTCCCTCTTTGGCCTCTGGTGGAGTATAGCATCAAAAACATTCAGAAAACAGGTCAAATTAAATATGAAAAGTGAATATTTGCTGAATATTAAGGGCTTGGAGTTAACGTAGTTTTGCAAAATGCTAACCCAGAATTGCTGAGAATTTTGGCCTGTGATTCAGAGCAACTTTGCTGGTGTGCCTGCTTTTGTCAGTTCACTTCCTTTGCAATCTGAGGCCATCTGAAAATAGCTAGGATAGACCACTTTAGATTTATGGCAAAATCTGGGCGGTACCTTGTTGTTCCACAAGACAGATTTATAAATATATAAATCAGTCTAAACGTTCCAAACAATAATATAAACATTTTTTTCATTGTAGTCTCTGTTTGCTTCCATTTACTGGAGCAGAAAGGTGGAAGTGGCTGGACAGTGGGCATCTGCATGTTTACTCCAAATAATAAACCAGGTTTTTCAGTCATTCTAAGTCAGCATTCTTGGGCGATGAACATCCATTTCCATGGAGCAGGTGTGAGAAATGAGAGCCATAAATAAAAACATGAAGTGCTGAGCATTTACCAATGGAGATCACGTAAATTATTCAAAGCAGCTGACATTAATGATCTCAGCCATCCCTTAACTGTACTCTTAAGGGATCTTTTTCTGGATGAGTTTTCTGTAGTTGTCAAAAAATGTTGGGTGCAGCTGGATTCAATATTCCCTTATCTTATAACATCCCACCCCATTCCTTTGGGATTGATGGGGAAGGAAGGAAGAACATCCTTGGTTAACTTTTCATTTGCACTCCTAAGACAATCTCTTTTGCCTTATAGTCTCACATTCTGTCCAAGGTATCTGAAATGTGGGTTTGTTTGTTTTTTTCATTTTTCATTTGGACTTTGTAATAAAAAAATCAACAGGGCTTTTTTTTAATACTTCAAGAATCCTTAACCTTATTAGGAAAGTATTCAAGAATGAAGCGCAAGCAGATTTAGATGAAAAACCCAATGAACTCTCAGTTTGTGGAAGAAATATGACTAACAAATCCACAAATTAGTAAAACTTCAGTAATACTGAATGATACATTCTGGATTGTAACATCAGATGTAGTAGAACATTACTATGCAGCAAGTTAGGTTTGGTAAGAAATCTGCATGCCAGCTTTCTTGGTTACCAAAATGTTCCCATTAAGCAGTCTAATTTCTAGAGCTGCTATCTCCAGTCTGGTCCTTCTTGGATATTGGATCAGAAACAATAACTCTCAAGCTAACACATGAATGACAACTTCTGCCAGAGGATTGTCTGAAGCAATACTTTTAATCAGCATTTCCCTTTAATACACATTCTGTATTCACCTTGTAGAATAGACACCCAATAATTGCACAGAACTTTGTGCATACTGTAAAGCCACATTAAAAAATCCAGAAACATCCAGGTTAATAGGCATCATTGCACTCATGCCAGCAACCTTACCATGTTTCTCTATCTTATTAGACTTAGCAAGAGGTTTCATCTGGTCATGGAAGCTACCATGACTTGGAAAAAAAATCCACAATGTAAGAACTAATCAGGCACTAGGCCACAACTGCAATATGACTTTTCAGCATGTTTCAGTTATTGAGCAAAATGAGAAATTTAAAACTTAATATGGGGTATATGATAGGTTTTTCACTGAGCCAAGGAGACATTACAATTTCTTTGAATATTTGAGAGAGCATAGATGAACAAAGTGGTAGGTTTGTTTGATTTATAAGAATAGCCACTAAGACACTACCATTTCAATCAGTGTTTGTGATAACATCAATAGTTTGGAAGCAAAAACAGAAGAAGAATACAACTACTTAAATATGAGCCATCAGTATGCTGCAGCCTCCAAAAAAGTCAATGTAGTCCTGCATTAACAGAGGTGATAGAATCAAGATCATGTAAAGTGTTAGTACCATTTTATAATCGTTTGGTAAGACCACACTTGGAATATAGCCTCCAGATTTGCTCACCATTAAAAAAACATGTTGAGACTCTGGAAAGAATACAGGAAAGAGCAACGGGTGGCTGGAGGCTAAACATATGAAGAATGGTTGCAGGATTTGGGTATATCAAGTGAAAAGAAAGACTAGGGCAGGGGTGTCAACTCATGGCCCATGGGCTGGATGCATCATGTGCTGGCCCCGCCCTGCCCAATTTAGCAAAGGAGAAAAAAGTTTCAATAGGTCATATGGTGACGCGAGGTTGATACCCTTGGACTAGGGGCTGACATAACAGCAATGTTCCAATATTGGAGGGGCTGCCACAAGGAAGAAGGGATCAGTCTATTTTCCAAAGCACCTAAAGGCAGGATAAGCAGCAATGGATGGAAATTAATCAAGGAAAGGACCAATCTAGAACTAAGGAGAAATTTCCTGACAGTGAGAACAATTAACCAGTGGTATGGCTTGCCTCCAGAAGTTGTGAGTGGTTCATCAGTACAGGCTTTTAAGAAGAGATTTGACAGCCATTTGACTGAAAGAGGTATAGTTCTCCTGCTTAAACAGGGAATTGGATAGAAGACCTCCAACCCTAACACTTCTAACTCTGTTATTCTGTTAAATCACTTCATTCATATGCTTACTAGCCAATCTCTCTTTCCTTCATGCATCAGAGGAAACAGCTGGGAAGTACTAGCTATGCTTCCAACCCAAGTGCATCTTATTTCCTGTTCTTGGTCCTGGATTAGGATTTTAGGATTTATTTTTGTTGCTGACCAGAGTGCACTTGTAGCAAATAAAAAAAATAAAACATAATACATCCAGGGAGACCAAGATGCATGGCTATCTTAATTAATAAATTATTCATTAACATCAGAAGAATCTTACACTGCTGACTTCATTGGTTCTGGCAGAAGGATGGTAAATTATGTTACAATATCAAGTGCTGAGATAGATATTAATTTATCACTACAGAGATTGCTGTATTATCTTTCATCAAACTTGAATAGACCTGAGTAACAAAAAAAAGGCCAGTAAAGGGGACATTGCTGTATACATTTTTTTTAAAAAAAACCTAATAAACATATTTATTAGGGATGGAGAAAGAAGTTTATTAGAACTCGCATAAGGAACAAATATTTCTGGCATAGGTGATCCATCTAAATATGGAATACTGTCCTCTACTGGACATAAACATTCACAGTAGTTTTTAAATAAAGAAAGCAAAGCCCATCCCAAAAGCAGAGGCTATATAGAGACTGTATATACCCATTATATTCTTCACATACACAAAATGTTATTTTCCAATTAGTGCTACACAGGAGGTCCATCTGAAATGAAGAAAACACAACACATACACTAAACTAATTGTCAGAAACATCTGAAGCAAAACATCCTGCTTAAAGTTCATCATTCGTAAAAGTTTGTTTTTACACAAGTTGCTGAAGGGAAATGATAATTGTGAACTATTAAAGATTTTTTAAAAATCACTGTATTGCAATTTGGAATTATTCTTGGTGCTTGCAATATTGTGCATAACTATCAATGATGGACATTCTTACTGTAGTAATACTTCCTTTTTGCATAGCATTTGCGCCGAGCTATGAAAGTGGAACTATTTATTTTCTTTTAAAATAGTTGGCTTTGGTTGTCTGTGGATTTTGTGAATCACACCAGCACCATTTAAAACACCTTAAGGGCAGGAACTAATCAAGTAAACATCCATAATCAATGAGCTCATAGATGCTTCCATTGGAACCTGTCGTGCTCCCTGTACCAAATGACTCTTTTATACTTTTCAAACATTATTTTAATCTTAAAGAACAGTAGTGGCACACTGCAAAGTAAATGTCAGCCTCCAGTAACATCTATTTCCAAGTACATCTCTGAATTCCAAATATAGCTAACCTGGAAAATCACAGAAAGTTGCTAAAGATTCTCTACATATTGAAAGAAAGGGGACATCCTCTCAGTGGGTCCCTCTCAGGTGGGATAACTTGCCCTAAAGGTAAAAGGGGCTGCTTCCTTTGTGATATTAGGTTTGTTAAAACTTATTTATTGCAGAAGGCCAATGTAGATCATGTAGGGTAGAAAATGAAAAGCTAGAAAGGAGCGATGCTTTGGATGTATAGAATAACTTTACTCCAGCCTTTGTTACATTGTTTCAACTGTTAATTAATTGTATATAATAATATATAATATACAGATCACTTAAGAGTCATCTCTAACTCAGGAAGCATAAAGTTTCATAAACAAACAATCAAAAGTTCTTGAAAACTAGAGATGCTGAAGAACTACAGTCTACTGCTCTGTTTGCAAACATAACTTATACATTCAAAATCTATCCAAAAGAAAGGTACTTAGTAAAGGATAATCTACAGCAGGAGGAACTAGAACACAGAATAATAGGGTTGGTAGGGACTTCGGAGGTTTTCTAGTCCAACCCTTGCATAAGCAGGAGATCCTATTCCATTCTGGACAAATGGCCGTCTCTTTGTGAAACTTCCAGTGTTGGATCACCCACAACTTCTGGAGGGAAGGTGTTCCACTGATTGTTTTCACTGTCAAGAAATTTATCCTTAGTTCTACATTGGATCTGTCTTTAATGATCTTTACTTCTTATCTTGCCCTTAGGTGCTTTGGATAATAGGTTAATTCCCTTTTCTCTGTAACAGCCCCTCAAATATTGGAAGATTGTTATCATATTGTTTCTAGTCCTCTTCATTAGACTAGACATACCCAGTATCCATAATTGTTCATCGTATGGTTTAGCCTCCAGATCCCTCATCATTACTGTTGATCTTCTCTGCACCTTTTTTAGGGTCTCAGCATCTTTTTTTCTTGGGTGACCAGAATTGGATGTAGTATTCCAAGTGTGGTCTTATCAGTGCAATATAAAGCAGTGCTATCACTTCACACAATCTTGAAGCCATCCCTCTGTTGATGCAACCTAGGACTGCATTAGCTATTTTGGCAGCTGTAGCACTGCTGGCACTATTCTGGTAAAGTGGTGCTTAATATGGGGATGTCCTTAATGGCAGCCATTTCATGAAATGGGAAAGCCTCTGGAGCAATGACTTGCAAGAAATGTCCAATCCTTGTTTTAAGCATTTCAAAAAGTCCTCAGTTGACCATTGGGTTTGATGATTTTCTGTTTGGTTATAGACCCACAGTTGTTGAATCAATATAGACATTTGGCAATTTCAAGTTGATTCTGTGCCTTGGAAACCTAAGCTTCTTAATGGGGGCTTCCTGGAGACCCAAACATATTAGAATCCCCAAATGCTCTGCCCAGCTTTTCTGGGACTTTGGAATAAGGAACATTTTTATTTTGTGACAGATAAGCTTCACTCTTACTGTAAACAAATGGACACCTGAAACCTCCAGCAATTCTTGTTAAATACCAAGGCAAAAATACTGAAGTGTTAGCCTTGCACTTACAGATAACATCCTCTGATATCCAACCTTCACAATCTGGTTACATAAAACTTCAGTTTATTTATTTATTTTATTTTTATTTATTTATCAAGCAATTATAACATAGTTATGAATACATGAAATGGATTCATATAAGAAAAATAAAACGAATCAATTGGACAGGGATGGTAGGCATGTTGGCACCATGGCTTATGCACGTCCCTACAGACCTCTTAGGAAAGGGGTGAGGTCAAGAGAAGACAGTCTAATGTTAAAAATTTTGGGGGTTTGGGGAAGAAGTCAAGTAGAGTATTCCAGACACTGACATCTCTGTTACTGAAGTCGTATTTCCTGCAATCAAGTTTGGTGCGGTTTACCTTGAGTTTGCATCTATTGTGTGCTCTTGTATTGTTATGGTTGAAGCTGAAGTATGCATTGACAGGTAGGACACTGCAATATATAATTTTATGTACTATACTTAGGTTGGACCGAAGGTGGAGTAGTTCTAGGTTTTCTAGGTCGAGAATTTCGAGTCTGGTGGCATAAGATATTCTGCAATGAGTAGAGGAATGGAGAACACTTCTTGTGAAATATTTCTGGACTTTCTCAACTGTATTAATATCAGATACGTAATGCAAGTTCCATACTGATGAGTGAAATTCAAGTCTTGGTCTAGTAAATGTTTTGTTTTATCCCATCTCGCATCTTGCACTCTGAATATCCTTGGCTCAAAACATTTGATTTCAATTTAATTCAATTTAGCTATTATGAATAAAGCCTTTGTTATATTTATTATACATTAATTTGATCATTTTAAAAAAATAAAAAGGCTGTGACATTTCACAAAATATGACAGTATGGAAGATTTTATATTGCATGCTATATTCAGAAAATTTATCTAAACTTGCTCTCAACTTATTCACTGGGGATCCCTGAGTTCTCATAGGCTAGAGAGAGAGAAAATAAAAGTTGCCAAGTTACTCTAACTGAGCTTTGATACCAGTTATAAATATTGGAGACAATATTAATACAGTCCTGAAGTTGAAGCTCCAATACTTTGGCCACCAAATGAGAAAAGAGGATTCACTGGAAAAAAAACCCCATGATGTTGGAAAAGATTGAAGGCAAAAGGGGCAGGGAGGACGAGAAAGGTAGATAGTGTCATTGATGCAATGAACATGAATTTGGGCAAACTCTGGGAGACAGTGAAGGATAGGTAGGCTTGGTGTGCTGTGATCCATGGAGTCACAAAGAGTTAGAGATGACTTAGTGACTGAACAACAAAAAATTAATCCAACCAAGTAGAGCATTTTTATACATTGTACTAGACCTTAATTTGCTTAACTGCACTCTGTTGATTAAGTCACACGTTGCCTTAAATCACAAATAAGAATTTAATTAGATTCACAGATCATCCTGAGTCGAACACAAACAAACCACATTACTATTTATCTAATGAGTATGGAAACCTAGACAAAATCTATTAATATTGATCATTACTTCTATCAAAAGACAGAAAAGAACTGTGTGGTAGATATAGAATGATGATGACAAACAATTAATTAACAGTTTTTGGAATTCAAAGACAGAGTATTTGAGAACGACTGATAACATTTGTTGAGATTTATATATTTTCAAAAACAAGGACAGACTTATAGGACATGAAAAAAATAGGGGAAAAATATCCAATGGGCTTAGGCACGCCTATTCCATTAATGACTCAAGGCAATCAATTAATGAGGTCAATTCCTTTTAGAGTATTCTAGGCACACCGTTCATCCTATTTGTGTTGAATTTTATAGCTTTCAATGAGGCTGCTTAATCAATTGCCCAGCTATAATCTTTATTTGAGCCAAACACTGACATTTTCAACCTTCCAAAATTATATATAGAAGCCACTTGTGACAAACATGACATTGCAATCTGCTTTCAACAAGGCAGAGTAAAATACTGCTTATCTCTCTTAGCTGAGACAACTTAATGCTTGCTTGATTTACTGGTGTGTAAATCATAACTGGGAAAATGGAGAATCTCACCTCTTGTTAAAATATGCCTTTTTTAATGCACAATATAAGGTTCTGCTGTGCCATCTTGTGTTATATTATATCACGTCTGCTAAAAAACACCAGAACAAAATTAGAGTCCGTAGAATTATTCAAAATCATACAGTTTTTATATTTAAAACTCCTGCTAGATCAACATCTTTGCTCACAGAGTTTCATACCCATAGTGTTGACTGAATTAAAATCTCATTATTTAGAGACCAAAAGAGAGAAACTAAAAATTCTTTCAGCAGCTTAAAGGCCACTGGGTGGATTTATTGTACCATAAGTCTTAGTAGACTGAGTTTTATCAGGTGTAGCTGCAGAAGTCGACTCTACTTTATGAAAGCTTACACAATAAATTTGTGACCCTCTGCCCTAGCAGGAGGGGTTGGACACCATTTCTGACAAATGACAGTCCAATCTCTTCTTGAAAGTCTCAAGTGATGGCGCTCACACAACTTCTGAAGGCAAGCTGTTCCATTGGTTGATTGTTCTCACTGTCAGAAAGTTTTTCCTTATTTCCAGGTTAAATCTCTCCTTGTTCAGTTTCCATCCATTATTCCCTGTCTGGCCTACATGAGCTTTAGAAAATAGCTGGACCCCTTCCTCCCTGTGGCAGCCCCTCAAATATTAGAAGACCGCTGTCATGTCTCCCCTGGTCCTTCTGTTTGGTAGACTAGCCAAGCCCAGTTCCTGTAACCATTCTTCAGATGTTTTAGCCTCCAGTCCCCTAATCATCTTGGCTGCTCTTCTCTCTCCTTTTTCTAGAATCTCAACTTTTTTATATAGTGTGGTGACCAAAACTGGATGCAGTACTCTAGGTGTTGTCTTACTAAGGCTTTATAGAGTGGTATTAGTACCTCATTTGATTTTGATTGTATCCCTCTGTTAATGCAACTTAGGCTTTGGCTTTTTTGGCTGCGGCTGCACACTGTTGGCTCATATTTAACTGGTTGCCCATTAAGACTCCAAAATCCCTCTCACAGTTACTGCTATTAAGCCTGGTTTCACCCAGTCTATATGCATGCTTTTGGTTTTTCCTGCCCAAGTGTAGGAGTTTACTTTTCTCTACACTGAATTCCATTTTGTTAGATAGGGCCCAGTGTTCAAGTCTTTCAAGATCCATCTGGATCTTGAGTCTATCTTCTTGAGGTTATCTTCTCCCTGAATTTTCCTCACATTTGCACAACAGCATCACCATGGGAAATGCAGTCAAACTCATTTTGATCATATTCTCTACAACCTGCAATTATTTTTCCATCACAATTACATGAATTGCTTATCTGCTTAATTTTCTACAATTGTTGCCAGGTATTCTTTCAAAACTTTAAATGGTTTGTACAAGTTTTGGAGGACATGTGTTATTTGATATTTTGAAACTTGTACACAAACAAAAAGTTCCAAAATTTATTCAGACTGCTTTTATCTAAATATTAAAAGGTTGAAATATGTAAGTGGCTTTGTTAAATATTGATAATATTTACATTTGTCTCATTTGAGGAAGGATGTATTAATAAAATCAGATAATTTGTGTACTTGTCTATCCTTCCTCTGCTCTAAGTACTTAAAGCCCATGTCACACAGCACCAACAGATGGAAAGAGGATGTAAAACGGAGAGAAACACTTGCCATCCGTTGGTTAACGCGATGCATCCGTTCTGTACTCACTGCGTCCGTTTTTCATACTCTCTATCCGTCCAGCATCCATCTACTGTGATTTCATCCGCTCAAAACTTTTTGAGCAGATAAAGTATCCAATGCAGCCATTATACATCCGCTACGCATACGGGGAACATCCGTTATACATCCGTTGTCATCCATTACACATGCGCTTTATACGCTAGGCATCCGCTACGCATCCGCGCAACTCACATCTGCTCCAGCGGAAAACGGACACAGGGAGGAAGCGAAACGGATGTGGAACGGAAATGCAGCGTTAGTAGCACGGATGTAGAAAGGATGAAAGCGGATGCAGCTCGCATATAAAGCATTAAAACGGAAAAAACATTCGTATAGGGGTTGTATCTCGGATATTTAGGATGTCTGCAGGATGCCTGGAGGATGCAAAAGGACACCTAGCAGAAAACCTATATTTCCTATAATAAGGGGGAGAAATCACCTGGATCTCACTTTCAGTCCAGCAGCCCTGCTGTGCAGACCTCTTCAGCCTTCATCTTGCTCTTGCTCTTCCACAGCATCCAGTCATCTCCACCACGGATCGTCGCACACTCCTTTTGGTAGCCGCCATCGTTCTACAACAGTGCGAAGCCCTCTACAGGCTCTTTCACCTGTTCTACGGGAAGAAAAGGAGGCATCCAAGAAGTGTCTGGGTCCGAATATGGATCGCGAGAAGAACCGAGTACGGACTGTATAACAAGCTGATGGTGGAGCTGAGGAACGAAGACACTCGTGCATTCCAGAACTTCATGAGGATGCCTCCAGCCATGTTTGACGAAGTTGTGGAGCGGCTGAGACCCAGGTTGACCAAGGCAAACACCAACTTCCGGCCCAGTCTGGACCCTGGACTGAAGGTGGCACTGACTCTGCGCCACCTGGCCTCCGGGACCACGTACAGGAGCATGCAGTACGCCTGGAGGGTGCCACACAATACCATCAGCATTGTGGCGAGAGAAGTGGTGCAGGCCATCATAGAAGAATACCTGGAGGAGCTCCTCCAGTGCCCCTCCACTGAAGAAGGCTGGAAGAAAGTTGCAGAGCAGTGATATCAGAAATGGAATTTCCCCCACACCGTTGGAGCCATAGATGGGAAGCACGTGGCCTGCAAAGCTCCAGCCAACTCAGGGTCCACTTATCACAACTACAAGTGCTTCTTCAGCATCATCCTCTTCGCCATGGCCGATGCTGACTACAAGTTCATGTACATCGATGCTTCAGGCAACGGGTCATCTTCAGATGCCCAGGTATACAACGCCAGTCACCTCAAGGAGGGGCTGGAACGCAACCTCATCATGGGCTTCCCAGATCCAGACCGCCTGCCCAATGACACACTTTGTGCCCTACTTCATCGTGGGGGATGACGCCTTCTCCCTCAGAACCTACCTCATGAAGCCCTACACTTCCAGATGCCTCACCCATGAAGAGAGGATCTTCAACTACAGGCTGTCCAGGGCAAGGCGGGTGGTGGAGAACGCCTTTGGCATCCTGGCCAACAGGTTCTAGGTACTTCTCACCACCATGCAGCATTGCCCAGAGACCATGAGGAACATCGTGGAAGCTTGCTGCATCCTGAACAATCTCATGCACACCCGCTACCCAGTGTTGCAGAACAGGCTTGTGGACCACCAACAAGGCAATGGGGACATGGAGCCTGCTGAATGGAGGCAAGGGCGAAACCTGATAGACACTGTGGATGTGCAAGGCCCCAACAGAGCTTCACGTGAAGGGAAGAAGCAGCGCAACCTCCTGAAACACTGGTGCAACTCCCCAGCTGGAGCAGTGGAGTGGCAAGACAGGATGGTAGATGCTTAATGGATGCTTCCTTCAGCCTGTCTCATCACACTGAGATTGTACCATGTATGTTGAGTGGCCCTACAATGAACAGGGCATTTAATAAAGAGTTGTGTTTATGTTGAAATGTGTTGATGAATAATTGTTATTGATAATAAAGGGCCATATGTGTGGCACCTGGGAGGGTGGACCATACAGTCCCACTATGCTTGCACTGGAGGTTTATCTATCCCACTGCTATCCTTACCCATCCCACAGGTATCCCTGCGCATCCCACTGCTATCCTTACCCATCCCACAGCTATTACCCATCCCAAAGGTATCCCTGCCCATCCCACTGCTATCTTAACCCATCCCACAAGCATGCAAAGGCTTAAACCAATTCTAAAAGTTTCCACCAAGATTTTATTAAAAAAAAGAAATGAAGCAAGTGTGTGAAGCAAAGATAAACTTAATTAATAACAAACTGTAAAGGCAAAATGACCCAAGTAAAGTGTCCAAAGCAAAGATAAAGTCAACAGGTAGCAACCCAGTCTCTGTCACTCTTCTCAGTCACTCTGAGGCATGCCCATAGTCTCAGGGGTGAAGGGTCCAGGTGCTGTGGAGGTGGCTGCTGCTGGAGTGCTGGTCTGAAGTGCCATTGGGGTGCCTGGCCCCGAGAGGACAACAAGGGATGGTGTCTGGAGGAAGCTCTCAGAGAGCTGGCTCAGTCCTGTGATGTTGAGAGCCCCTTTCTCCATGACATGGGGTGTCAGCCCCAAGACCGATGACAGATGTTCTGAGGCCGGGCTTGGCTGTGGGGTGGAGGAAGGAGGAGTGTAGTGGGCCTGTCTGGTCTGCAGGTGAGTGAGGGTGACATCTGTGGCGTGGGTGGCATCGGTGGCATACGATGTACCTGTGCTTGGACTGGGAAGGGCTGCCTGTGCTGCTGGAGCTCCTGGTAGCCGTAGCCTTGGTAGGTGAGGGCCTGTGGAAAGCCTTGGAAGGGCTGTGACATCACCCGGGGTGGAGAAGCAGACCTGGACTGGGTCGGAGCAGGTTCAGCTGGGCCTGGAGGGTTGTGCAGAAGACCTGTGATCCTCTCCTTTATCACCTGGTACTGTGATTCGGACATGTCCATGAGGGTCTGATTGACGTAGGTGAGGAAGGGCTTGCGGTTTGAGGATGGTATGTCGGTGTGTACCAACTGAGAGAGGAGATCTACGCTGCTTTGATGGTGTCCCTGATCTCCAGCAGGACAGTGTGGCTCTGGCCCTCTGGTCTGCCTCTCTGCCTGCTTTCTGTGGAAGTGGAGCTGTGGGTTGCTGTGGGTGGGTCTCTGGTGTCAGTGCCCTCTCCTTGCTCCAACTGCGTCAGGGGGTCCTCCACACGCTCCACCATGGGGAGTGCAGTTGTCTGGGGGGTCTCCGTCGTGGGGCACTCCAAAGATACCTGCTTGGACACAGTAGCTGACTCTTGGCCAGAAGAGGACTGGCTCTCTGTGGACTGCCTGAGAGTGAGGGTAGACAGAGGGGCTGCTCCTCGGTGGCAGACCTCACCCTCCAAGAAGCTGCACTTGGCCATCACGTAGGTCTCCCGGTCAGTGAGCTTGACCTCGGCCTGGCCAGACTTCTTGAGGTGCAGCTTCCCTTACCAGGTGTGCATGTGCTTCCACCACCCAAGGAGGACCTCCGAAGTGTAGCCCAGGCTCTCCGCCTTCTCTTTCCAAGCCGCCTGCTTCCGCTTGGTGTCCCGATAGAGCCTGTGTCCCTTCCGCCAGAGGTACTCGTTCTTCCTCAGACATTCGAGCACCTCATCCTCATGTTCCTCTTCAATGGAGTACTGCCTCTTCTCCCTATCGCGTGATTGCCTCTTCCTCCCTCTGGCAGGGCTTTCTGGGCCCTCATCAGAAGGGATTTGAGGTTCTAGGGGCTGGTCCACCACACCACCACCACCAGCAGCAGCAACAACAGCATCAGCAAAAGCAGCACCAGCAGGACCAGCAGGACCAGGAGCAGCACCAGCAGAGTCAGCACCAGCAGAAGCACCAGCAGAGTAAGCACCAGGAGAAGCCCCAGCACCAGGAGCAGCACCAGCAGAAGCCCCAGCACCAGCAGAGTCAGCCCCAGCAGCAGAAGCCCCAGCAGAAGCAGAGTCAGCGCCAGGGGGTGGGATGGTGGCCCTGTCCCTTTTGACAGGGCTGGCAGGAGTAGGCACAGGCTTCCTCTTCTTCCCCATGGTTGTTGGCTGGAGATGTGTCTGGCAACAGGTCTTTCCTCTGAATGGTGACCTGCTTACGAGCTGCATCCTTTTATATCCATGGGGCTGACGCAATGCATCCTCCCCGCATGCGCAGTGAACGCTTTGCGTCTGCTAGGCTTCCGTGGAGCATCCGCTTTACATCCTCGCAATGTCCTCTCCCCGTCCATTCCTTTCCGTTGTTGTCCGCTCTGTTTATGCAAATTTGGGGCACTTTTGAGAGCGGATAACAATGGATGGAACATTTTCTCATCCGCTCTGTCCTTTTTACATACTTTTGCATCCGTCGGCCGATGTGACAGGGCCTTAAGGTTTGCACTGATCTTAACCTATCACCTGGTACATTACAAATAATGAATAATCAGTGTTGTCAATTCTGACAATGCCAATCATTTATCACATGGGAAAACACTCTGTCCAGTTGGTAATACTGTGTCTTATCCTGTGGAATTGATTAACAGATGAGAAGTACTTTTATCATTGAAGGAGGTTCCTTAGGGATTGATGAAATGCTATGAGATGCAGGCCTTGTGACTTTTTGATAGCAAGGAGCAGAAACATTTTCAAAGAAATGCAAATGGGGAAATGAAGTGACTGGGATTTTTAAATATTATAAAACCTAATAAATATTTTCATTTAAGAACTGGCATACATCCTACCGGTGAAATTCTTGTCATGCACATGTAGAAAATTTAAAGGTGAGCTTCAATATTCTGTTTTGCATTCTGAAAAGACTGGGATCATGTGGGATGGGGAAGGAAAGATAATTTTGAAAAGATGTACATATAGTCATGTTGTCAGTGGAGATAGTTGGCTTCCCAGAAGACTCCAGCCTGGGAACAGAAAGGATTATTCTCATTCTGAAAGTGATCAGACGGCAAGCCTTGACATCATTACTTATATATCTCCACACATTTTTTAAAAAAATGTTATCTTCTACAGATTTACCCATCAAATGAATCTATACGTTAATTTAACTATGATTGTATACTGAAATTTCAGTATATGTTCAGCTGAGATATAGGTACAGAAAAAAGAAAGAATAACTGACCACACACATTAACTATCTAAAAGGTGTTTGACAAAATAAACAATACAAGTTTGGTGGTTGATTCTTTGAGAAATGAACTCAACTTGTAATGTGCAAAAATAAAATAAAAAAGTACTTGACTCTTCAGGGTCAATATCTAGTTGCATTCCTTTTAGCTACATTGACTGCAAGCAAAACTTACAATAAGTGGTGACCTATACCTCCAAGGCTAACTCCTACAACTCAGTAACATTTGAAGATTTTCAAGCATCCATGGCTTATTTCAGGTCTTCCCATAATACTTATATGGTATTTCCATCCAGACATTGTCCTGGAAATTCTAAGAGTTTCTTCTTCATCATTCACGCTCTTGTAGATAGGCCTTCATTCTTGGGTTCATTGTCTTGCTATCTGACCGATTTGTCCTTGACAAGACAGATGGCTTAATATTTTCCTGCAGAATTCTCTCACACAAAGCAAAAATTAATCCTTCCTTCAATGATGGCAAATAGTCCAGATTTTCAGACAGCAAAGCATACTTGAAACATAATGCTCTACCTCTATGCTTAACACGAGAGATGTTATGAGAGTCCAATTGTTGATGGCAATGTTTGCTGATCATCAGATGTAATTGTAGCTATACAGTCTGAAAATATGATGTATCTGTCCACAGAATATACCTCCAGAAGGCTAGAGAATAATTGAGAAATGTTTGGGCAACTTTGAGAAAAGCATTAATTTTCTTCTTAGTAAGCAATCGCTTCCATCTTATTTAATGAACATATTTTCATCTAGATGTTTTGTTTATGGTAGAATCGTGAACATTGAGTTTAACCACAGAATAGTGTCTTAAAAACTTTTGGATGTTTTGTATGGGTTCTCTGCGACTTCCTGGATTTTATGCTGTAGTTCTAGAGTTATTTTAGCAGAACAATCACTTGTAAGAAGATTCATGGGAGCTCAAATCTTCTCCATTTCAAATCTATGCATCTGACTGTGAACCAATGGAGACCCAGATCTTCACATTTGCAATGAATTCTCCTCTCACTTCACTTCTTCAATTAGTAAGGGCATTTCAGTAAATTGTAACCTCCTGCGACTCTAACCCAGTTTGTGGATAATGAGGACATGGCTAAGGTTTACTTCCAAATCTTGCCTCATTTGGCAGTAATGAATTACAGTTTCCACTTCTGACAGGAGCACTCCTGCCTTCTTCACTTGATTGTAATAATGGAAAAACAAACTGGAAGCTAAGGGGCTAGAGTTAGGTCAGGGTGGTTGCAATGGTTGTTAAGTGTGAATAAATGGTCTTAAGTTATTTTTTTCAGTGACGTAACTTCAAACAGTCACTAAATGAACTGTTGTACATCAAGGACTATCTGTAATTTGTTTATCCAATTGTGCTTATTGTACTTTGTGTATTGACACCCTTTGAAAGTAATGAATGACGTAGATCTTACCCAGTGGTCCAAGCATCTATCCCAAATACATAATAAAATTTCTTACAGAAACTTAAAAATTGACTCTATTAGAACTGACAAGCTTATTTTACTGGTTAGTTGAGAGGAATAGCATACCTGACTACTAGTATACCTGAGTACTAAAACTACTAAAGGAGTTTTCAAAATGCTAATTTACAAAAAGAACTCTTCTTCATACTGCTTTCTCCTTCATTCACTTTCTCTTTCTTCCAGCTCACTGTGGTAGCAGAGATAAAATCTGTCAGCACAAGTGATCTCATTATGGGGAATCAAGATTCCAATGGTGGATGCATTATCATAAATATTTTACAGGCTATCCTCTCTCTCGATGTGCGTCTTGAATTTTAAAAGAGAGGCGTAATTGTGAAGAAATACTAGTGGCTTGGAGCTGGCAGAACTTGTCACATCTACTACATGTACATTCCTGATATTTTTCAGCCTGATTTGTAATCATGGCCTAAGAATCTTTGGCGCATGTCTGCTATGTTGAGGAGGCTTACCTGAGCTTGACCAGGCAGAAATGACATGTCAATAAAATCAAGACCTAAGAACTGGGATGGGCAACTATAGCATCTTTACAACTTATGGACTTCAACTCCCAGAATTCCTGAGACATCAGCCATGCTGGCTCAGTAATTCTGGGACTTGAAGTCCACAGGTTGTAAAGGTGTCATAGTTGCCCACCCCTGCCTAAGAATAAGGCATTTTCCCAGGTGCTGTTTCCAAAGGGACATCAGAAGGAGAGGTAGTCCAAACAGTGTGTACTTCAAGAATGATGAAGAGTCTGATTCTAAACCAAGAGCCAGAAATCCCTCCCAGAAGGAGCCCAACAAAAAGGAGAAATTGTGTATCATATGAACTTTTGGTTCTGGCAACACAACCAAGGAAACAACAGGGTGGAAGTGAAATGAAAAAGAACCGAGTCGTGTAGAAGAAGGAGTTTTCACAAGTGATGCTCTCCTCACTGACAGAATGGAGGTGATGTCTGTCAAAATTTCCTCTCCAAAACAACTACTAAAAAAAATATACTGGAGCATTACTGTTGTATTTTTGGTTATCTTATCTTATACATAAAACAAACAGCTCTGGAAAATTCAAGGATGCCCTTAAAACTTTGTGTGTGCGGTTAATGTACTTGTTAAAAAAAACCCACTCATTCTTTTCTATACAGGTAGTCCTGGACCTGCAACCATAATTGGGACTGGAATTTCTGTCATTAAAGGAGACAGTTGTGAAGCGAGTTATGCCCAATTTTATGACCTTCCTTGCTGCAGTCATGAAGCAAATCCTATGCTTGTTGAATGGATCACACAATTTTTAAGTGAATCTGATTTTGATCATTGATTTTGTTTGCCAGAAGCTGGCTGGGAAAGTCACGAATGAGGATTGCATGATCTCAGGATACTGTAACTGTCATAAATACATGTCAAGAACAACAATAAGAGATTTGACGGTGTTAAAGTAGAATGTGATAACCTTTAGCATAATCTATGACATTGAAATGAGAAATCCCACCATGCAGATGGAAACAATGAAATGCATAGTTATACATACTCAAATAGTGAAAATCAGAGATAAAGAAACCATCAGCATTTCTAATGATCTGCTTGTTATTGTGGCATTGCAGATAAGAGAAAGTGATAATCGAGAGATGTCCTAAAGAGAGATGAAGTCAATTTTTTGAGTGATTACATCTACCAAGGGCTTGATGAATTATCAATACAATGAATGGAAACTGAGAAGCTTTTATTACAAAGTCACTTGAACAGAAGGTGACTAACACCCTGGGGTTTTTTTCAGTCTAAAGGATACACTTTCTACTCTACCTGGAGGCTCAGGAGGAATGGGCAGAAATATTATGTGATAATTGGCAGTTATTTTCAGATCCATGTTTTACTTGTAGAGTTTAGATTAAGAGGATGAAATGCATGCATTATAATTTGCACTAGCTATATTTTATCTGATTTTGTCTCTTGGCCTCTCCAAATGGAAAAATTGATCCAACATCTGTAGGGATTTGTAGATTTCAAAGGATGAAATAAGTGCAATTAGATTCTGCAATGTTTAAGGCATCATTTGATCCATTAGACTCTCTCAGCCAAAAAATACTTCTGAAATATCAGCCCTGCCAAACATGAGGTTGGAGACTGCAGCCACAAATACACTACTAGTTATAGAAGATGACCAGGCTGAGGCCGAAGGAGAGGTTAAATGCATCATCAGTCATGAGTCCTTGCATACCCACAAGAGATCTAAGTCCAACACACCTTGCATTCCTTTCTATTCTTCACTCCCAATAATTTTCCTTGATCGTTAGTGGTTCAGATTTTTATAGGGAGCTTAAGTTTACAATAAATCTTTATACACATTTGAACTGCTAGGTCTCCTGACTTCCCTAGTGCTTGACACTAAATGACTACATGCAGATCCCACAGCGAAAATACCCACCTTTGCTAAAGAAACTACAGTGCGGATATGCATATTCTTTCCAAGGCCACCATTGTACAGACTAGGCACTGTGGTAACCATAGGTACTCTCGTGCTTGTGAATCGTCCTCTGACAACACGTCAGAGTCAATATGCACATCATAAGTTATCCAAAATTGCCTTTAGGTTGCAAATTGGTCCCTTTGCTTTCTTGGAAAATTAAAATAATAAAACAAGATAACTTGGAATACCATAGTACAAATATTCTAGTAGTTTCAAACTAGAGAAAAGGCAACCCAACTCCTTTTTGCCTTCTGATGAACACGTAATTTATAGTGGTCACATCCATGATAGCAGCCATTTTGTAAATCAACACCTCCCTGAATGTTATCTTATGCAAAGATCTCTCAATCACAAATATCCAATTGAATCCACAGGCCTAAAATATTGCCTCTTTTTGATTCTAGACAACTTCAGAAGGACTCTGTGAAAAAAGATAGATGAAGTCCAAGGGATGAATGCCACTTCCTCTATACATTAAAGCAATGGAGAACATGGGAGAAACAAACATGTATTTAAGTACCAAGATTTAAGTGAATTTTCTGAAGTAATAGAAAGGTGAGCATAACAACTGAAGCAAGGTGATAGCAAACCCCTCCTGTAATTATTCTGTAATAAAATTGTCAACTGAAATGTACTAAAAAAATTAAGACAGAAATGAGACACATTATGAATCACCTGACTTAGACAAGTTCAATGTTTCCATGAAAAAAATAGATATTTTAACTTTTCAATAAGCAAATAAGCAAACTCCCATCTAATCATATTTAGGTTAAGAAAGTTTAAATGCCATCTATGCCTGTAATATAATCATCAATTTCTAAATACAGGTAGTACTTGGCTTATGACCACAATTGAGCCCAAAATGTCTATCGTTAAGTGAGACATTTGTTGAATTTTGCCCCATTTTACAAGCTTTCTTGCCACAGTTGTTAAGTGAATCATTGCAGTTGTTAATTAGTAACCTGGTTGTTAAGTGAATCTGGCTTCCTCATTGATTTTGCTTATCAGAGGGTCACAAAAGGGGATCACATGACCCCAGGGATACTACAACCATCATAAATATAAGCCAGTTGCCAAGCATCTGAATTTTGATCACATGACCTTGGTGATGCTGCAATGATCAAAAAAGTGTGAAAAAAGGACACTAGGTTACTTGTTTCAGTGCCATTTGACTGGTCACTAAATGAAATGTTGCAAGTCAAGGACTACCTATAGTGTTTATATTTTTAAAAAATCAACACACTAAGCAAACTTTCTAATGCATTTATGTTCATTGCCTTGAGTTACTTGTAAAAATAAGAAAGTGTGCGTGTGGAGAAGGGGGAAAGATACAAATAAAATAGAGGGAAATACAAGGACCAGGGCTAACTCAAAATAACATCATGCAATATTTTGTTACATTTTCACAATGCTGTTTAAAAATATTTAAATTAAAAGCCAGCAGCTATCTTTTTTTTAGCCAAGTTAAACTAGTTATGTATATTTAGCCACCAATGTTTTAAGTAGAGTACTTTGGTATTAAATAAAAAAAAAACCTACCTCCTCTTTGTACCAGCAGTGTCACCTCACTTCCTTTAGGACATTCAATCAGCATATCCACAACTTGGTTGTGAGTTAGATTCTGCACATTCTTCTTGTTGACTTCAACTATAAGGTCCCCTTCTTTTAGACCTCGGCACCTTGGACTGTCGACAATTTGCTTCACTCTCTGTCCCCCACCCCCAGGACTGTCTGCTATAGTGAAGCCAAAGCCCATTGGCCCTTTAATTATATGTACAGTTATGAGTTCAGGTTGCGTTGCTATAGAAGAAGCCAAGGAGACTGTGTCATTGGGGTAGCCGTGGGATCCATTGGAAGAAACCTCAGCGGGACTGCTAGGTCTCTGCTCTTTCATCCCGTTCACTTTCCCTGTTTTGCTTCCATGGCTTGCCGGAGAGTCATAGCTTTCTTGCCCATTTACAATGATTGGTTCTTTATCCAAAATGGCCACAGATGTCACCAGGCTTGTGTTGGGATCATCTGGGTCAAAAGGCAGAGGATAGCCTCGGCACAGTTCCAAGTCCACGCTGGCACCAATAGGAATTGACTGGAAGATTTTGACCACTTGAGCATGGGTGTGGCCCAGGACACATGTGTCATTCACACTGACAATAACATCTCCTACAGAACAGATGGTTGAAACTCTGTTAGTTTATCATACAATCTTCTTGCTTCATATTGCAAAAGGAAGGAGATGGAAGAGGAACAAGAACTACAACTAGTAGTTTTATCAAATATAATATTTATCTATCTATCTATCTATCTATCTATCTATCTGTCTGTCTGTCTGTCTGTCTGTCTGTCTGTCTGTCTGTATGAATGCAGTTCAGCTTCCTTCGGGTATTATCCCACGTCATTGTAATGCTTTTAAAGTTGTAGCAACGTTTCAGCAGAATCTCATCTGCCATCATCAGGCTTCTGTATGGAGTTTGTATGTGGGTCAGGCTATCACAGCCTTTGGTTTTAAATTTGAGGCTAGCCTATTATTGTGGCAGGATGTTTTTTTCTACATCCTGATTGGTTGGGAGTCTTGGTCTGTGTTTATTGGACTTGGAGTTTGTTT
This sequence comes from Laticauda colubrina, assembly GCA_015471245.1. Lineage (NCBI taxonomy): Eukaryota > Metazoa > Chordata > Lepidosauria > Squamata > Elapidae > Laticauda > Laticauda colubrina. The sequence goes on from BLBF01000003.1 coordinate 11,144,462, forward strand.
GATTGGTGTTTCTGGTTTCTTCTGTCTGTTTTGTGGCTTTGATTGGCTGGCAACACTCTGTTCCTGTGTTGGAGACTTTCAGTGCAGCTTGGCTTCACGTGAAAGGACGGATATTATCTATTAGGAAGCCAGGTTTCATCTGGGTGCCTGGTGGGGGTGTGTTTGAGCTGGAGGTATCAGGGGGAGTCTGTTTGTGCCCAGGTGTTTGCCTGGCTTGTGGTGTGGAAATCTTTCTATTTGAGAGTGCAGGCTTCCAAATGATTGACAGTCTGGTGGAATCATCTCTCCTATTCATGCTGTCAGGTCTTTTTTCAATCTCTATGGCTTCTCTGATGATTCTGTGGTTGGGGTTTTCTATAGTGGCTAGGGTTTTAGTGCCATTGAAATTGATGTTGTGACCTGTGGTTTTAATGTGTTGGACTAGTGAGGAGGTGTGTTCCAGCTTTTTTACTGCATTTAAAATGCATGAAGCCTGATGATGGCAGATGAGATTCTGCTGAAACGTTGCGACAACTTTAAAAGCATTACAATAACGTGGGATAATACCCGAAGGAAGCTGAACTGCATTCATGTAAGTACCCGCGAAAACTTAAAAACACACACATATATAAATATATAAATATAAATATATATATGCTGTTCAGCTTCCTTCGGGTATTATCAGGCTTCTGTACTGAGTTTGTATGTGGGTCAGGGTCTGACCCTGACCCACATACAAACTCTATACAGAAGCCTGATGATGGCAGATGAGATTCTGCTGAAACGTTGCTACAACTTTAAAAGCACTACAATGACGTGGGATAATACCCGAAGGAAGCTGAACAGCGCGCGCGCACACACACACACACACACACACACACACACACACACACACATATATATATATATGTGCTGTTTAGCTTCCTTTGGGTATTATCCCACGTCATTGTAGTTCTGTTAAAGTTGTAGCAATGTTTCAGCAGAATCTCATCTGCCATCTTCAGGCTTCTGTATGGATATGGGTCTATATTCATACAGAAGCCTGAAGATGGCAGATGAGAGTCTGCTGAAACGTTGCTACAACTTTAACAGAACTACAATGACGTGGGATAATACCCGAAGGAAGCTAAACAGCACACATGTAAGTACCTAAGAAAACATATATATATATTCATTCTTAAGTTTTCGTGGGTACCTACATGTATGGTATTCAGCTTTGTTCGGGTATTTTCCCACATCATTATTGTTGTGCTTTTAAAGTTGTAGCAACATTTCGGCAGAATCTCATCTGCCATCATCAGGCTTCTGTATAACAGATGAACACAATACAGAAGCCTGATGATGGCAGATGAGATTTTGCCGAAATGTTGCTACAACTTTAAAAGCACTATAATGACGTGGGATAATACCCGAAGGAAGCTGAACAGCACGCACGCGCACACACACACACACACACACACGCATATCTATCTATCTATCTATCTATCTATCTATCTATCTATCTATCTAT
>BLBF01000003.1:11145960-11178156 GCA_015471245.1 Laticauda colubrina
TATCTATCTATCTATCTATCTATCTATCTATCTATCTATCTATCTATCTATCTATCTATCTATATTCATTCTTAAGTTTTCGTGGGGTACCTACATGTATGGTATTCAGCTTTGTTCGGGTATTTTCCCACATCTTTATAGTTGTGCTTTTAAAGTTGTAGCAACATTTCGGCAGAATTTCATCTGCTTCTGTATAACAGATGAACACAATACAGAAGCCTGATGATGGCAGATGAGATTTTGCCGAAATGTTGCTACAACTTTAAAAGCACAACTATAATGATGTGGGAAAATACCCGAACAAAGCTGAATACCATATTATACACACACACTTACACACAAACACATACACATTGTTCAAGGAAATGTATCCAGGGAGTTCATTTATCTTGGCATCAAATAACTCAAAATGCTATGTAACAGAGACAAAGAGTAATTTTAGCTTATCAAATATTAAAAATTATTATAATAATTTTTCTCTTTGTGAAACTAAAACTTGCATAGCCATATTTCACCACAACAAATTCAGATATTATGAAAAAGGAGGTATTGAATCCAAAGCAGAATATTACATATATTAAAACTATTATGCTTATGTTATATTAATATTTAATGCAGCATTTTAAAATTCAGAAATTACCTTACATAACTAAGCACATGAGTTCCTGGGGACAAAATAATGGATTTGGAACTGTGTTTAATGCCATGGTGATAGAAAGCAATGTTTGGGGTGTATAATTGTATTCATGGCATTTTTTGAATATTTGTTGTAACTTCAAATGTTCACTAAATGAGTGGTTGTAAATTAAGCACTACCTGTAGCTTACATTCTAAAATTCCCCAGGAAAGGGAACAATAATAGCATGTCATATAAAGTGGAACAAATAGTGTTATAATAGTAAATATATTCCAACATGGAAATCATCAAATATTCCTGTAGTAATACAAATTTCATTCTTGAATGAGAATAAACTAACTTACTGATAAATACTTTTTTTAAAAAAAGAAGAATCATTTTGTTGACTGGAAAAGACTGCACTGGTTTCAGCAGTCAAGGTTCACTTTTAACTAATAATAAAGATGAAGGAATTCTTGCTTTTAGTTGTTTTAAAACATCTCAAATATAATTTTTGATAGATTGGGTTACAGTTAAGTTCACTTGGGAAGAAATATTTTGATGTTTTTATTTTTGAAAAAGAAATTGCTTACATAAAACTCTTTTGCCTGTATAAAATAAGGTTTTAAGCAGATGTGGGATTATCCTTCCATGTCCTGGAAATTTATTCCTTGCATTTTTAAGCTCTAATATGTTTTGTCCCTTCAAAAGGTTTGTTAAGTGCAGTAGTGCTACATTGTGTGTGCTCAATTATGACTCACACAGTGAAGGACTTTGTTTTGAATTATATCCAAACAATGGCAGAACATTTCGGCTTTGACATAGCACATGTTTTAAAAATACACACAAGTACTTTAGATTTAATTCTCTGCTATTAAGAAATTTGGAAGATTGTAATATTTTGCTTCTACGATATTATGGCTTTATGCCTGTGTGGTTTGACAGTATAACCTATTTATAGTGCTATATATAGACACATAATAGAGAGACACTATAACCTGCTTGCAATTCTTTTCTTTTGTTTTTTTGGGGAAAAAGCCCTTTGGCCAGAATAGAATAATTGATTCTGGAGACTACTAATTTTTCTCTAGCGTTGTATTAATTAAAGGGGCTCTTGATTGAATATTTCATTATTTTCTTTTTGTTTAAAAGGCAAGTGGATTTACAGAGGCTAAGTTATTAACTGTAGGACTGCTGCTCTTTTTTTTAATCAGAGATTTAAAAAAACCTTTTGAATCAACTTTGATTCCTGGTGATTGCCTGAAGAAGTCTTGCAGTTTTCTTGGCCAGATTTGAGAAGCTTACTGTTGTCTCCTTCCTAGGGCTGAAAACGTGACTGGCCCAAGCTTTGTGTCTTTGGTGGGACTAGAATTTTCAGCCTCTTGGTTTTTAACCCACTACCTTACTACACCAAACTGTCTCTGTCTCTCCTCTTTATTTCATCTAGTTTCCACCAATGATAACTATCAGTGGATTGACATGAAATTTTATAGGAGGCAAGACAATCATGATTTTTAAAACAAGGCACCCACATCACCCAGAACAGCTGGCAAACTGTACTGTAAAGAGTGTGGAAATTGTGGAATGGAACTTCTAGTTTTATCCAGAGGAATGTGTTGTTTCCTTCCTTTGCTTTGAGACAGAAATTAAGGCAAACTTAACATGACTGAACTCCAGTTTACTACGCTACTTTTCCGTGGCTAATCTCCCATTAGAGCAGAGAATCCAGGAGTTTCCCGTCAAGCTACCTGTTTCCATTTTGCCATCCAGTGCTGCAGGCCCATCAAGCACCAAACTCTTTATCTGGAGAAATTCATCTGGTTCGTCTCCGCCAACCACAGTGAAACCAAAGCCTCTGCTGCTTTTCCTCAGTTTGGTGTGAATGAACTTCCCTTTCAGTTCAGATGGGTTCCGGGTGAAAAATGGTTTCCCTGCTGTGAAAATTCCAGAAGTTTATAAATCAGGAAAAATAAATGCACTAATTTCTCTACAGTATCCTTCTCTTCTCTAACTTCTGCCAGCAGAGCAATTAACTAACCTCCCATCAGCACTGATGATGTTCATTTGGTAATGAAATGTCTGCAAGAAAACAACCAAACTGAGAGAACACCAAAGACCCCTTATTTCAACAACAAATATTTTCCTCTATCAATGAATTAACCCTCAGAAGGACTAAATGTTAGAACTTGATTGAGCTTTCCTCTTATGAGATGTTTGCCCACACCCAAACATTGAAAAATACAAGGAATATCAAATGGGAAAATCTATAGTGTAAAACTTAGGACAAATCCATGGGATTCTGCTAAATAATTATGAGGTGGTCATACCTCAACGGAACTGAGACCCAGAAAATATTGCTGATTCCAGGTTTCAGATGAAACAAATTCCAGTCAGGAAGAGAAAGTCAAATCTGATGTGCACTTTTCATTTTCTGAATTCACAGCATCATTTACTGTTTACTATACCATTTACTTCTCAATTGCTTACTATCTTTCTTTTCTTATGTTGGCTTCTGCCATTGATGCCCCAGTACAGCACCTACCACAGGTCTACTCACCATTTAATTTTTCCAGGCCTCTTTCCCTCCCTTCTCTCAGATACCAAGATTGCTACTATTCTAACATGACTTATTCCAATGGCCTGTCAGCTGATCTTCCCTGCACCTTATCTTCACCCTATAAGGGAATGTGGGAATGACCTTGGGAGACATTAGATAGAGACAGGAAGAATAGAGACAGTAGACTTGAAAAAGGACTGTCCCTGGTTTTCAGAGGAGTAGAAGTGAGGGACAGGAGAGATATTTTAATAGAATCTATTAATAGAATCTTGCAATGAAGATCAAAATAGTGTTCGTTGTCATGCTTCTTATCTGGACTAAAATCAATGTGTAACAGCCACGATGAAGAGCAGACAGGCAGAAGACCAGTAGGCAGCATACATGAACACCAATTAGCAGCCAGAAGACATTATGAAAACTTCTTAATCTCACAAGAAACAGACTCAACCATAGTTTTAAGTGAAAAATTGTGAGCATGCAGGGTGTCAAACTCACAGCCCTCAGGCCGGATGTGTCATGTGCTGGTCCCACCCCCTACCGGTTTAGTGAAGGGGGAAAAAGTCCCGATATATTACATGATGCTGCCATGACAATGCAAGTTTGTCACCCCATCCTAGAGCAAGCAAAATTAAAAAACACTAGGGAACTACTGGATGATTGACATTCATAAAAATCTATCAGAGACATACAGAAAACCCCCCCACATAGATTCCCTTTTGTTTTTAATTCCTCACCTGTTCCACCATTAAAAAAAAAGGATATACCATTCAAAAGACCCAATAGTAAAGTAAGAAGGAATCACATCCTCTCCAGCAACCAATACCCAGATAAGGAGGGATTAATACTAGACAAACTATCAAGAAGGAAACAATACTCTAATCAAGGAATTGCCAAAGAAAGAACCACACTGGTAAATCAAGCTACCAAATATAAACATGAACCCTGCACTGATTCATAAAGATGATATAACCTAGTCAGATCATGACAGATCTGGAACAACCAAACAACCAAGCTCAGGGAGTACCAGGGACAGCACAATTCAACCCCTTTCTTTCTTTCTTTCTTTCTTTCTTTCTTTCTTTCTTTCTTTCTTTCTTTCTTTCTTTCTTTCTTTCTTTCTTTCTCTCTCTCTCTCTCTCTCTCTCTCTCTCTCTTTTCTCTCTTTGTCTCATTTACCTACCTACCTACCTACCTACCTCTACTATCCACCCATCTGTCTATATTCTCTTCTATTGTAGCATTAGAGCAGTCTTAATTGGCAATGTGACATGTACTTCTTTATGCAATTAATCTTAAGTTGTTGGAAAATCAAGCAATTTGCAGCACATGTTCAACAGACTATTGTATAGGATACAATGAGAAGCATGGATGTTATGTAATACATAAATGGTGAAAAATTAGAGCAAGTGTGTTGTTAGAAGGGTGAATAAAAACATGGGGAAATGGATAATAAGTGTTTAAATTTTCAAATGCTGGTAGAAAGGTAGCGAGCAGAACAAAGTCTGTGCAAAGAACATTTGTGGAAAAAAATGGCTGTGCATAAGAGTGTACTATTATCTAATATATTTTATGGAAGTGATATTTAGACCTGTTTGGAGAAATAGAAAAGTAAGTTGAATGCAACAAGAATTAAAACTATTGATTGATTTGACATGACTTGATTTGATTTGTTGGGTATCCATCTCGCCTAAGTGACTCTAAAGAGATAGAAGATGGTCCAGTACAATAAAGCCAAGGAGGGACATGAAGTAACAGGAGCTATATCAGTGTGGACTGAACACAGAAATGTTTGTTAGCCCAAAAGAGGCAAGATTGAGTTGCCTTGTCCATGGAATAGAATTGAAAGGGATTGAAACTGAAAACTTATGAAGGAGGAATAAATAAAAGGAGACCGAGAGTAAGATTGAGAAAGTTATAGTTGGATGGAGTTGATGAGATTTTCAGAAAGGAAGAAGTGTGGAGTTAAAGAACAGAAAGCATCTACAGTGTAATGTATAAATGGGACAAAAAAAAGTTTGTTTGCAAGGCTGCAATTGTATAAATGGAATTGCTATTAAATAGATTTAATTATGTTTCCATTTCCTTTTCTTTTTATCGTATACCTTTAATTTATTATTTCTTACTTCTTAGTTATGCTCTATAGAGTGCTGTTGACCCTGGGTATGGCTTGGTAGTCATGTGACTAGGTGGACATGGCTTGGTGGTCATATTATTGAGTTGGTGTGGCCAACTCAACATCACTCACATCGAGGCATGCATCTCCTCTCCTGGCCTCTCATGATTGTGGGGATGTTGCAACAATTGTAAGTGTGAAAAATGGTCATAAGTCACTTTTTTCAGTGCCACTGTAACTTTGAATGGTCACTCCACACAAAGTGGAGTGCCAGCAAAGGAGGGAAAAATAACTCCGGAGAAGTTCCTGAGACAGGAAGTCTACTCATGCCAAGAATATAATAAGGGTTAATGGAGAGGCAATTTCTGTAAACAACACCAGAATGTTTCCTTCCTGCCTTCCTTACAGGATTAGGCCAGTAATTTCTTCTAACAACCGGTTCTCCAAACTGCTTAGAATGTTAACAACCGGTTCTAGCGAATAGGTGTGAACTGGAAGAATCCCACCCCTGCCTGAAAAGTATGAATATACATATATAATCTATATAATATCAATTAAGATAAAATAAATTTTGAATAAAAGGGGTGTATTGCATGCCAGCTTTGCATCATTTTTGTATATATTAATTTCTTGTTGTATTTCTGGTGCACCATCACTGGCAATTAAAGCCCCAGTTTTTATCAGCTGAAATTGAAAGGCCAGGTATGTGTTTAACCTGGCCTATGAATGGCTCACACACGCTGAGACTATGATTCAGCCTCTTTGACAAAATGGTGGGTGCATTTGAGATCAATAAGCTTTCCCCAGGTTTCTTTTGGAGTAAAGCTCTCCAAAATAGCTTCAAAGCTTTTGAAATTATATATTACAGCTTTTCTAATTAATGGGCAATTATACATTGTTCGTTAAATACATTTTAGAGGAACAACAATTAAAAGGCAGAATTTTCCACGTGAATAAACTACCTTTTTTTGAATTGGCTGCTTTTGCAGAAAATCTCTCCAAATATTTTCATAGTTCCAAAGGAACTCAGGAGGAGTTCTATGGCCTGTTTTAAATTATTCAATCAAAAGCGTGATTGAAATGAAACAAATAATAAAGTATAGCAGATCTTGATTTGTATGTGCATATTAATTCAACAGCAACAGGAAAAAAAATCTTAAATTGGTTATTCCCAAGTATTCTAAGTCAGAACATCTTCAATACTTTCTTCTTATATTAATGCTAAATAATCCAAAACAGAGTAATATTGTACTTCTTCAAAAGATAAATCTGTCCACAAAAATTAAACCAGATCAATGATGTATTTATCCTCTGATTGAATCTAGGAAGACTTTAAGTAGGGGATGTGGTAATGTCCATAGCCTCTCCCCATAGATAGTCTCTTGCCACCCAGCATCTGAATTCCCATCCTTTAGTCAAAATTTCTTGTTGCATGTTATTAATAACATATCGTATATACAATAACATAGTGAACTTCTATACTGCAAGTACATTTGGTTGGTACCAAGTTGCAGATGCCCAATATTCTCTAATTCTCCCTTTCCCATTTCAGTTTGGCATCCTCAAACATGTTGGAAAGGGTAGACTGAAGTGCAGCTTTTCACGAGTACAGAATTTTTTAGTAGAAAAGAGAGAGTACAAAGCTTCCTGCTTTAATGGCTTCCAAAACTTGAATCTGAGCATTTTCTTGCTACTCTGAGCATCTCAAAGAATGAGCAGGTAAGAATGTAACTTTATGGAAAATAATATTCTTCTCAGAATAGAGGGCAATATCAGTTTACACTAAAAAAAAACACCTCTATATTATTACATTGTTCTGAATTTTATATTATTACATTGCCTGAAGTTTGGTAAGACCTTAGATACCCTTGTCTGGTTTAGTTTAGACACACTGGAAAGGAGAGATTAGATATGAAAATTGCATATAATCTTGTCCAATTATGTTATACAACTATGGCATTTTCTATTCCTGTTATTCTAGACTTTCAATGATCAGAAAGTTACTTCTTAGGATGAATAGTAGGAATTAATAATATTGAATTAATAAGCATTATAAGATAGTCCTTGACTTACAACCACGATTGAGCCGAAAATTTCTGTTGCTAAGCAAGACAATTATTAAGTAAGTTTTCCCATATTTTATGACCTTTTTGCCACAGTTATTAAGTGAATCACTGTAGTTCAGGAGTGGGATTCTACCAGTTCGCACCTATTCGCCAGAACCTGTTAACATTCTAAGCAGTTTGGAGAACCGGTTGTTAGAAGAAATTACTGACCTAATCCTATAAGGAAGGCAGGAAGGAAACATTCTGGTGTTGCTTACGGAAACTGCCTCTCTGTTAACCCTTATTACATTCTTGGCAGGACTAGACTTCCTGTCTCAGGAAATTCTCTGGAGTTTTTTTTCCCCCCTTTGCTGGTACTTTACTTGTGTGGAGTGACCATTCAAAGTTACAATGGCACCGAAAAAAGTGCCTTATGACCATTTGCAGCATCCCCACAGTCATGAGAGGCCAGGTAAGGAGATGCGTGCCTCAACGTGGGTGATATTGAGTTGGCCGTACCCAGCCAATAACATGACCACCAAGCCATGTCCACCCAGCCACATGACCACCAAACCACACCCTCCACCTAAGCCATGCCCACAGAACCAGTTTGTTAAAAATTTTGAATCCCACCCCTGCTGTAGTTGTTAAGTTAGTAACTCAGTTGTTAAGTGAATCTGACTTCGCCATTGACTTTGCTGTTCACAAAAACTGTTCACATGACCCCTGGGCACTGTAACCATCATAAATAGGAATCGGTTGCCAAGTATCTGAATTTTGATCATATGACCATGGGGATGCTGCAAAGGTGGTAACTGTGAAAAACCATCATAGGTCACTTTTTTCAGTGCTGCTGTAACTTTCAATGGTCAATAAATGAACTGCTGTAAGTCAAGGACTACTTGTATATTCTTATTTGGAGATGATGATCTGGTTGTGATAATCCCAGAAGCATCTAAACTGACAAAAGCCAGTGAGGACAACAAACAATTTTGGAGGGAGGTGTAAAGTTGTGATGAATGTTCCTGAAGGTCTTAAGGTCTAATTTTCAGATAAATATTCTTCTTTTGACACTTTAAAAACAAAAAACCTCTCATTACACTTATAGCAACTTACCTTGTACTGGAACATCTCTAACTGCCTCCTGGTTACTGGGAATATGGTTTGGAACAGGAGGAGGAGCAAGGGGAGGATTCTCTTCAGCCCATTCTGAAAAAAAGAGAAGAAAACAGAGTATTTATTTATTTATTTATTTATTTATTTATTGAATTTATATTGCCGCCTCCCCCACCATGATGACAATAGATCACATGAACCATTTGATGGGCCCAATCTCGCTCTGGGTTCCCCAGGCCCACTGGCAGAACCAGGTCTTCAGTGCCTTCCAGAAGAGTATGAGAGTATTTTTGCTGTTTTCACCATTAAATAGTCCATTGCTTCTACAATCCAAAGGACATTTACATGCCGACTAGAATATTCAAAGCACATTTGTTTTTGAACTGTATCATCTGGAACAGGAAGTGCTATTGGAATATTATATATAGCAGTGGCCCCTCAAGCTTTTTGGGCATCAGGGATTGGTGCCGTGGACAAAGGTTTTTTCTGCAGATTGGAGGGGGTGCAGTTTCGTGTGTTGCATGCATCATGTGGATGGGGCTTTGTTTGTTTGTGCGGTCTGGTTTCTTGCCTTATGTGGACTGCTGCCAGTCCATGGACCAGGGGTTTGGGGGGAGCCCTGATATATAGGATCCAGCCACACAATGAACCACTCTGGTTTTGTACATTGTTAATATAAGCCCATTGCATCGTCCCCTTCCTTTGACTTTCCTCAGAAGGCTTGTCACAATAAATTTTATGGGCATTTCTCAGTGTTCTCAGGAACAAGTGTAGGCAACATCATTAGCCAAGCAAAAGCTGGAAACCTGAATAGGAGACCAACCAGTGGATGGAACATATTGGCCACTATGAGCTACATCACCACCTATCACTGCAGGGGTAAAAAATATCTTAGAATACTTGTTATTTAGACTGCCACCTTTATATTCATTTATTTTGCGTATCAGAAGAGAAAATTGATTATGACTTAAAAATGATTAATGGAAGAAAGTACTGAGATATAACAGATATAATTTATCTATTAAACAAATTTGTCCCCCAGAAATTATTGGAATAATAAACAGCTGGGCTTTGTGGGTGGGGCGACCTAGCCAGAGAGTAAGATAATAGGATGAGATACATGGGATGGGGGTTGGGGGCAGCCAGTGGTCAGAATTATCAGTACGGATGAACTGGTCTGAACTGGCAGCAGCCCACCTCTGATGTGGAGGGATGGAGTCAAGCAAGGGCTGAGCTTAGACTCATTATGCTGCTGTAAACGGCATAAGCATGAATCCATGAAGTCCTATCTGGTCATTCCCAGGGAAAACTAGCAATTTAATGATAAACAATAAAGTTTACACAAGTGGTTTTAGTTGCTTGTACCTGACACTTCCAGACAGTACTTTTACATTTTGATCATTTTTAGCCTTGTATTATTATTTTTTATTTAATTCCTGCACTCTGTAAGCCACCAAGAGTTCAGTTGGTTTCAGGTAGTCAAATAAGAATATTAAATATATACACACACAAACAAATAATGCTACCTTGTTATAATGAATCACTCTAATTTGATATGATATCTGTTTGCTTTGGAACAATTTTAATATAATTTTATGACAATTTGTGCATACAGAATGCAATTGTATTAGCTTCAAGCTGCACTCAAAAAGTTTTTGCAGCCTTATCTTTTTGTCTTTCATAAGTGTATATGTGTCCTTGTGCATGTGTGATTACAAGAACTGTACATGGCATTTTGTCAACTAAACATGTAGAATACCTATCAGGCTCCATTTCTTCCACAAATAGTGCTTTAGACATGTCTCAAGCATGCATATTTCAAATTCAAGTTTCAATAGTTAACTCACAACTCCATAGAATTCTCCATAGAGACCCTCCATAGAGTCCCAAAGAGATTTTTCATAGTGGCCACATAACCATTTAGGTGAGCAGATTATTTGTCTTAAATATTCCAGTTAAATAACCTCATGTTCCCTGTGTCTTCATGCAGTAAGGAAGCCAGGACTGTTCAGTCATTTATCAAAAATATGAAACTTTAGAGAAGTGTGTATGTGTGGCATTTGGCCCTTTTTTCAACCCTAGACATTCTATTCAGGAGGTGCCAACCTTCAGATGGTTGCGGTGGAGGCTGTGCTGGCAGGGGCTGCTGTTCAAGATGCTTTTTCCTTTTTGCTTCCAGAACTGGATTCTCATATTGTGTTTTCCTGTTGATATGGCTAAAACAGAGAAGCAAACACAGCCATTAGTAAGGAAACTCTTGGTGCAAAGTGCAAAAAAGGTAGGGAGACTTAAGATTTTTTAAAAACACAACAGGGCAAACATTAGATGTAAAATCTGCAGGAGCAATGCTCCTTTACTCCATGCCAAATGTTGATCTATGAATTGCAACAACTTATCTGACATAGCAACTTTCAAATATTCTAACAAAAGTACAAACCAAGGTAGGTTTGAGTATGGTTTGGCTTGGTGAAGTTTCAAATAATTAGCTTCTCTAAAATATCTGATCAAAACAAGGAATGGTCTTAAATTACCTAATTTGTGCTTCATCTGCTAAGGAAACAAAAAATTGGAAGTCTGTTAAAAAAAACCCTATGGATACAGTCCTGATTTAAAAAAATAGAAATTGGAACTTCTCAGATATTTCATGTGATGATCCAGGGTGGGATACAAAACAAACACAGTCACAAAAACCCAGTGAAGTCCCTTTTATTCCTTTTTTGTTTTAATAATGCTTTATTGAATTTTTTTTTCTATTTATACATAATACCAATAGTTATTAAACAGCGCTGTGACATTATATATACATTTATATGTCCTATTAAAACTTACAATGCATAATACTATTATACCTTCTTATTTATTATATACATTATTTACATTTTCTGTTTTTATATCTATTATCTATCCAAATAAACCATGTTTCCCATACCGCATTGTATAGTGTCTGTTTTCCCTTTTAATTCCATAGTTAATTTAGCCATTTCCACCCACTCTATTTTTTTTTTTTTATTATTAAGCCTTCAGGTGGTATACAGTTTTCCTTCTAGTACTGAGCATATGAAATTCTTGCTGCTGTTAATATATGTAATATAAGTTATTTTATCTTTCTATTATAGTTTTTTTTTTTTAATTATTCCTAAGAAGAATAATTCCGGGACAAAATCAATTTTGTTTTTAGTTTACTCTTCTAGCCATGTTTGAATCATTTTCCAATATTTTTTCGCTTTGGGGCATATCCACCAAGAATGAAAGAAGGTACCTTGCTGTTGTCCACACTTCCAACAATTTGGTTTTAAGTTTGGGTAAATCTTAGACAGTCTTGAAAGTGCCAAATGCCAATGATAGAACATTTTATGTTGGTTTTCCTTATATGCCACTGATTTTGTTATTTTATAATTCACACTTCAAATCTTTTCACATTCTTCCAGATCAATAGTATGTCCAACATTCCTACCCCATGCAATCATTGTTCCTTTCACAATTTCTTCCACTCTTTCAAATTCTAATAAATGTTTCTATAACTTTGAAAAATAATTTCTTCACTGGGCCAATCAAGATTTTATCTAGTTTTTGTATTTCATTATCTATTCCAAATTCCCCACTGTCTTTTTTATATCTTGTTTGAATTTACATATAGGTCCACCAATCCAGTTTTATTCCCTGCTCTTCCAATTTCTGTCTGCTCTTTAAGTTCCCTTGGTCATTTAGAATTTCCCTATACCTAGCCGTTTTTTTAACCACCATTATATTGGGGTGGCCCTTTTATTCCTTCACTTTGCTTTCAAGCTCCAAATATCCTTGATGGAAGACAAAAAACTCCCACACAAACAGTTACAAGGAGGAAAAAAGCAACACAAACCAGGCAAGATAAGGGCTGGAGGACGTCCACAGATAACAGAATACATACTGGGAAAGACGCCAAACTCAGGGGGGAACCATAAACTAGAGATATTTCTACATTTTGTTTCCAGCATTCGCCCGTACACAAGTCCATCCTCTTATTCAGTTGTCACATCTGCAGCCCATGAAGAGGATCAAGGCTCTTCCTCCTGAGTAGGATCAAGGCCCATCTCTCCCTTACCCTCTCCTTCCTGTGTGCCCTAGGATGGAGAGGGGATGGGCCTGGGTCCTCCTCTGGCTTCTCAGCTGGCCTCTGCCCTTCCCCAGGTTCCTCCCCAGCTTCCAAAGCCACACTTCTGCTGTTCCTCCTCTCCCTCAGAGTTAGTCTCCACCAGGAGCATAACATTTCACCATAAATTCAGAAGACTATGTAAAAAAATGGAAACATATTCTTTATTATATAGTCCTCAACTTACAACCACAACTGAGCCCAAAATTTATGTTGCTAAAATAAGTTTTGCCCCATTTTATGAACTTTCTTGCCATGGCTGTTAAGTGAACCACTGCAATTGTTAAGTTAGTAACAGGGTTGTGAAGAGAATCTGGCTTCCCCATTGATTTTGTTGCCCGAATGGCACAAATGGTGATCACATGATCCCAGGACATTGCAACCATCATAAAGACATACAAGGTTGCTAGGCATGCAAATTTTGATCACACGACTATAGGAATTCTACAAAGGTTGTCACTGTGAAAAATGGTTGTAAGTCACCTTTTTCAGTGCCATTGTAACTTGGATGGTCTTAACTTTAGTGAATGGCCTTTAAATGAACTATTGTACTACCTGTATTATAAAATTAAACTGCTACAAATATCTTAATAGAGAGGTTCTGTTAGGGATAACATTGTTTACCCTAACTGGTTTAGGTGAAATAATAACTATGAATCATAGTTAGTGTATGGTAGAGTGTATACAGCTTTAACTGTGAAATAGCAATTAAAGGAGTGGTTAAGAAAACAATATAAAAGTAGCAAGACTACGGCTTGCTCTCTCTCTCTCTCTCTCTCTGGCTTTGATGATCCCTGATCACTGCTTGGAATCAAGACTGCATTGCTCGAACGGGAGAGACAACAAAGGACTGATTTGTAAGTGAACTGACATAGTATATTCTACATGGACTTTGCTAACTGAATACCCCTGAATGGACTGACTACATGGTAAATGAATATTGGACTGTTATTTGACTATGCTATAAACTTATACTGGAATAAACTATATTCTTGATAGCACAAGCGTATCTGTTATTTTTACTGTATGTTAATAAACATACAAGCTTAGCTCACTCATATATCTGTGTGCCTATCTGACTAACGCTGCACATTCTGTTTAGCTTGTCTCTCTAACCCTGGTTGGGGAACACAGGCTTAACACTGGTTATGGGCCCAGAGGCTGAAAAGTCAGTTTAAATAGGATAAAACAGATTTATGTAAAAGGTGAGAGTTTGTGTTGTTATACATTACAGTAAACAGACAGCTGTGTTTTATTAATTATATTTTTATATCCATATAAGAAAACATGGCACAAGTCAATCTACAAAGTTTGTGCCTTATATCCAAGCTGGATGGAACAAACTATGTATCATGGTCTACAAAATGTAGTCTACTTCTACGAAGAGAAGGTCTGTGGAACATAATTGAAAATCCACCAAACGTAGAAGAATGGGATCCAGAGGATGAGGAAGACAGACTAAAGATAGAAGAATTTAAGCATAAAAATCAACAAGCCATTTGCATAATTGCGTTAACCTTAACTGATCAACAGCTTGTTTATATCCACGGAGAGAAAACGGCTTTTGGGTGTTGGCAGAAGCTGAAGAGAATTTATGTTCGAGATAATATTGGTGCACACATAAATCTAACACGGAAGCTTTTCAGGACGCATCTCCAAACAAATGGTGATATGCAGAGTCATTTAAAAACTATGAAAAGCATTTTCCAAGAATTACATGAGAAAGAGCTTATATTCTCTGAACAACATCAAATTTACATAATTCTATCTTCCCTTGATGAAAGTTATGATAACTACGTAACTTCACTTGAAATTTTGCCAAAGGAAAATTTAACTTTAACTGATATAACTGGCAGATTGATCGAAGAGGCCAGAAGAAGGCATGAAAGAGATGAATTAAGGAGGGAGCAACCTCAAAAAGAAGATAATAAACCTCTTACTGCATACGCAATTAAAAAGTGTTTTAATTGTGGAGGAAGAGGACATTTGGCAAGATTTTGTAAAAAGGCAAAATGCCAGAACGCTGGCCAGAATACTAAAAATCATCAAAAGATAAATAAACATTTAGAGTTAGCCATGTATACTAACGGAGCTGTAAAAAATAATTTATGGGTGGTTGACAGTGGGGCATCCCATTGTATAACAAATGATAACAAAAATTTTATTAAAATGTCCCAGAGTACACAGCAGATATCGTTAGCCAATGGCTGGAAACTGAAAGCTAAAGGTGAAGGTATAGCATATTGTTCTTTTATAAAAGAGAATGTAAAAATGTTATATGTACCACAACTTAAGTTTAATTTAATTTCAGTTAGAATTTTGGTTAAACTAGGATATGTAGTTACATTTAGGGGAGATAACTGCATCATTGAAAAAGAAGATAAGAGAATAACTGCATCTTTAAGAGATGGATTATATGTGTTAAATGATGATGGTTTAAAGGTGGCTAACACAATTTATGAAAATAAGAAACCTCATGACGAATGTATTCACTTGTTACATAGAAGGCTAGGGCATTTAAATTTTAAAATGCTTAAGAAAACTGTTGAATTGTCTAAGGGAATAAGTTTGAAATCTTGTAATAAGTATTTACAATGTAATGCCTGTAATCAAAATAAGAGCAGGGTTATACCGGCTAATAGAATTGATGGATTTATTACTAAAGAGCCTTTAGAAGTAGTATTTGCTGATTTAATAGGTCCGAAAAAACCAAGTGTAGGAGGAGCTCGCTACATACTAAGTAACTAAGTATAATGGACCACTATTCTAAATATGGGTTTTGCTATTTAATGAAGAGCAAAACTGAAACATATCAAAATCTATTTAATTGGTTAAAATTCTCAGAAAGAAAAACTAAAAAGAAATTAGTAACTCTCATCACAGATAATGGTACAGAATTTACAAATAATAAATTCCAGAAGAGACTAAGATTGTTAGGTATTCAACATAAAATGTCTGCACCATATAGGCCACAACATAATGCCTTTATAGAGAGAAGAGGCCAAACATTACAATCAATGGCACGAACTATGATGTCTGATTCAGGATTACCTGACAATTTATGGGGAGAAGCAATAATGTGTGGTAATCATATATTAAATAATGTTGTTAATTCAACAACAGGTGAATTACCATTCACACTGTGGCATGGTACAAAACCTGATTTAAGTTACATGCACACATTTGGAGCACCAGCATGGGTGCATATCCCTACACAACTTAGATACAAAGGACAGCATAGAGCTAAAAGATTGATTTTTGTAGGTTACACATGTAATCATAAATCTTATAGATTCTGGGAACCAGGTACATCTAGAGTTTACACCAGTGCTAGTGCAAAATTCCTAGAACATGTAGGATGGAATAGATTAGAGCAAGATTTAAATAATGAAGTATTTATTGAACCCTACAAAAGGCAGAAAGATGAGATTAGCTATAAGAAGAGTCCAATTAAAGAAGAAGTCCACGAAGAGCAAATAGGACCAGAACAAGAGGAAATAGTTGATCAGGAAGAGTTACATGATCAAGAACAATTAATAGAGGAAAGGCCACCTGTAAGTCCTATAATACCTAGACGTACTACACGTGTAACTAGACCACCTGATAGGTATCAAGCAAGTATAGTTTGCCAAGTAACTAAAGTTCCAACTAGTGTAGATGAACTTAGGATGTATCCTGCTAAGGATCAGGAGAATTGGCAAAAGGCTATAGAAAAAGAACTAAATTCATTAAAGGTAATGAAAGTGTATGAAGATGCCAAATTACCTCCAGGAGAAAAATCCATTGGGTGCAAATGGATATTTAATGTAAAAACTGGAAATGATGGGACTGTTACACATAAAGCTAGGTTAGTAGCTCAAGGATTTAATCAAACTGCATCTGATGATGATGAAGTTTTTGCGCCAAGCCTTAAAGCTACATCTTTAAGAGCAGCATTAGTGTGGGCAGCTAAGAAAAACTATGTCATTAATCATTTAGATGTAGAAACTGCTTATCTACATGCACCATTGCAGCACACTATATATTTAAGAAAACCAATTGGTATAAAAGAAAATAATGTAAATAATAATGATTGTTGGAAACTCAAAAAGAGTCTTTACGGGTTGAAACAATCTGGGTTTGAGTGGAACCAATATATTGTGAAAGAGTTAAACAATATAGGTTTTAAATCTGGTTTAGCAGATCCGTGTGTGTTTAAAAGAGAAAATAATGGAACGGTGTCATTATTATTATTATTTACTGATGATATTGCTTTAATAACTAAGACTAATAATGAAGCTAATGAGATTATAGCATTATTAGCCAAAAAGATAAAAATAAAGCATTTAGGTGAAATTAAAAGGTATCTAGGATTGACAATTAATAAAACAAATAATGGTTTTAAGATATCTCAAGAAGATAAAATTTGCCAATTAATTAAAACTTATAAGATGGAACTTTGTAAACCGGCAAAGACTCCAATGAGTCAGGAAGTTTGCCAAACTAATGATCAAAGTCCCAAATTTGATAAGTCCATATATCAATCTTTGATTGGTAGCTTATCATATATAAGCAATTGGTCAAGGCCAGATATAGCTTACAGTGTAAATCAGCTGGCACGTTTTAATTCAGATCCAAAAGAATATCATTGGAAATCCTTAAAAAGAATATTGAGATATCTTAAGGGAACAATAAACCATGCATTATATATAGAACCAAAGGGTGATTTGAGTCTTAGTGCTTATGCAGATGCAAGTTTTGCAACTGATATAAACACTAAAAAATCAACATCTGGGATGGCTATATTATTTGGTAAGACACTAATAGGATGGAGGTCAATCAGACAACAGCATATTAGCTTATCTACAATGGAGGCTGAATTTTCATGTCTGTCATTATTATGCACTGATTTGATTTTCTACAAACAGTTATTGTTGGACATGGGTATAACTATAAAAGATTCCATTATGGTATATGAGGATAACCAAGCAGCTATAAAGTTAGCTACTAGTATTGCTGTAAAAACTAGATCAAAACATACTGACTTAAGATATTTGAATGTAAGAGAATCAGTGAAAAATGAATTAATAAAATTGGAATACTGCATGTCAGAAGAAAACATTGCAGACCAATTTACAAAAGCTCAAGGAGCAACTAAGTTTAAAGAAAGTTGCGAAAAATATTTTCTAAAGATGTAAATGATTCATAGTTATTATGTAACCTAAAAGGGGAGAATGTTAGGGATAACATTGTTTACCCTAACTGGTTTAGGTGAAATAATAACTATGAATCATAGTTAGTGTATGTTAGAGTGTATACAGCTTTAACTGTGAAATAGCAATTAAAGGAGTGGTTAAGAAAACAATATAAAAGTAGCAAGACTACGGCTTGCTCTCTCTCTCTGGCTTTGATGATCCCTGATTACTGCTTGGAATCAAGACTGCATTGCTCGAACGGGAGAGACAACAAAGGACTGATTTGTAAGTGAACTGACATAGTATATTCTACATGGACTTTGCTAACTGAATACCCCTGAATGGACTGACTACATGGTAAATGAATATTGGACTGTTATTTGACTATGGTATAAACTTATACTGGAATAAACTATATTCTTGATAGCACAAG
Organism: Laticauda colubrina; assembly: GCA_015471245.1. Classification (NCBI taxonomy): domain Eukaryota; kingdom Metazoa; phylum Chordata; class Lepidosauria; order Squamata; family Elapidae; genus Laticauda; species Laticauda colubrina. The sequence goes on from BLBF01000003.1 coordinate 11,164,144, forward strand.
CGTATCTGTTATTTTTACTGTATGTTAATAAACATACAAGCTTAGCTCACTCATTTATCTGTGTGCCTATCTGACTAACGCTGCACATTCTGTTTAGCTTGTCTCTCTAACCCTGGTTGGGGAACCCAGGCTTAACAGGTTCCATGTCCAGAAATTGATACAGTAGGAGTAATCTGTCTCACTTGTAACCTGCATCACTATTAACAACTCATATTCTTCTTCCTCCTTCCCCCAACCTCATCCCAATTTAAGTCAAGCTATTTTCCCAGGCACCCGAAGGCCAGACAAGGAATAATGGATGGAAACTGATCAAGGAGAGATTCAACCTAGAAATAAGGAGAAGTGTTCTGACAGGGAGAACTATCAACCAATGGAATAGAAGTTGCCTTCAGAAGTTGTGTGAGTTTCATTACTAGAGACTTTCAAGAAGAGATCGGACTGCCATTTGTTAAAAATGGTGTAGGGTCTCCTGCTTGGGTGGGATGGGGGGGTTTGGACTAGATGACCTGTAAGGTACCTTCCAACTCTGCTAAATCTGTAAATCCCACATTCCTCAACCTACTCTATGCATCTCTTTTCTTTCTTTTTATTAAAAGAACGACATCCTTCTTTTCAAATGCAAGTATAGTAGTTGGGGCCCTTAACACAATTTTAATCATAGCATTAACCACTATTAACATGACATAATTAAAGAATCAACAGAGCAACAACTGCAACTACAGTCTAATTAAAATTAAATATAATTTCCCAGTTGCTTGGACAAACATGATCCTCACATGAGTAATGTGAAATAGATTGTCCCTAAAATCAAAAAGTTTATTTATTTATTTATCAAATATATTGGCATTATGTTATATAAATATTGAGGCAGATTATTTGCAAAGAATAATTTTATTGTATGCTTATTAGTGTATGTTTGAAGTGGCAATAAAGTTATTCTATTCTGTTCTGTTCTATTTTTCTTTATATCAATATTTATCAGGAAAAAACTGAGTGATTTTTGTTCCATTTTAAAATACCAAATTTGCTCTATAAAGTTTGTTCTAGTTCTATAGCAAACCATGCATGAAATTCAACAGCTGCATGAAACAAAGGCATATTTGTTTCTAAACAAGTAAAGATGAAATAAATTGGCTGATTTGTACATGAAACTCTGTCCTACATGGACTATGTGTAGATACGTATAACTACTTTTGCAGCATAAATATTGAAGGATTACATCTTTAAAAGATGTATATAATTTCCAATGGATAATTTCTTGATAAGGTTACTACTTAACTATAGTAACTACTTGACAATTTATTCATCTCCTATTCCCAAAGAAGCTTCTCAGATCACATTAAAAAATATTCAAGAAACTCTTCCAATTTTTGAAACAGGTTTTGGGAGGCATATGAAATGGAAAAAAAAAAAAGAGGTTCTGATAGGCAGGTGTCCATCATTGATCTCAACTCAGTATCCCTCCAGATTTCCTAGCCATGTGACCAATGGATTCTAACAAGCTGCGGTGCCCCATATATTTGAGGAACATCCTAGTTAATCTCTCGCATAATATATAAATGTAAAAGAAACAGCCATTTGGATGTGCTCGATTCATTATCCAAACTGTGGTCCAGAAAATAGTGGTGGGGTTTCCTATCTATTATAATTAATTATTTTCTCTTGATATTTTCTACAAAATAAATTTCATATTTTAATAATTATCCAATTGTGTCCATAGTACCAAGAAAGTATAATCTAAAACAAATGCACCCAATTATTAAATGTTATTATTATGGAGGGGAGGGGTTTTGAAAATTATCCTTTTACTTTTCTTCAAAATTGCTATAAGTCACTGTTATAAATAGGAATATACTTATATTTAAATGTGCATTTTTATCAAATGAGCAATATGGCTAATGCTGAATACAGATTATTAAAAAGAATGAGGTTATTGCCATCCAGATTAAGCTCATTTAAAAATGATAATAACATAGAAGCTTTGATTTGCTCTTTCATTCTGTATTGAACAGCTAAACACTGCAGAATTGCATGTGACTAATATTGATTTCATACATTTAAAATTAGTTTTTTTAATTCTCCATTATTAAAAGTAATGATTGATACCAATAGGAATTTATTCGGCTAGAAGGCATTTTCTTGCAAAGCATCTTTTTTTAAAAGAACTTCGGGCAATATTCCTTTGCCATATTTTATTTCTAGAGTACAGCTTAGTCAGAATGTTTTATTTCAACTTTGTATTTAGGAACCCTCGGTTTTTTTTGCTTTTGCAGGCTGAAATACTGATTTTTCAACAAAAGATCACTAGGGGGAGCTCAAGAGCAATAAATCACGAATCTTTCTGCCTCATTCTTGGAATCTTTCCTATGGGGTACAAGTGTATGTTAACAAAATACAGCGCTAGAATAAACAAAGGGAAACACAATCAAGACTGCTAATTTGTTTGAATGGCAAATGTGAAATTAAGGTGAAATTCCATGGCAGTTGAACATTATTTGTGGCATGTGTTCCTACAAAGTAATCTGTACAAAAGACTTACTCTACATAGTAGACACCATATACAGGATCTTCAATCTTTTCCCAACCAGCAGGTAGTTCTAGAAACAAACAAACAAACTTTTCTTTAAGCATATTAATTTTGTACATAGAAAAATTCTGCACCCCCCCACTATTTTCCACAAAGCTGCAATGTTTCTTATTTAAAACATACAAATGCACAAATGCAATGACAAAACATTTTTTTTCCAGGAAGAAAATGATTCATTTAAGGCATTCCCACTTATTCTTACTTTTTGATTTAACCAAGCATTCAGACAATGGAATTAACATTTATGGATCCCTGGGTCTTATTTTGCTACTTAAGAGTAAAGAGCATGCAAATCTTGTTCAGAAAGATAGCAAAGTTGTAGTAGTGCAAAGAATGAAGATTAAGAGAAACTTTTGTGATCCAGGAGCTTTTGTGTAACTCTTGTATAATATAAGAACCATGTTACCAATTACATTGAGGTTTCTGATACTGCTATGTAAATTACATTTGAACACTTAAAACATTACAGTGTTATCCAAAAAGACAAACAAAGAACACAGTGGTAGGATTCAAATATTTTTACTACCGGTTCTGTGGGCATGGCTTGGTGGCCGTGGCTTGGTGGTCACGGCAGGGGAAGGATACTGTAAAATCTCCAATCAGAGGTGGTATTTGCCAGTTCTCCAAAGTCCTCAAAATTTCCGCTACCGGTTCTCCAGAACTGGTCAGAACCTGCTGAATACCACCTCTGAAAGAACACATTAAAAGTAAATTCAAAATTAACAAATAATGATTTGGTGATTCGTTGAAGAGGACAAATGACTTCCAAAAGTCTTTCTCTCCAAAACTTTTCTAAAAGTTGAGCTCAAGTTGTAATTTTTAATGTAGCAAAAAGAGAACATTATAGAATCTTCAGCAACAAATTCCATTACATTTAATGTAATAAAGTTTAAATGAAATCACATCAAATTCTGCCTGGAGTGCTAGGACTACAAATCCCAGGATTCTAAGCCATGATGATCCAAAATATTTGGAAGGCCCCTGATTGAAGAAGGCTCCAGGATCTAGCTGATGAGGTCTGACTTGTAGCAAGTACCTGTTAGCTATCAAGGCATTTCATATTTCTATCACAACTGAAATGACTTAGATTCCCAGAGCTGACAGCGCAAATCTCTGTGCACACACCATCATTTTATCATGTTACAAAACTTGTCACTGAATCATTATCCTTTAATCACACCATACAGTAATCTTCACGGTTATAACAACTGCAGGGGGAAAGAGTGCACGAATAAGAGGAAGAGGATTGCAGAGGGAAAGTAAAGAGCTCTGTGCCTGAAGATTTGCTAACTGAAGGCGTAAATACTTCTATAAACATAGGTTAGTTTACAGAGAGAAAGTGTGGGAGTGTGTATCCGAATTTACCTTTTTAATTCCACTCTTTTGTTTTCTTGATTCATGAAAAAATCACTGTAAATCCTGCTGAAGAATACTACTTGAGTGCTGCATTGTCACAGGTGTTGCAATTGCTCTCACTTGTGCTCTGTCTACAGATTTCAAATTAGGGATAGATGCATTGACAGTACTTGTGTTGCAGAAGGGGGTATGTGTATGTGAATATGAGAGAGGCGGGGAGGGGGGGAGAGAGCGCTAGCCAGCCAGTTCAAAATGGAGGAATTTTTTATTATTAAAAAAATAATAATGGCTTCATATCCTTACCTTACTTAAGATTACCAGAGAGTAGAATTTTACAGAAATATATATTATTTTCAATAGAGTATCTCTACTATACGTAAGGATTTGCATTTTTCTACAGGCACACTAATAAGAACCCCAGAAACATTCTAGGCTCATATTACATTAGACTGCATAAAGAAGATTATATGAGGAATTCTTGCCTTTCAAACAAATCTATTTTCTCTATCTCTGTATCTTTGTATCCCTATCTCTATGTTTTTCTATCCCTATCTTTATTTCTCTCTCTCTCTCTTTCTTTTGAGCCATCCATCCATCCATCCTCCAAAGTGCCTGAGGTCAGGACAAGAAGCAATAGGTGGAAACTAATCAAGGAAAGAAGCAACCTACACCTAAGAAATTTCCTGACAGAAGAATTAATCAGTGGAACAACTTGCCTCCAGATGTTGTGAATGCTCCAACACTGGGAGTTTTTAAGAAGTGATTGGACAACCATTTGTCCAATCTGAAATGGTATAGGATTTCCTGCCTAAGCAGGGGGTTGGACTAGAAGATCTCTAAGGTCCCTTCAATTCTGTTATTCTATAGTGTTGGAATTCTGTCTGTCTGTCTATCTATCATCTACACACACACACATGTACACACAAGGAATAGCGGGACATGACATACAAGGGAAATGGAATTAAATAATGCTGGCTTATGACCAGGTGGACAACTGAGCAGCGATCAATTGCCCTGTTGCAATTTTGATATGGTATAACACAAGAAAAAACTCATTTTCTTTCCCTCTCAACTAAAACTATAAGCATAAAGTTTAGGAAAATATCCCAAAAAAGAGATAGTTTATTAGTGGCATAGTGGGGCATATGGGGGGACTGGAAGACAAATGACAAAAAAGAAACTTTTGCCATGGCATTTCAAACTATGCTCTTTTTCTATGTAGTTCAAGATGCCAGATGCAGGTAGAGCCCATCATGCTGCTTGTTTCTTCATTTTGGCAAATCATTGTATTTTGCGAGTGCACTGCTTTTGACATTTAAAGGCATCCATGTGTGAAATAGAGGGGGCGTATCCTAACTTACTCAACCGCAGGATAAGTATTCAAAGATGATCAGAGATCGTATTTTTTTATTCATCAGGAAATACACAGTAGTTAACAGCGCAATCCTTTGCGCAACCAAGGAGGGGGAAAAAAAGTAGCTTAGCTCAGGTAAGTACTATTGTATACAAGATAAAACCTTGCTGTTTATAGAATCAGATGCTTGCACATAAATCTCTGTTTTTCAATGTGCTAGCTGCAGGCTCCAACTAGTGTGCCATACGGACACAAACAGTTCCAGACTGAAAAGGAATTAATCCCTTATAAACACACATGGGCTAATTACTCAAAGTTTATATTGCGAACCCAGAACTGGCTAAAAATCAAGGAAAAATATTGAACAAGTTTTGCTCCACATGTTCCTTGTTTGCAAATAAAAAACAGGTTTCCTCCAAATTCTCCCACCCACACGCTTTTCATGGCATCCATCTGAAGAGTTTTTGGATTTCCTGAGATAATGAAGAAAGGAAATGTGGGGCTAATTGGCAATAGGTGTGATGAGAAAATATTTGGCAACAGAGTTTTTAAAAAATTGGCCTTTTTCAAGTCCCACACAAATGAGGACTCTCTGAGGACAAGAGTCTTACATAAGCTAATGAAACAAACTAACTCAGGATAAAACTTGTATAATGTACTTTGGTCATTCTCCAGCCCCAAATCCCAATCAATAGGATATTTTAATTTATTTAGGAAAGAAATTCCAAGCATCCCCTTAAAAATAAATTATAGGGTGCCCTGGTTAAATCCAGTCTACTTTGAAAGCCATTTTTTTTCTGTCATGCTTTGGTTCCCATAAAAATATTTGGTCCACTTCTATTTAGCTTTTTGAAAGTTTATAATAGACATAGGAAACCCATTCCCCCCTCAATCTATAGAATTTATTTCCAATATTCCACTTGGCTGTAAAGAATAAAAAGATCTTGTGGGGGCCTGCAAACTGGGCAATAGGTCCTATTAATTAATTAGGAAGTGAGGTTGGAGGATTGAAGAAGATATTTTCTCATATGCTATGACCACACGACAAAGCCAGTTTGGGGTAATAATCTAAGGCAGATTATAAACTCAGGAACAGTGAATTTTCATCCTGCCTCAGGCTCTCAAAGCCAGTGGGGTGACTTTGGACCACTCTCTCTTAGTCCCAAAAAGAAAGCAGTGGCAAACTACTTGCAAGAACTTGCCAAGAAAACTATAGGGACTTGTCTAAGGCAGTTCACTAGGAGTCAAGACAGACTTGGAAGCACAACAATGAGAGACCACACACATTTTTTAAAAAATAATAATAGTGAAATACAATCCATGCTAAGTAACTTCCCATTCCCCTTCATCCTACATTCTTTGTACAATATTTCTGTATTCTACACTTAAGGCAGAAATCTAAACAGATAAAAATGTGTGCCTATTGAAGGAAGTGTGCACTTGGCTGAATACATCAGGCTGTCGGTGTTTAGCTTATAAAGGTAAATTACTTGATAAAGTGCTTTAAGAATAAGTAATTATAAGAACTGTGGCCAAATTATCTGAAAGAATTATCAAGTAGATCATCCTAAGTGATCAGATGCTCATGACCCTAACCCACTTCTGCCGAGTAGATCCCAGCTCTTATTTCATTCCTTTTATTTCTGGTTTTGTATGTGCTGCTATTTTTTATAATACTTCTCAGGGTTCAATGTCCTCCAGAGGAACTATTAAGAGTTACTTAATGAATGAAAGTTGAAAGTCCTTCAGCTGTCCAACCATTAAAACCAAGCACAACCAATCAAAGCTCTATGCAAAGCACACACTCTGGTTTTGCACAATGCAGCTGCTATTGATAATTTGCTTAAAATGTGTGTGTTTTTTAAAAAAATATACATCTATTTAAATGTTAACAAAATAAAACATATGAAAAAAGAAGGGTGGGGGAGAATCTCCACATAGCTACAATCATACAGTGATTAAAATGCAGTACTGCAAGCTACTTCGGCTGACTGCCTGCTTCCAGCAGTTCGAGTCTTATGGGCTCAAGACTCAGCCTTCCATCCTTCCGAAGTGGGTAAAATAAGGACCCAGATTATTGGGGACCATATGCTGACTCTGTAAAACCACTTAGAGAGGGCTGTAAAGCACTGTGAAGTGGTATATAAGTCTGCTATTACTTTCTGCAAACCTTTGAAAGTCTCAGATTTTCAAGTCATATGCCATCCAGTCAAGATCAGATCTTGCAAGTTTCCTGACCATAGCAAGGCCATGAATTCATGATACTGGGTTTTAACTAAAAATATTGGGGTTGTTGTTGTTTGTTGGGAGCTTCTGCATAAAACCTAGCACTAGGTATTCTGGAAACTGGCCACCATGGTTTACCTCTGTTGTGGTTTACTAAAGAATTCCTGAGAGCATGTAAGAGATTGGGGCATCATCTTGATATGTATGTTTTTATATGATGCTTTTATAAACATTTGCTTGAGCTAATAACAAAGTCTAAAGCCCTTTATTTTTTGGTGTGCTCATTGTCTCTGGATCCAAAAAAGCCACTTGCCTTGGCAGCTGATCACTGCCATGACATGTGGGAAAATATATAGAGTGGTACTTCAGTGCTTGGGACTTGACACATTTTGACTTGAAAATGTTGTTGTGGCACTCATGTTTGGTACTTGACGCACTGCAACAAGAAAAGGGGGACGGCCATGAAAAATGGACAGGAAGTCAGCCATGCCGGGAAGTTGCTACAAAAGGAAGAAGGGGATTGCTGCAGAGAGCAGGCAGGAAGTCCCCCATGCTGGGAAGATCATGGAAATATTGGAAGTCTTTCCCAGCTGAAACAAAGGGTCACCTGGCAAGTCAATGGTTTATTTGGAACTCATCATTTTTAGTACTCACTGTGCCTCCCAGAACTAATTAATGACAAGTACCAAGGTAACACTGCAGCAAAAAACCCTTCAATAATGTATAATTGTGAGAAAGAGAGAACTATGAACAGAATGGAAAGAGATGCATTAACAGGCATGTCACTATTTTTACATATTGAAAGGCAAGCCAGGAAACATAATTTTCTTTTGCAACTAATTTACTAAACCTTTTCCTTATTTTTCCCCAGAAGGATTGCAAACACATAGTTAAATCAGTTCATCTTGCATCAAGTAAATTACACCTTCCATTCAAAATGTAACTGATGCTTTTTGAATCCCACAGAAGGAATAAAATTCAATAATTGAGCTGCATCGTTTTAGGGTTTCATGGTTATGTAGCATGATGCCAGTTGCATGTTTATTCTAAGTATGCCTAAAAATACTCAGCAACCAGAATTAGGATGGCAATTTAGATGATCTCAAAATGTCAGTTTCAAATTCTAGGTCTTTGCAAGCACATGTTATACTTTAAGCACTGTTTAAGCCATATGGCATCATATATATCCCACAAGAAAAAAAGAAGAACTTTTTGTACCAAAATAGCATAGTCTTTGTATATATCCTGGAATCCTAATGCTGCAGCATTTCACAAAGTTTAACTCAAAATTCAAGTTCCTAATTTAACATCAAAACAAAACAGGAAGGAGCCACTAATTAGAATTATCACTCAGCCCATGGAAAAAGTCCTTTAATGTACTATAACTATATCCAAGTCAAGCAGAAAAAGTTACAATAATGTTATGGGGGAAGAAGGGCACAGATCCCAAAATAACGGGGCATTCATTGATCTCAAAATGTTATTCCTATGCAAATGCTGTTCAGTGCAGAAGCCAAGCTACATGTTGTTATTGCCTGAAATTAAAAAAAAGGAAAAAGTGATACAAAGAAAAAAGATGCTAAGTGGTTAATACGGCAGTCCAACCAATGGAGCAAAAAAAAATGAGAGATGGATGATTTACCTAGTTCACTGTCCAGTTCTTCCGTGTGTACCCCTTCTTCTCCAAAGGAAGAGCAGTGAGATAGAAAAAAAAAATCAAAAGAAACATTCAGACACCAGTAGCAAGCAAGAAATTCCTTCCAGTAAACAGCAGAACCAACACCACGTTTCATACCAACTTAGCCCAAACCCATGCCACAACACTCTGGTTACTAGAAAGCATGTAGCTTTTGACAACTGTGCTAAAGACACATTTGGCACTGCAAAAGTAAAAGCATGGGTCTCCTCTTCAATCCCACAAAGGGTAGAGAAGATTGCAGGACAATCAAAAACATTCAATGATTACAAATCACATGCCCAACGCCCTGATCAAGGGCATTGGGCATGGCAAATTCTTGCATGTTTGGAATTTCCATTCATTTCAGGGAATGGCGGAAAGGCTTAAGTGGTTTCCTGCATGTTATTTTTATGATAATTTGTGAACATATCCAAATCAGAACTCTTCTCTGTATAAGGAACCAAAGTCTCATACTAGGTGAAATTCAGCTGTTTCCAAATCTGGTTTGATAAACTATTACAGGTAGTCCTCAACTTACAACAGTTCTTTTAAGTGACCATTTGAAGTTACAATGGCACTGAAAAAATAACTTATGGTCATTTTTCACACTTATGACCTTTGTAGCATCCCCATGATCATTTGATCAAAATTCAGATGCTTGGCAACTGGTTCCAATTTATGATGGTTGCAGTATCCCTGTGGTCATGTGATCCCTTTTGTGACCTTCTCACAAGCAAAGTCAATGGGGAATCCAGATTCACTTAACAACTGAGTTACAAACTTATCAACTGCAATGGTGATTCACTTAACAACTTTGGCAAGAAAGGCCTTTTGAAAAGGCAAAACTCGCTCAACAAATTTCTCACTTAACAATAGAAATTTTGGGCTCAATTGTGGTGGTAAGTCAAGGACTACCTGTACTTCCATTCCACAATAATTAAAATAAAAACCCTCATGACCAAATATAATTTCCTATTAAATAAAACCATTAATGGAAATGATTAATTATAACTCTTGGGTCAACTTCATTGGAACGAGTTGACACATCATATAATGCATGCTTGCTAGTTGGTATCATCTTAGGACTGCATTTTTAGCCAACATACATAGCTTCAAAATGGGCTAATTGCATGAATTTCAAAGCAAATGTCTTTTACTCTATTCTAAGAAACACTTTCATTTGAAAGTACTTGCAAATAATGTACTCCATTTTAAAATACCACTAAAGCATAGAATTTTTATCTGTAAATGATGGCATGAATGAGTGTTTGTTGTTGTTTTTATATTAAGAAACAAAACTGTAATCAGCAAATGAGAAATGATAAAACTTGCAAGCAAATTATAGGACAGGCATGGATTCATTTGAGCACATCAGTCATGTCTTCTAAAAAGACATGACTTCTCAGCATCAAAACATTAAAAACAAAGTAATGTTCCCAGCTAGATTAATTTATATTTGTAAATAATCTACCAGTCACAATGCAAACAGTATTGATTTGAAGTATGTTTTTTTTTCTAATAAGTATAATAATGTTTTCTCAATTTCAGATAGAGCATACTATGATTCAGGTAGTAGACACCATTTTTAATATAAAAGAAATCGGAATCAATAGAAGGCAATTTTATTGGTAACAAGAATAGGAAAGACTTACCAAAGCCATTTGAACCAAAGGTGCTTTTGAAAAGGCAACTATACTGAAGAAGCTTCTTGGATGAGAAATGAAATCTTTTCAAGGAAAAGAAGAAAAAAAACAGGAAAGCCTAGTTGCCTTTTGAAAAACATCTTTGGGACAACTATGACCTGGATGATTTGAGAATCTCCATAGGCATTTAAAGCCATTTGCAGTTGAAGCAACATAAAATTTAAATGCTTATGAAGATTATGGATCTGTTCAGGGTTGTGCAGTATTCAAGTCCAAATATGCCAACCAATCCCTGCTCGCATGGTCAATTGTGTGGAATGCTGGAATTATCATTCAGGCACATCTGGATGGCTGGATACTGATTAGACAGGACTCAATAAGCCAACAGGTCTAAACTAAGACGTGTAAAGCTTCCCGGATTAAAGACCACCCAATTCCTTGGACGTTATGTCTCAGAACTTCAAGCACTTTGATATATTTATGCATTACGTTTATTACTGAAGTTGTTATAACTGCTGATTGGGAGCCTCCAGAATTCAGTATAAGACAGATGATTATGAAAAAGGTTTCAATAAATGAGTAAATGCCACACTGACAGGGAGTTTTCCATGAGTTTGGGTATGGTTTATAAGTAGTCCTCGACTTACAACACTTTGTTCAGTGATTGTTCAAAGTTACAGAGGCACTGAAAAAAGTGACTTGTGACCGTTTTTCATACCTAGAACAATTGCAGCGTCCCCATGGTCATATGATCAAAATTTGGATGCCTGGCAACTGATTCATATTTGTGACAGTTGTAGTGCTCTGGGGCCATGGGAACAGCATTTGCGACCTTCTGACAGGCAAGATCAATGGGGAAATCACTTTAACAACCCAGTTACTAGACTAGACTAGACTAGAATAACAGAGTTGAAAGGGACCTTGGAGGTCTTCTAGTCCAACCCCTTGTAGGAAACCCTATACCACTTCACAATTTGACAACTGCAATGATTCACTTTCTTGCCAACAACTGTGGCAATCTGAATTTTGGGCTCAATTGTGGTCGTAAGTCAAGGACTACCTCTACAGGTAGTTACAGGTAGAGGACAGATAGAGGACAGGTAGATGTTACAGGTAGAGGACTCTACAGGTAGTCCTCGTCTTACAACAACAATTAAGCCCAAAATTTCCATTGCTAAGCAAGGCAGTGGTTAAGCAAATTATGCCTATTTTACAACCTTTCTTGCCACAGTTGTTAAGTGAGTCACGTCAGTTGTTAAGTCAGTACCGTGATTGTTAAGTGAAACTGGCTTCCCCATTGACTTTTTTTTTGTTGGAAGCTGGCTGTCAACCATCATAAATGCATGTCAATTGCCAAGCATCTGAATTTTGATTATGTGACCACAGGGTTGCTGCAACGATCATAAGTGTGAAAAAAGGTCACAAGTCACTTTTTTTCCCCAGCGCTGCTGTTAATTTCAAATGGTTACGAAATGAATGATTGCAACTTGAGGACTTACATGTATTTGAAGAACATCAAGTCAGGGATGGGTATCATAAAACCACTCTATGGTACATATGCAGGAGCCATGTCACGCAACCAGTATAGTTTCTTGAGTTTGAAAATAAGCGTGATAAACTCGTTTTAAAAGACAGCAAGAACGTTCTCTCCAAAAAGTTAAATTGAAATGGAAGTTGGCAAGGGTTTTTCTGAATTTACTCACTTTTCAAGTGGTTGACGTGCTTTTAGCGATTGTCTGACAAAAATATTTTGTCCATCTCTGCAGCCTTATTCTCAAATCAAGACATATTTGAAAAACATGCTATGGAAGTACCTTCAAAGCAGAAGTTTATTATTTCTGATATGTATGTATGTATGTATGTATGTATGTATGTATGTATGTATGTAAAAAATATTTGGTTTTTCGTGTCAATTTAGTTTATGTTTAAAGAGGGAGCTTTTTAACATCATCAACGATGTTAACATCCTTCTAATTTGTTGCTTGAATATCTGTTTGCCCACATCTATCATTCCTAATTCTATAGTTTTAAGAAAATATTTTGAACCATAGAGAATCCATCACAGTTTTACATTAAGAAAATATTTCTTTATATATGTAGAACTAACCTATATTTGCATGCTCAAAAGAGAATTTTGAAAATGCTTTAGAACTTTAGAACTCGGAAAATGATTTAGGCTTAGCATTTTTTTAAATGTTTTCAAATGACATATATTCTGCCTGCAAAACAAAATTGTATTTTTTATACATATTCTTTTTTTTCTCCTATTCTCAATGCATGCCTAACAAATTAAGGTAGTTTGGTTTCTTAAAGTGGACCCTAATTTCCTTCCTTCAGTGTTTCAGAAACAGTCAAAATTAAATCTTTGCCAATATTGCATTGCAAAAAATATATAGAATATATATTGCAAAATATATTTCTGAAAAAAAAGAAGTACCAGTACACATTTGCCTTCAATAAAGTTAATAAAGTGACTTTGGCACCAAATGCATATGATAATAAAAATACATAATTTCATAATTCTGATGTCTAGTGTTCTTTTACCCAGAGTGATTTTGAAACTATACCTACTATAATTGTGATTCCAGTAGTTTAAAAAAAATCTAAGAGGACCAATGACGATAACTAAAACACTATCTAGCTTGGAAATCTGGTTTTATCCTTTTATCCTAAAATAATTTTGACCATCTTCCTTATTTTCTTGCCAAGACCCTGTAACCATGATTAGATGTTTCAACTAATGAGATGAGACAAGGTTGATGGCCATTAAATGCATGGTTATTTTGGTACAAGGTCTTATTCATCAAACACTCTCTCTAGAGCAGAGCTGTCAAACGTATGTTCTGGCCATGCCCACGCCCGGTTTAGCAAAGGGGAGAAAAGTCCCAATACATCACATGATGCTGAGGGTTTGACACCCCTGCTCTAGAGGGTCTTTGAGGATGTGCATTATGCTCTTTTAAAGGTGATAATCTTGTTTTCCTTAACATTTTTACTCATCTTAAAATGTGCACTACTTATTTTGCTATTGCTTTCCTTTCATTTATGAACAGCTAGTCCTTGACTTATGACTGTAATTGAGCCCAGAAGGTCATTAAGAGGGTCACCATGTGACTGTGGGAAGCTGCAAACTGCTGTAAAGGTAAGTTAGTTGCCAAGCCCTCCCCCC
>BLBF01000003.1:11178166-11189305 GCA_015471245.1 Laticauda colubrina
CCCCCCTCCCCAATGATGATGTGACTGTGGGGGAGAAAGTGGCAACATAAGTTTGAAATTGAATCATTGTTTTGGGGGAGAGGTCTGTCGTAACTTTGAATGTTCACAAAACAACTGGTCATAAACCAAGGATGATCTGTACCAATTTTTTATTACTATTATTGCTGCTGGTGGTTTTATCTTTACTTACAAAATTGTTTCCAGAGTGGGTGTTTGCTGGGTGTATGGCTTCATAATTCCTACAAAATGTGAATATTCTTCCCCCACTTCCATGCCATCAAAAAAGAATTGTTTCCAATACAGACACACCCAACTAAAGACCTTTGTGTGCAGCTGCTACGGATGTATGTTTGTCTCACTCAACCCACATCTGAGCTTCATTGAGCTAGCGGAATATTTCTTTGGATAAAGATCAAGGAGAGGCAAACAATAAGATATATGGAGCTCCCCAGACTCTTCTAAGTCTTGGAGTACCGTATGATCGTACTGCTGAAACTATGTAGTAAACAAAACAAAATTAAAATGGCAGTGAGGAGAACACTAAAAATCTCCCCTGTGCTCCTTCTCTTACATCATGTCACCAATAGTCTTTTGAAACTTTTAGAGGCCTACTAGCCATTTTTAAAAGGGGTTTTTCACTAGCTACAAAAGCATTGCTCACTCAGATTTATACACTGCAGTTGTGCTAAAACTACAGGCCATGCTGGGATATTCTGTGGACTCTTGTGACCCAAGACTTCTTGAGGGCTGCCAATTGCTGAAGATGATTACAGACCAACCTGTGATTCTTAGATCACTTGTCATTAATGCATGATGACTTGTTAAACAACTGAAGTTTGACTGCAGCCAGAGAATCAAGCCTGAATTGTAAACTACTGACTTTCAAAACAAGAAAAGGTTGACTTTCCAAATTATTTAAGCACTGATTGTCTTACCATCATCTTCACATTCTTCTAGAGGCTTTTGCTGTTTGTTCAGGCACCTTGGGTCTAGCCAAGACGTTGTTTTAGTATTATGACTATAAATAAAAAAAAATTTAAAAAATGAGTTTCATAAAAAACATAGTAAAAAAAAAATAACATGTTGGCATAATTTTTATTTTCAGAAAATGGAGAGAACCAATCTAGAACTAAGGAGAAATTTCTTGACAGTTAGAACAATTTATCAGAGGAGTGGCTTGGCCTAAGAAGCTATGGGTGCTCCATTACTGGAGTTTTTTTATGAAGAGATTGGACAACCATTTGCCTGAAATGATAGAGAGTTTCCTGCACGAGCAAGAGTTGGACTAGAAGAACTCTAAGGTCCCATCTGTCTTTGTTATTCTGTTATTTTGAGCTGCATGATTGGATTGTGAACCATACACAATTATGTTCTTTATTCCCCATTCCACTGTTGCAGTTTCCTGTGACTTTTAAAGAAAATGTCATTTTAATTCTTGGTGTGTCTACAACCCAGCTGAGCCCTATGATTTATTCACACTTCTTCATTCAAAGAGCCACAATGCATTTGCCTGTATCCACAAATAAATAGGAAAACACAGAAATTCTATATTGTTGAAACAGAATACCATGGTTCCTTCCACAAATCTCAAAAGAATGATTGAATCATCAAAGTGATCTAATCCTCCTATGACATTGTGTGAAGGAGAATATACATGTTTCTTTGAAGACTTACTATTAAATAACAGTTCTGCTTTCAAAGGAGAGTATTCACATCCCTGCTATCCATTACTAGTGATGTGAAAGCTGGAGTGGAAGGTCACCATTTCACATACTACATTACCCACCCTTGCAATGCAAGAAGAATCCATCTATTCAATTCTTTTGTGCACTTCTAGGTAATTAATCACCGGTTGGTAAATTAAGCCATCGAATTCCAACAAGCAAAGCAAATTAACAATAATGGAAAACACTGGGTTTGCCAAGGTACAAAACAATTTATACCTCAAAATCATAAAAGGAAGTTGTAAAATATTTGAATATCCTTCTAAACTGAAGGTGAGGGATATATTTATGGAGGCAGAACAATGCAAATTCTGGGCTAAGTATTGCATAAATGAAAATTTATAAAAAAAAGTTTTTTTTTAGTTTGTTGTCCTATAATTTGTTTACTGTAGAAAATAAAGATGACTAATTGTGAAGACCATAAAGCAGTTACCACTGAATGTTTTTAATAACTTACCATACAGTAAGAATTTAGCTTCTAATTTATTCTATCAGCAGCCAGAGTGCTATCAATGAAATGTTTACCATCAGCATTACATGAAGAAATGTCACTACATGAAGAACTCGACGTGCATTTGCTTGAAACAAACCCTACTGGATTCAGTACAATGTATTTATGAATTGATACATAATGATTAATTGCTGAATAAAAGATCTAAAGGCTGCCACCATGATGCCTATTCCCTGAAACTGTTAAACTGAGCAACACATAGTCTGGATGAATCATTCAGTCATGAGATCTAGGCTACATGGAGGTTGTGCTTCCAAATAGCCAAGGAACATCATTATCATATAAGGAAGAAATAATCTTGCCCCAGTCATTATCACAAGCTTAGTTTATCTTGCCTGTAACAGAAGGTACTTTATTCCATTTGGGAGTGACCTCCAAAGTTGAAAAGTAGCACACTATGGTACTTACTCAATGGAGCAAGGGCTACTAGACTAATTACAATGCATATATCAATAGAAGATATGTCAGCATGAAAGATCAGCCTAGCCCCATCTAAATGCCTGTGTAAATTTCTTCACTTCATCCAGGATATCAAATTGTCAAATTGTTCCTTTTTTATTCTTTCCTTATATAACCTTCTCCAAAAACAAAATAAAAAAACACAGCAACTAAGATGATTAAAGGCTTGGAAACTAAAACATGAAGATCAGTTGCAAGAATTGGGTATGGCTAGTCTAGATAAAAGAAGTACTTAGGGGTAACATGATAACAGTATTCCAATATTTGAGGGGCTGCCACAAAGAGGAGGTCAACTTATTTTCCAAAGCACCAGAGGGAAGCATAAGAAACAATGGATGGAAACTAATCAAGGAGAGAAACAACCTGAAATTAAGGAGAAACTTTCTAACAATGAGAACAATTAACCAGTGGAAAACCTTGCCTTCAGAGGTTGGAGGTGCTTCATCACTGGGTTTTTTAAAGAAAAGTCTGGACAGCTACCTGCCTGAAATGGTATGGGGTCTCCTGATTAAGCAGAGGATTGGACTAGAAGATCTCCAAGGTCCCTTCCAGCTCTATTAGGATTATTATAACTTCAAAGCTTGAGATGGGGATCTCTTATAAGACTAAGATTTTTCAAAGTTAAGGCAGATAAATAGTTTATATCTTCAGAAATTCAATGAACTTTCAACTCTTTTCCAGAATTCTTCTCCATGTTCAGAAAATCCAGAAAGTCCCAAAGGTGCTTTTTCAAGAGGTGACTGGGCTTATCTATTTTTTCTTTGAAGACATTTTACTTCTCATCCAAGAAGCTTCTTCAGGTCTTCAGCAAGAAGCCAGAAAGTCCAGTTGCCTCTTAAAAAAGCACCAACTGTCTGATTTAGTTCTGCAACCCAACAAGAGAAACACAGACTTCAGAGAGTAATTAGGACTGCAGAAAAAACAATTACTAACCTGCCTTCAGTCGAGGACCTGTATACTGTACGAGTCAAAAAGAGGGCTGTGAAAATATTTACAGACCCCGCATATCCCAGACACAAACTGTTTCAACTCCTACCCTGAAAACAATGCTATTGAGCACTGCACACCAGAGCAACTAGACACAAGGACAGTGTTTTCCCTAAACGCCATCACTCTGCTAAATAAATAATTCCCTCAACACTATTCAACTATTTACTAAATCTTCATTACTATTACTATTAATCCTCCCATCCTTCTTTTCTTTCATCCATCTCCTCCCACTTATGACTGTAGGACTGTAACTTTGTTGTTTTTATTGACTGTTTCCTAATACAATTTGATTGCTTATTGTACCCTATGACTTAAGTGTTGTACTTTCTGATTCTTGACTCTTGATGAATGTATCTTTTCTTTTATATACACTGAGAGCATTTGCACCAAGACAAATTCCTTGTGTGTTCAATCATGCTTGGTCAATAAAGAATTCTATTCTATTCTATTCTATTCTATTCTATTCTATTCTATTCTATTCTATTCTATTCTAATCCTTATTCTATTCTATTCTATTCTATTTTTGGGGGACAACCATGACCTGGATGATTGAGAATCTCCATAGACAAAACCCAGAGAGGTTTATGGAACCTAAAGGTTAAAAAAGAAATGAAAATACACTTTACTCTATAAAGTAGACTTCTCCATTCTCTGTATAAGCCATCTCCCAGTTTTCAGGCAGAGGACCCAAGTTTTCCTCTGCACAAGGAGGTAGGTATTGAGGGAGCTTCTCAGATGGTTCCGTGGTGGAAGCAGTAGTGATGCTACTATTCAGAGATGGAAGAGCTGCATCTCTTATACTGTGTATATTGTGCTCGTCTTGTTCACCAGATTCTGCTGTAGAAGAACATCATAAATAAAAAGAGATAATTACTTGGAATATTTATAAAGCCAACGTTTTTTTGTTTCCATCCCTACTTGGTTTAGACCAGGGCTGTCAAACGTCATGTGCTGGTCATGCCTACACCCGATTTGGTGAAGGGGGAAAGTCCTGATACGTCATGTGATGCTGCCGTGATGCTGTGAGTTTGACACCCCTAGTTTAGACTCTCCACTAACTAACTCAGAGTGATACAGAGTTTAGATCCTTTCACACCAGGACTAAATGAGGGACAGATCAGTTTTCTTTTCTTTTTTTAGAAACAAATTATCATCAGTGTCGTGGCATTAATGAGCAAATAGCTAAGAGGGACGTACATTATTTATGGACCGTAACACACACATACATTTTAAAAAGAGCTTTCAAAATTGGAAAATGAGTCTTAAAATAACAAAGGCAATTTCAATATAAAAATCCGTACTGAGATACAACCCCTTCCCCCCAAAATCCTAAACTTTAAATACATGTTTATGGACTCTGACTTAGTAGTGAATAAATAAGAACCTGATACATACTTCTAAATGGCTGAAAAAATAAAAAAGTACAATTACTCCAAAGCAGAAAACATAACATTGTAGCCTGGAAAAGCTACAGAAAATAGAATGGAACTAAAATGATCAAGAGTTGATATAACTGTCCTAAGTACAATATTTCTGGTTGGATTTCTGAAACAG
This sequence comes from Laticauda colubrina, assembly GCA_015471245.1. Lineage (NCBI taxonomy): Eukaryota > Metazoa > Chordata > Lepidosauria > Squamata > Elapidae > Laticauda > Laticauda colubrina. The sequence continues at coordinate 11,183,405 of BLBF01000003.1, forward strand.
AAGAAAACTCAGAGAAAGTGGAGGAGAACCATAATTCTGATCCGGACCTCAAAAAAATCCAGTTTGACACACCTGATCTTAAGAAACTTTTTCAAAGCTATCAGAAAAATCAGAATATCGGACTCTATTCTCTGTCTTGCTGGTTTCTACAAAGCAGCTGTTCCTTAAAAGCATGACTCATTTTACTTGTTATGAAAAGTAGGGATATGCAACAGTTTAGAATTCTGTTATCTCCAGCTATTGCAATGTCCACTATCCAGATTTTTTTTTAACTTTCGTATCAACAGTGGTTAGGTCTGATGTGTTATGTAGCAGATGCTTGTCAGTGGTTAAGTAAATGCCATGGTTGTTAAGTTAAACGAAGGTTTGCTATGGTCCTGTTGAAATAAATGCCAGTTTACAGCAAAATTGTGGTGAAAATGCAGTCATGTGATCATGAGCAAGCACAAATGGTTGTACATACAGGTCAGCTGCTGAACTCCTAACATGTGGAGGACATGTGACTGCGAGGGAGGAGAGCTAGCAGTGGGAACTTTAGAACTGAGTTGGAAGTACTTTGAGGAGGTCTGTGGTAACTTGAAATGGTTGCTAAGTGACCAGTCGCAAGCCAAGGACTTGCGTAGTTTGTCTATTTTGTGGTCCCAACAATTCTTGCTCATAAGCAAGTGGCATCTCCTGCTGATATTCCAATGCATCATTGTTGCTACTTTGACATTCTTTTGGCATTTTTATCTATTTATTGAGTTTTTCCCAAGAAACTGTCCTCTTCAAAATAGGATGTAGACATTCCAATTATGCTCCATCAGATGATTTTTTTTTTAAAAAAGGATTGTTGTTAGCAGCAACAATCTTTTTTAATCTTTCAATGTTGTCTTACGTGTCTTACCACACATTACAGTTAATATATTACCCTGATACTTGTCTAATTGTAGTCATGCAATTACTGATTCCCCAGCAATGCTGGCTGGGGGATGAAATATAGATGTCTTAAAGCCACCAAAGATGACAAACACTAATCTGACATATTAAATAATATAAATTAGAAAAAAATAATATTGTTAACAGAATGCAGCCAATCCCAGGAAATTATCCCATGAAAAAATACTGATTTACATGGATCATGATTCTCCTGATCTTCCAATTAATCAAGGGAGAGAGAGAGAGACCGAAAGAGAGGGAGGAGACAGAGAAATTAAGAGATTTACCTGTGAAGCTACTGTTCATTTCAGGGGTGTCATCCTCTTCATTCTCTGCATGTACTAAACCAGCATTTTGCATATCATTGTAGGACTTGGTTCGTTTGGGAGTTGTCTGCTTGGAACTTGCGGGGAGATTTTGCAAAGCATCAGCATTATTCACTTTCCCACTGAGGGATTGGCTGGGAGGTTTGGGTGTTCCATAATAGTTACCTAGGAAATAGAAACACTTTTTATTTATTTATTTGATTCAATTTAGGCACCACCCAATTGCAGCTGGCGGAGGAGGCTCACAATATAAGTTTTAAAAGGAAAGGAAAAGAATCCTGCCACTCTACATAGCCATAGAATCATCATCATCATCATCATCATCATCATCATCATCACCACCACAACAACAACAATAATATTGTTAATAATAATGTGCTATTATTATAAAATAATAATTATAAAATTATTTATATTATTTTATAATTTATATTATAAAAAACCTTTTTTGGTAGCCTTGTTTTTCTGGTTCTGCTTTGTAGTAGCAATTTCACTAGAGTGCGGTTCTCTGACATGGTGTATTTCTGATGTTTCTGAGGTTGTTCAGCTTCCAGTAGCCCTGCAGGCCCATGCCCTGGTTGCTCAGCTACGGGACCCGTGGCCTTATTGTCAGGTGCCCAGGTTCCCCAACACCCGAAGCGGTCCTTGTTAACTTGGGCGATGACCAAGCCGGTATAGGCTTCGTTCGGTTGTGTTTCACCATGATTCATTGCATGGGTTGTTGGGTGCACTCAGTTTTCCTCCTCAACCAAGACCTCTCTGACATGGTTGGACTGCTGGTAGATTGCACTACTGGCAGCACAGCTCTCAGCTTCATTGGAACAGTTAAGCCCTACCCACCCCCCTGCTATGTCAAGGTGGCACTGCTGAATACAGCCTGACAAAGTTTTGGAACACCTCAGATATCACGATTGTGGAGAGGAAAAAAGTGTCTATCGTCAACATTGCCATACCTGGTGACAGCAGAATCAATGAGAAACAACTTGAAAAAGTCACCAGATATCAGGACTTGAGGATTGAACTGCAGAAACTCTGGCATACACCAGTGCAGGTGGTTCCAGTGGTACTCAGCACACTGGGTGCTGTGCCTAAAGACCTAGGCAAGCACTTGAAAACAATTGGTGCTGACAAAATTACCAAAATCAAGGCCTTGAAGAACAACCAGGTTATTAAGGAAAGCCAGTATGAATCTCAGAGGGGATCTTATTTTAAATTTGTAAGTTTGTATGTCATCCCATTCAAAGTTTTCCTTTTCTCCCCTTCACTAGCTGCAACAATAGGCATTTCCCCCTTATTATTTATTTAGCGTATGATATACAATGTCAGGGAAATCTGCAAAATGCTAGAAATAATGCAATCCTGGCAGCCTAAATTCTTTTTTACAGGTATGAATAAGTTGCAGACCCTGACTTCCCATCAACTGGAAAACTTTAAACGGATGTCTGCTCTTTTATTTTGCAGCAACTTAACCATTTTTATTTTAAAAGGAGAAACAAAGTCTGCATTTTTAGGGGCACCACACATATCAGATCTAAATAAAATAAAAGGCAACTGAGACTAATGGAAGAAAAAAAAATATATTTGAATTTTAATTAGTTATCTCCAAAGAAATGCACACTAAATTAACACTGAAACATACTGACTTCTCACAAACTTCTCACAAAATTCTATCATCACTTGGAAAAATAAGGGAAGGCTGAGATCATGTTCTTTAATAAATATCCTCAGCAGATGGTAAGTTCATTTTTTAAAAGCAACATTAAAAAAAATGCAACCTACAGCCTAGAATATAAAACCATGTCACCTGCTTTAGAAGGATAAGCTTTTAATGGTTGGAAATAAAAAAAGAGAATCAAAAGACAGATCAGATACATCTAATTTCAACAACAGAAAATTACTCCTAGATAACTGCATGTCAAATATGGAAGCTGTTCTTCTCAAAAACAGATGTCCAGGAAAAGCTCTTCCAACTACGTTAGAGTCATTTTATCTCCCATCTTGGTAGCATATGCTTGGAGATTTTCAGGATGGCACCAGGAAAATGTTACACATTTATCCCACTGCAATTGTCGAGCTTTGTACCTGCCAGGAACTGTTAAAATCCATGGGCTTGGCATAGCTCAGATTCCGAGGGAGAGCCCTCGGGGTGTAGATTTTTAAGAAAAAAATATTTTTTAGATGTGTTAAATCTATCTGACAGTTTTGTTTCCTGCTCAAAATATTCAGAAAATGACTGCCAAAAAAAAAAAAAAAAAAAAAAAAATAGGAAGCAGCATTTGAAATCTCATGAAGCTCATGGGCTGCCCACTCTTGTTTGAAATAACTGCAGACTCTCAATTAAATGCTTCCCTGGATTCAGTCAACTCAGTCATGTAAGTTGATTAATTTTTCCTAAACAGGACAACTGATTTTCCTAGGCATTGTTAACAAAGGAATGACAAATGCCATATCTGCAAACATCAGGGTAACAGTCACTCTGCAAATGTCACTTATGACACCCCACTTAAATTAAACCTTTTTTTTAATGGGCAGGTTTCTTCTTGTGAGTCCAAATCTGGAGAGATTTTTTGTATCACTGTGTGAGGCCTTGTGGATGTTGCACTGAGAATACTGAAATCTTGGGAAATGAAGATTGATGACGGTGGTTGAGAAATGCCAAGCCACCCTTCCAGTTTCTGTAATAATGTTCAGTACACAGAAATATGCTAGGTGCTTTATAGAACAAAATCTATCCAGGAATGATCTAGTTTCAGCTAAGAGCCAAGCCTTAACACTGCAATCTAGCCCAACATTAATTAATTAGGTTTTTTAAAAAGTCATATATCGAAGTACAACCTTAATATGAACCATAGTAGAATTATATGACTAGTTTATGGAAAAAGACCAGTAGTGACATGATAGCAATCTTCCAGTATCTCAGGGATTGCCACAGTCAATCTATTCTCCAAAGCAGGGATTGCTAACCTTTTGGATCTCAGGGACCACCAAACTCATACTTTTAAATCCTAGGACCACTAATACAATTTTTTTAAAAAAGCTAATATATTTAATATAATTTCTTAATGTTAAATATAAATTATATATATCCATCCATCCATACATACATACATAATGCAGGTCCTGGCGTGTTCAGGCCTTTTCCCGTGAAAGATTGAGAGCATCTTGGCGACGTTTCGATGAGGTCCCACTCAGTTGATGTTTGCAGATTGGCTGGCTTTTTCATAAAAAACATGTGTGGCTGAGGTATTGGCTGTGTATCAGTCTCCTGTGTTGTAACAACCTGGGTAATGGGCTGTGTGATGACCTTCTGAGTTCTATTGTTTTGACATCCTGGGTCTTGTACTGTAATCTCCTGGGTCGTAATGACTTGGGTCATAGGCTGTGTGATGATCTTTTGAGTTCTATTGTTGTGACATCCTGAGACTTGTGCTGTAATCTCCTGGGTTGTTGGCTGTGTTGCAACATCCTGAGGTTTTGTGGTGTAACCTCCTGAGTTCTGTGATGTGATATCCTGAGCAGATGGCTGTGATGTGACATTCCGGGTTTTGGTTTGGCTCCGAGTTTGAGGCCTGGATATGTGTTCATGGCATGTGTCCATTTGCTTGGTTTGGGGGTTGGGGTGTGTGACAGCTGGTGATGCAGCCGTGGTCTGGTTTCTGGATGGTGGTTGTCTTTCATCTATGGGATGGGTTTAGGTTTGAGTCTGGTGAGGTATAATGGTGGTGGTGCTGTGTGTTGTTTTGGGTCTGGTGTTGGTTTTTGTGGCTGGGACTCGTTTGTTGATAAGGACTAGTTTCCAGATGTCTGGTAGGCGGGAGGCATCATCCCATTTATTCATGTTATGGGGGTGTTTCTCTATTTCAATGGCTTCCCTGATTATTCTCTTGTTGCAGTGTTCAGTATTGGAGATTAATTTGGTTCCCTCAAAATTAATTTTATGTCCTGTGGCTTTAAGGTGCTGGAAAATAGAGGAAGTATTTTCTTTTCTGACTGCGTTCTTGTGCTCTACGATGCATGCATTTATTCTCCTGTTGGTTTGTCCCATGTATGTGGCTGGGCAATTGTTGCATAGTATTTCAAAAACTCCTTGGTTTTCTAGATAGATCTTGTTTTGGGGTTTCTTAAGATGTTCGCTATTATTTGGTCAGTGCCGAAGGCTGTCCTGATGTTGTGGGAATTTTGCTGATTTTATCTGTGATGCCTTTGATGTAGGGGAGGAGGACAATACTGTTGTCCTGTTCGGTGTCTCAGTTTCTGGGGGGTGTCTAACGAAAAAGCAAGCCAATCTGCAAACATCAACTCCATCAACCAATCAAGAAATGACAACACAGCCAACCTCCCCACCAATATATATGGAGAGATGGCAGCTCCGATCACGCTTTGCTCGCACAAGCACGAAGCTGAAAGCACCAGCCTGAAAATGGCGAGTGGGACCTTGTTGAAACATTGCCAAGATGCTCTCAATCTTACACGTGAAAAGACCTGAACACGCCAAGACCTGCATACCTGTACCCGTGAAAATCTATGAAAACATACATACATATACATATATATATAAATTTACATACACATACATACATACATACATACATACATACATATATTTGTTTTCTTAAGTTTTCGCGGGGACTTACATGTCTGTTTTGTGGCTTTTTTT
>BLBF01000003.1:11191436-11214380 GCA_015471245.1 Laticauda colubrina
AAAGAAAGAAAGAAAGAAAGAAAGAAAGAAAGAAAGAAAGAAAGAAACTGGGCATTTCTTTCTTTGTTTGCTAAATTTATTGGCTGTGCACTTTTTTTGAAAATAATCCTTTGTTCCATAAAAGTCTCATGTCAACTGAAGTGGACAAAGAAAAATCAGAATGAGGTAGAAGGTACAGAGATTGAGGAAGTTTCCTCTTCAGCTTCCTTTCTGAAAAAAATCATATTTCTCTGATTACGTATGCCCAGATGGAAACCAGAAATAACAATACAACCAATTTCCCCACCAGTATTTATAGAGAGACGGCAGCTCCAATCACGCTTTGCTCACACAAGCATGAAGTCGAAAGCACCAGCCTGATGATGGCAAGTGGGACCTCGTTGAAATGTCTCCAAGATACTCTCAATCTTACACAGGAAAAGACTCGAACACACCAAGACCTGCATATATTGATTGATATACATATACACAAAGATACATATAAATATTAGTCATTATCCTTTTTGAATACATAGTGGAAAAAGGAAACTTGAGAGTTCACAAGATTGGTGGAACAAAACTGTGGCTGAATCTGGATGTTCTGCTTCCGATACAATGAAACCTCCTTCCAGAGGGTAACAAGGATGTATAGCATCCCAGATAATCCTGCGGACTCTGCTCAACCATCGCTAATATGCTATGTCCTGGATAGAAATGAGTGAATTGCCAATAATCTTTTCTTCTGTCTGTTACTCTACTCCACACATGTCATCCACCTTACAGTCAGCCTCCTTGTCTTCAGTAGCACCTTCCTATTACATACTCCCAACACTCTGCCCTTGGAATGCTACTTCCCTTAAAAATGGTTTTATAAAAGTCTCCCGTTTTGTTGACGAAACAACTAGTGACAATCTTGTTATGGTGTTATTCCATGAACTGGTGCAATCATCATTCATGTTCTGCTTCAGTTCATCTCCCACTCAGTTTAACAAAGCTGTAGAACAACTCCTGCCAGTTTAGTATTCAAAACAGAGTATTGTCACTCTAATGTGGAAACTATTCATTGTTCTTAGGTCTCTAAATTCTTGAGCCTAGGTTGGTTGGAGAAGATTATGTTCTGTGACCTGTAGCAGTTTTGCAGGCCAAAAGTTCATCCCTGATGGATGGCTTTCAGTTTAACTTTAAGACTTCGGGTTTCCTTTCTTTGCCTTGGACTGGAGACAACTAGGACATAAAATGACCCCAAGCACAATTATTTTTCATGGGAAAATTCAACAATAAATGGAGTTTGGGCTGTCACTTACAATCCATAATTCCCAATCTAGGCGCACCTCCTTTACCATGACATTTATATCCTGCTTGTCTTAGGGGGGAAAAAGGCAATATAACTGAATTCTGTATGATAAATTAACCTGAGAAGTTGTAAATGGCTTAAAATCACAAAGTGAATGGGAATTCGAACCTGAGTTTTCCTAATCTCAATCCAACTAATTAGTTACTACCTTAAACTACCCCAACACACACAGACATACACACTGAATTTTTCTATCTCATTCAACATAGCAATTAAAAGGATATCAGGCCAGATATTAAGAAACTATGTACAACATCTTAAACGTTTAAGTTTACAGATAATTTCCCAAGAATTACCTTTTCTTGTACAGAAAGGATTTTTTAATATTCTACTTTCTACCTATATCCCTTTTCTCGGAATCACAGTAAAATCACACTGTCCTTTGGAAAATGTCATTTATACATGGTTTTAGTTGCCAATTGTAATTAAAGGTTACATTTGGTTCTCCCACAATGTGGAGAAACAAATGCCAAGACAGTTGTGAGACATTTCACATGAGTACATTTTTTTTACACCACAAGTAGAAACAAATAATTCACTGATAACCTTTATAAAGGCTTCCTGTTCATTCAGTTTTCCTCTGAATATTAACTAATAGAATAAAATATCCTTGTTTCTTTCTAAAAAGGTAAAGCCTGAAAACTTTCATCTGCATATCCGTAATAGAGGTTATAAAACTGGGTAGGTCAGTTTAAAGTTAACTATTGAAATGTGGGCATTCTCTTAACTGCAATAGCTTGCTCCATTAATATTTGGAAATATTTATAATATTTATCTGATCCAGTGGTCTTGGGTATATGTTGATTTTTATTTTTCTTTAAAAAACTATCCCGATTCCCGGAGCTCTTCAATTGAACCCCATTTGTTCTTTTACCTCCTAATGATGTAAATTACTTGAGTCATCGACTCAAGAAAGCCCTACCCTATGATTTAGCACAACACACCCACTGCAAGTAATGAGAGCAGTCAAAGCAAAGCTTATGTAGAACAAATCAACCTCTAGTCTACAGGCTATTCATTGAAAGCAAAGGGAAGGAATGAGGGGGTGGTGGGAAAGAGAAGGAACCCTGAAGAAAATGCATCACAATTTTACAAACTATTTGGGGAGTCACCAGAAAGGGGGCGGGGAAGCTCTACATGTAATTTCAATCAATGGTTGTCTAATCATCATAATCTTTACCTAAGCCAGGATCATGTTTACATAACCTTTTACATTTTGCAGTGACTTTATGCAGCCACCGTAATTTAGTGATAAAAAAAATACACATTTAATTAATAATGTGGTGGTTCCCACAATGTGCGAAGAGGAAAACTTCCTTGCCTCATCAATAGTAATGAATGAATGAAACAAACAAAGAATTAGGCAAGTGGTTTCTATTTCAGTGACTAGCAAAGTATGGTTAGAGGTGTTTAAAAAAAAAAAAAAAGATGAGAAGCAGAAGATAACCAAAAGAAATACAAAATTTTTAGTAGGATTGCTTCCTTTTGTAAGGTCCCTGTAAAAGTCCATAAAACGAAAGTTGCTAAAACAAAGCCCTAAGGATATCTCAATACTGCTAATTTATATTTCTAAATTATTGTACTAAACCTCAAAGTGGGGGTGGCCTTCAAACATTTCAGCAATGGGTTCTCTGTCCAGTTGCTGGGTGGGCATGGCCATGGTGGGCATGGCCTAGTTGGCCTCTTGCACCATGGTGGGGAGGGGGTGTTTTCACCTTCCCCAGGCTCCGGAGGCTTTCCTAGACCCTCTGGGAGGGTGAAAACTGCCTCTCCCGGGTTCCAGAGGCTGGAAATGGGCCTGTTTTTGGACTTCCAGAACTTTCAGGAGGCTGGTTTTTTTCTCCTCCCTGAGCCTCCGTGTGGGCCTGGCACTTATGTCACATCCAAAGGGTTGTGTGGAGACTCCTGAGAGGGGCAGGGTGGGGTGGGAGGGGTAGGGTGGGCAGGGCCAGTTAGGGGTGGGGTTTGGCAGTTTGCCCAACCAGCCATAACTTTAGCTACATTAGCCTGAACCCAGGCAAATCCATAGCGACCCACCCCTGCCTCAAAGTAATGTTTGCTTCTGGATCCAACTCAAGGTATTGGTCATTACCTTTTAAAGCTCTTTATGGCATGGGTATCAGAGAAGCTATTTCACTTCAATGGGATTAATCTGTCTCATCGCTCCACGAAAGAGGCCTATTTGGATCCCATCTGCCAAAGAAGTTCAGCTGGTAAGGGGTCCAGGTCTGCTGTGGCTCCTGCCCTCTGCAATATGGTAAAGTCTGTACCCAAACTCCTGGCTTCTGAGTAACAGAATAAGAGAGTTGGAAGGGACCTTGAAGGTCTTCTAGTCCAACCCCCTGTGAGGCAGGGAACTTCCAAAAGAGCTTTAAAGCCTGGCTCTGATGGCTGGTCTTGAACATTATGATGGGGCCAGCTGGCATGGTTTCTTATTTAATGCTCTTTACATGTCTACTTTAATAATAAGAACTACTAGGAAGAGCAGTTGAGGGCCTGCCACAAGGAAGAGGGAGTCAGTCTATATTCCAAAACACCTGAAGGCGGGACAAGAAGCAATCAACGGAAAATAATCAAGGAGAGATGTAACCTGGAATTAAGGAGAAATTTCTTGACAGTGAGAGGAATTTACCAGCGGAACAATTTGTCTCCAGAAGTTGTGGGTACACAAACACTGGAGATTTTTAAGAAGAGATTGGATAGCCACCTGTCTGAAATGCTATAGGGTCTCCTGCTTGAGCAGGGTTGGACTAGAAGACCTCCAAGCTCCCTTCCAACTCTATTATTCTGTAAAAAGACTCAATCGTTTTTAGTAGCAAGATGAAATTTCTCCCTGTGTCATAGTTCTTTTCCCTATGGACCTTGACTTTAGTGAAGATTTGCATTTAATTTATTTTAAAAAGTTTTGAGTCAGATTGAAAAGAATTTCTGTATGCAGTAAAAGAGGGAAAAATTATAAAGATCTATTATTAAACTTGCAAGAAAACAGACCTGATGAATAGTTCTTAAATTTGTAAGAATGGCCACTCCCCTTCTTTTTAATGAAACATTTCAGTCATTCTTTTTAATATACAGCCATTCATCCTCCTTATAATCTGAGAAAAGGCGTTATGATAATTGCTATAAGACACCCAGGAATATATCAATTATCACCTCTTGTGGCTGGATTGGCATAGCAACCTCTTATTTAGAAAGCCTTTGCAGAATGCCTTTATATTTGTTATTATAAGAATTATTTCCTATTGTTTCAAAAATCTCCAACTAGCAAAATCTTTGTTAGCTTAAAAAGAAAGTTTAGTAAACTTGAGAGAGTTTAAACATGAGCAAATTGAGCAGTAGAGGAGCAGGAAAAGAGAATACAAAATAGCCCTGAACATATTTGACTCAATTCTGTGAAGCTTTCTTCTAATTAAGAATGCATAACATTGCAGTTAAAAGGGGCTTAAATGGCCTGCAAGATCATTAACAAATCAATGAAGTCCAATGTTATTTAGGCTCATGTGTCCAGCTATCCAGACACCCAGACATTTTCAAATAAATTACAGGAAGCAATAGGTAATTGTTCACCACAGCACACAATAGAATGTAGGCTGAAATAAACCTCAATATCATAAGCTAGTCCTTGATTTATGACCACAACTGAACCCAAAATTTCTGCCGCAAAGCAAGGAGGTTGATAAACGAATTGTGCCCATTTTACAAATCATGGACGGGCGGGGCTGGTTGGGAACCCCTGCTCTATGGCTATTGTATTCAGATAGTCCTTGGCTTATGACCATAATTAAATCTTAATTATAATTATGTCCCAATTTTTTGTTGCTAAGTGAATTATTTGTTAAGTGACTTTTGCCCCTTTTTTCGTGCAACAGTTGTTCCATGAATCACTGCAACTGTTAGGTTAGCAACACAGATGTTCAGTGAATCTGGTTTCCCCATTGGTTTTGCTTGTAAGAAGGTCACAAAAGGTGATCAGGTGACTCCAGGGCACCACCACCATTGCAAATATGAATCAGTTGCCAAGCATCCCAATTTTGATCATGTGACTATGGGGATACAACAATGGTCGAAAAACATGTGAAAAAAACAGACATAATTGTTTACTTTATTGTCATTGTACCTCGTACAATGAAATTAAATACTATCTTCAGTGTACAATTTATGACTATGAAAGTAAACATAAACACGCAACCTTCACATTCTATACATTGAACCGAAAACCTCTGATCCCGCACCAACACTGCATTCTACAGTAGAATTCAAAAGAACTACTGCTCTGGGATAGAAGCTGTTTTTCAGCCTATTTGTGCTTGTTTTTATTATTCTGTACCATCTACCAGATGGTAATAGTTAAAAAAAGGGTGCCCAGGATGAGATGGATAAATGACTTTTTCAGTGCTATTGTAATCTTGAATGGACACTAAGTGAACTGTTGTAAGTCGAAGATTACCTGTATACATTGAACATAAGGTTTGCCAATGTAGGAAAATATACAGTCATATATTTTTGTAGGCAACTAATGTTAATACAGAATATTAAACTTTAATGTATTCTTTCTATTGCTGATTTTTTTGTGTTGTGGTAAAGGTCTACTTAGATAAGATTTCCTCCCCCACCCACAAAGATATTTCAGTGGATTCCTTATAAACGCTCAGGAGTGTCACAATGTACTCTTAAAATGTTCCAAGATGTTCTCCTTTCAACATTCAAGGTGTCTCAGAACATACCTTCATAGGTTCCTACTTCAAGAAGAGTTCCGCTTTTTTCAAGTTCAAGAAACTCTTGTACGCTTAGAAAGTTATAGTCCACACCAGGCACTTCTCCTTCTCTTGGAGGACGTGTGGTGCCTAATTAAAGAAAAAACAGATACAACAAGGTGAATATTGATGTTACAAGAGTACTATTGGAAAGAAACAAATATTACATTTTGATAATGCTGAGAGAAACACTGGTGGCCAGGTGGAATCTTCTGTGTTAAAAGTCAATGTAGAGAAGCCAATAGAGAGTTTAAAGCAGCACCTCTTTGCCCAAGTATGGATAACTATCACTATTTCATTTGCTCTGCTCCCTGCTTGTCAGAGAGGAGAGGAAAAGAGGGGAGGGGAAGGGGGAGGAGAAGAAGAGGAGAGGGGAGGAAAAGGGAGAAGAAAATAATTTTCTCTCTAGAAATTATTTCTTAAGTTCTTTCTATTTGAGTGGTTATTTAGGGAATAGCACTGGTTCTCTTACTGGAATCTTTCCATAACATGAGCTTATTTCCATGATATATTCACATTTTTAACTATGCCGTCCTTCAAGGGATATTGTTTTGTGCATCTTCTGTTTCTATGATAATTTAACTGTTTTTCTTAATCTACCAAGTACATGCTGAATAGCAATATTTCTCAGTTTACTTATACTTTTTCATTCCTTTCAAATACCCAGCCTACTTATACAAGGAAATATGAATTAATTTCACAAAGTTTCCCAAATAGGATAATACTTGCATAAAATAGAGTGGGAAGGGGTAGGGAGAGCTATTTCTCATAATCTTGAAACAATTAAATAAAAATTGAACATTAAGCACTCTGAGTGATGTATATTTATCTTTCTCCGGGTAGAGGTAATTCACTGTACTTTATTCTGAGTATCTCTTCAAAACACAGTTCCTGTATCCTTGGAGACTCAACAAGGATAAAATAAATCTATATCTTATTCATATTAGGGAAAAGATACATCCTATGACTGAGACACAGCTGTAATGCTTTGAATTCTACACAAATGTGATTTTAGTAGTATTTTTTTGTTCCAAGTGCTGAGAACTAACACATCTGACCTTGTCAAATGGGCTGGTTTGTATCAGCTCACTGCTCTTCCTGAGCTCTCAGTACTGACTGAGCTATAGGTCCATTGTTTTATCTTCTTTCAAGTTTATCTGGGCTCCAGGCATGTCTTTTTGCCCTCAAGAAATGGGCAACTTACTACAAGGCCATGGTCTAACTTTAAGATACAGGATCAGTGACACTGTGTAACTTCTCCTTCCATGGAACTAACCAAGCCACAAACATCCATATTTTGCATTCTGAAGAGCAATGGTCACTTGTGGCTTTGTGGCTTTAAAGCAAATGTTCCCCAACTGCAATTAAGAAACAAACTAAGGAAAACAAGAGGTAAAGGAATTCCCGCCTTCTCTTTTCTTGCAGCAAAATGACAGGATGCTAGCTGGACACACGCCTGACAGATGGCATTTGAAAGGATTTTATGAACCATCTGGGGTGTTTACAATGAGTCTAAACCACAGTTACCACCAACCTAGGGACATTTTCCTCCTCAATGTGGTTTAAGCAGAGAAATACAAATGTAGGAAAATTGAAAGCAGTACGTTTTTCTAGCATTGTTTCATTAACGGTAAGTGCCAAATTCTTAGTTGAATTCATGAGCTGAACATGTAGCAAATGCATTGCTATCATGTCAGTAACAAATTCTGGAAAGCAACTGATTTTATGGAACCACACTCAGAAAATGTTCCTGGAGTAGAGATCCAAATATAAGTTTTCTTTTCAACATGCACAAAATAACAACCAACACAAAAAAGGGTTAGTTTTGTAAGAGGAGAGCTGTGTGCATCTATGTTTTGCCAAAAAAAAAAAAAAACCCAGGAAAAATCTGGTAGCATCTTTGCAGACAAACCAATTTTATTAAAAGGCATATGCTTTTATGAAGTGCAGCTCATTTAATCAGATGTTAGCATTATAAATCATAACAATACATGAAGAATTTCAATATTTGGGGCAAAAAATGAAACAACCAAGAAACAGTCACAAGAAATTACTGAATTCTGAATAAAGTTCATGTAAGCAAATTTTGATGTGAAAATGCTGTAATGCAAATGTAAGTTTATTGAAAATCTTATCAAATGTCTGCCAATATATATAAACAAAGAGCTTTTAAAATTTATGTACATTATAGTATCTACAAAAAAGAAGTCTTACTGTTCTAGCATCTTCAAAAAAAAGTCTTACTGTTCTATGAAATCTATTGCAAGTATGTTAGATGTCAAGAATGCCATTTATTTGGCAGAGAAATCGAACTTGTTTTCCTTGGTTTTATTTATATTGCAAAAGCCTTTAAATATGACAAGTTTCAAATCTGTCACAAAAAACAGAATGACTGGAATGAATCTCCTAGCTGTAAACTCTTTTAAAGAATCTTAAATTATATCTTAAATCAGGAAGTTAGTATGAAAAATCATGGTTCTTGTTATCTTTTTTCCCCTTCTCCAAGGGATTTTTGGATGTGCAAGGTTTTCTCTTATACTGCTTAATAAATGTTGACACTCAGCAACTAATTTATTCCAAACTTGCTTACCATAATCTTAGAATGACACTTCAGAACTTGCATTTGGTAACCTCAATTGATTTTCTATTACATTCAAACATTTATCTTATACTATAGAGCAATTAAAACATATACTAGTCTTAAAATGAATCACATGGCTTGGGAAAACCATTACAGATTCAAAACAGTCTACTTTACATTATTGTTATTCTATATCAATCCAATATTCTCTGATTTGAATCTAGCAAGGAATCCTAGCTTAATACAAATAACAATAATAATATAATGCTTGATTGGTGGAATACTTGGTCTAGATACTTAAGGCTGTTTTTTATGAGGTGCAAAAGACCAGGTCCACACATGAAGGTCCAATTAAACTGATTTATTACTAAAGTCTACGTACAGGCATTTGTTTCAACTAACCATCAACACCTGATCAGTTAAGCACCTGAGGGAATTTGGATTTAGTTTTCTTGCGCTGACATAATGATTCTAGGCTAATTCCCCTTTTCATTCCGCTCCCAGATTCTGCCATTCCTTCTCCTACAGCAGGCGTGTCAAACTCACGTCATCACGGCTGTATCACATGACATATTGGGACTTTAATCCCATTTGCTAAATTGGGGGTGGGCCTGGCCAGTGCATGATGCATCTGTCCTGTGGGCTGGGAGTTTGACAGCCCTGTCCTTCAATTTCTTGGCCTCCCCAAAACTACTGTCCATGCTTTCTTAAATATGGTAATCCCAAAATTTACATTATACCATCTAGATGATCTTGCCAATTTATGCTTGCATGCAATATCATGAATGTAGTTTTGCTTTGGTACCCTCTGGCACAACCCCATATGCACATGCACTTAGCTCGAAACAAGAAAATACAGCCTGGTCTCTTGATCAAACCATAATTTAGCATTCTCCCTACTCTTCCTTCAGTCCTTATCACATTTATTTATTTATTGTATTTATTTTGTCAAGCGATTATAAGGTAACAGATATAAGTATAACATAGTTATGAAAACATGAAATGGATACATATAAGAAAAATAAAAAGAAACATTGTTAAGTCATGTTTTTCAGCACTATAGTGTGAAGATGGGTGAATCTGAAGAATTTTGCCAAAAGACGCGAGTTTAAAAAAACCCGATGCCACTCTTTTTTGCAGATGTTCAATGGCATTTGTCCTCAACCTATGCTTTCCACAACATTAAACTTTCACTCCATTAACCCCAGGAGCTTGGGCATTGATCCTGCAGGTTTAGAGAAGTACTCAAAGAAAGATAGAAAGTATCACATTGCTGATGGCTTCTGTATATTCCTTTTATTCTATAAAAAAAAAAATAGGAAGGCATAATTCTATTCAGATGAGATATAAATGTGATTAGTTGATTGGTGACATGTAATTAAGTCAGTGTTGACTATTAGCTACCATGTAGATAGATTTTCTCCAAAATGATCTGTCCTCGACCTGGTCTTTCAGGTCTTCTGACTGTAGAAAGGCTGAAAAAAGCACCAATCCATCCACTTCACCTTGTTGCTGGTCATCCTAATTTTTAATTCATCTACCCTTCCCAACATTATGGATTTCTTATGAAAACTCCGATAGGTCTCCATATAATGCACTCAAAATATGAAAGTTTGAACCTAACCATTTGTACTTGAAGTGAAAACTCTAAACTGATATGCTCTAGTATCTATTTATTTATTTTCTTTGGCTACCTAATAAGTATTCTCGGGAGTTGGTTCTCCAACACCAACATTCAAAGCATCTATACTCTTTCTATTCTGCTTCTTCCAATCTGGTGTGTGTGTGAGAGAGAGAGGGGGGGGGAAGACAGGGAGACAGAGAGGCAGAATTTCTAGGGCAACTGGTTCACTACAAATAATAGTCTCTTTGTATGTCTCGTACCCTTTCTAAATTGGAATGGCTCTCTTCCATTTGCTCCCAGCAAATGTTAAGCCATGTACAAAGTGTGAGCTTAAAGCTAAGCAGTAACTGTGACCCTGTTCTATTCTTCTCAAATGAGGCCATTTTAAATGGACCCCTCTTTCCATTCTGAAGTTTTGAATTAAATACTGAAGTCATATACTTGCCAACTTTAATATCTTCGGTAACTAAGGGAGCCCAGGTTACTTAAAGGTCATCTTCTGCTGATGAAATCAGCTGACAAACGCAGAGGTCTGCTTCCTTCTGCCTCTGTCACCTAAATCACAGTGGACAGCCAGAGTTCTGCAGATCTGCTGAAGGCAACAAGGCAACCTGTTCCATCTCAGAAGGGGCAACCTGGTTATGGACTAGGCAAAAAAGTATAACCATATATGACATATAATTAGCAATTTCCCAGTCAATTGTGATTAAAAAAAAATCTGAGAAAAATTGCACCCAGTCTTTCAACACAATCAGGGCATCTAACTTTTCTACTTCTGACGTACTGCCAAGGTACTTTACCTGGCTGAATGATTTGAGAATAAAGTGTCAAACTGAATCAGAACAGCAACTAAAATATAAGATGCTTCAAGAAAGATGTGGCTTGACTAGAAAGCAGGTGGAAAATAATACGTATTATTTTATCCTTGACCTCTAGATGGCAATTCCTATGCAGACCATCTGCAAAGCTTCATTTGAGCCGATTTCTTAACAAGAAGATACATTTAATAAAACCTGCCATACTGAGCAAGACAATACTAAAAATTACCCCTTGACATCCACTGGAGGGGTGAGGAGGGCAGAGAGAAAGAAAGTATGCATTGTGACTTCACAATGTAAACTCACCCTCTTACAGACTTGTGCTGAATATCATAATGTAAGTACAAAAGGCTGCAACTTGTGACATCGTAATATCTGTTTTGTCAATTTGTCATCCCTGTAGCTAGCTGCAGACTCCAATGCTTGAGTGAAATGGAATAATGGGTATGTTTGTGCGCGCGCGCGCGTGTGTGTGTGTGTGTCTGTGTGTGTGTGTGTGTATTTTTTTTTTGCAAGTTCTTTCCTTTCCCAGGATGGCTATATACATATGAATTCCTGCCTTTGTATTGTAAACATTTATTTCATTTAACTGCTTGCTAATGCAGCAGGCAGGAAACATTACTGGAGCAGGTTTATAACCACAGAAGCTATAGGAAGGGCCAAAGTCTCCAAGTTCTCAGTCACTTCCTCCCTTTTCCTTACACACTGTCTTTGCTGCAGGTGGGAAGTGGTCTCTGTGTCTGCCCCCTTCTCTCTACAGTATGGTGTGCTAATGAAGGGAGGGACAGCTGCTATCTGGGACAAAAGACTTTTGTTCCTTCTTGACTCCTGGCTGGGCTGTGAGTGGGGGTGGGGGGAAGAGAAAAAGAAGAAGGGGCAACAGCTGTTGCTCTAAGCAATGTGTATTTTACCATCCGAAGGAGGTATGCAGAACATCACTAGTTACTGGCAGTGTAGTTCCTTGCAAAGCCCCATGACTGAGCTTCAGTTCCCTGAAAGTGGAGAGCATTGACGGCAAAGATGGATTTTAAAGACCAATTACTATGGCAGAATACAGCACTTGCACATCTCTGGAGATATAGACATGTACAGGTGAGGAGTATATGCTAAAGCCTCACTTTAGCAATAAAAGCAATTAAGCTCTGGTTGCTTTTTTTGATTTTCTTGGATCTGAACCAGAACTTCCTTTCGGGGGAAAAAAAAAGCCAGATCTCCTGCTGTCAATCCTTTGAGATGAGCCAAGTGAGGAAACAAGCACCACAAGGTCTGTAGAAATTCTTAGTCATTCAGGTCATGGTTATCCCAAAGGTACTTTTTCCAGGAGGCAACTGGACTTCCTTTTTTCTTTTGAAGATGTTTCGCTTCTCATCTAAGAAGCTTCTTTAGCTCTGACAAGATTGTGGGGATTGGAATGGAATATAAATCCTTCCATTCCCTACTATCTTATCAGAGCTAAATAAGCTTCTTGGATGAGAAGAGAAATGTCTTCAAAATAAAAAAACAAGCAAATCCATTAGTTACAACTAATCCTCAACTTACAACCATTCATTTTGTGACCACTCAAAATTACAACAACACTGAAAAGAGGGAGTTGGTTCTTGAACTTACAACTGTCACATAATGAAAATCTGGGCTGGATTTAGGGATTTATGATGGTTGCAGTGTCGCAGGATGTGATTGCTATTTGGGCTCTTTCCAACCAGCTTCCAAAAACAAAGACAATGGAAGAAGCTAAATTTGCTTAATAAACGTGTGCTGCACTTAAAGACCAGTGATTCGCTTAATTACCATGTCAAAAGAAGATAATAAAAAATCAGGTGTGACTCACTTAATAATGGCCTTGCTTAGCAATGGAAATGGAAATCTATACATGAATGTTACTGTATCATTCCTGGATATAAAAGCAGAAGCTTGAAAAATAGTTTTTCTCTGTTCCTCTTGTACCAAAATGAATCAAAGCAGATTATTTTGAATCTCTTTCTCATGTTCCCTCCTTTTCTGGGGCTGATTTGTGGAAGTTGGTGAGTTGCCACTTATTTTCCATTTAGTTTCTCTTAATAATTCCCCTAAGGACTTTTGCACTGCTTTCTTAAGGTTGTCTCTGTGTTTCTCTGCACCTACTGATTGATACTGGGGAAAATAGCAAGCAGCTATTAATGCTTTCTTTCTTCTTTCAGCAGGACAGATGGATTTTGCAATCATCTCCAAGTCGATGAAGTCTATTTGAACAGGACCAATCTGGTGCAGTTTTACCATTCTTTTCTTTTGAAAATAGGGCAAGGAGCCCCGATCTAGCTTTTAACATCTTTAGATGAGCTGATCTAAGAGATTTTACAAAAAAATAACTAAAGACTGCAAATGATTGAGAAGAGAACAGAAAAAACAGAACAGAAGTTAGAATCGGTGGAGCAGAAAATGAAACAACGGAATAAGGAAGTGGAAAACTCTTTGATCCAGCTGGAAATGGAACGAGCCTCATTCTACCTGTGATTTCAGAACATGGAAGAGACAAAGGCTTAACAGTAATAATGGCTGAAATAATAGCAGAAGTTCTCCAAAGAGATAGGAGCAAAATAATTAACGAATTGGACAAAGTTTACCGAGTTTACACGAACTATGCCAGAAAATTTAGATTGCCGAAGGAGGTCCACATCGATTTTGTGCGAAAAAAAGTGAGGGATATAATCTACAAAATCACCAGAGATGAGCCTATGTCCCAAAGAGGAAAAGAAAAGTTATTACGCTAAAGCAAATCCCGAATGTGTGAACAACGGAAAGAATATCACTTCCTGGCTGCTCAACTCAATAAAAATAACATACTGTTTAGATAGATAAAGCCAGATTGAATGTTGGTGTCATGGCAAGGGAAGAAGATTAAGATAGATACCTTGGAAAAGGCGCAAGACTTCCACACCCAACTGGTGGGAACAGAAGAAGCGGGCAGCAGCAGAGAAGAATTGGAATTGAGCAGCCAAGAAGACCAACAATTAGAAACGAAAGAAAAAGAGCAGGAAGGAGAGGTAGAGAAAAGAGAAGAAAGACCACAAGAAGAGAAAAGAGTAAGAACAAGGGCACAAACAGAGGCAAAGAACAACAGGAACTAGATAGTAACAACAAAGAAGGAAAATGAAAAATAATTGGAAAATATTGTCAATAAACGTAAATGGACTCAATTCTCCATCTAAACAAAATCAAACCTTAAAGAAATTGGTAAAACAAAAAATGGATATAGTGTGTCTCCAGGAGGTAGCTTTTAACATCTTTAGATGAACCTCCAGACATATCCAACTGTGGTGGCAAAAGTTAATAGTTAATGTGACAAAAGAGCAAAGTCAAAATGAAACAGCATCAGTTTTGGTTCTATCCTGCCTTCATGTGTTCCTGTGAACATGATGGTTCTCTGTGAAGGAAAAGTTCTAATTTTAATTCAAGTAGATGTCTCCTGTCCATGTTTATCATGGTTAAACTCTTCCCGTTTTCTGAGTTTGCCCACTACCTTAAAATGATAAGCCAACCACATGGCTTGATTAATCAAGATAGGCTAATCATTAGATACTATGGGCACCAAAGGTCTCTGGAACTGAACAATTAATCAGTGGAACAACTTGCATCCAGAAGTTGTGTGTGTTCCAACACTGGAAGTTTTTAGAAAGAGATTGGACTATGATTTATCTGAAATGGGATAGGATCCAGCCTAAGCAGAGGGTTGGACTAGAAGATCTCCAAGGTCTCCTCCAACTCTGTTATTCTAACAAGAGTCGGGGTGGCGCAGTGGTTAGAGTGCAGTACTGCAGGCTACTTCTGCTGACTGCCAGCAAACTGCAATTTGGGAGTTCAACTTTCACCAGGCTCAAGGTTGATTCGAGCCTTCCATCCTTCTGAGGTGGGTAAAATGAGGACCCAGATTGTTTGGGGGAAAAATGCTGACTCTGTAAACTGCTTAGAGAGGACTGTAAAGCACTGTGAAGCGGTATATAAATCTAAATGCTATTGTTATTGCTATAAGTGTGTCCTATAAAACCACTTGCATATGTGTGTTTCCATTGGTACTGGAAAGGACATTGGTACTTACCTGATAGGCCCGTCCTCCGTGAGCTGTGAAGAGCATTCAGAAGTGGGAGGTGCTTCAGTCTCTTCTGGAAAGGCTGGGCTTAAAACTCCGGGGCGCTCCTCCTCCTCCACGGAACACCTCCTCTACATCCCCCACTTTTGCGAAGACTGAGTGCCAAATTCCAGGAGTCATCATCTAATCTTGATCCCTGACTGGAACAGAACCCCACCAGATGGAAAGAACTGGGTGGGGCTGGATGCTCTTCACAGCTCACAAAGAACGGGTGTATCAGGTAAGTACCAACGCCCTTTCTCCCATGAGCTGTTCAGAGTATCCAGAAGTGGGACATACCAAAGCTTGGCCTGTCCTTAGGGAATCCACTCCTAAACTCTGTGGACCCTCTGCAGGACTCTTCTGCCACATGAAGTGTCCACTGAGGCATAGAGATCAATTGTATAATTTTTGACAAAGGGAGATGGTGAAGCCCAAGCTGCTGCTCTGCAAATTTCATCTATGGAAGCCCGTGTGGCCCATGCTGCTGATGTTGCTGCACTCCTTGTTGAGTGGGCTGTAATGGACTTACAAACTGCAATGGACTGGCATTCATAACTTTTGGCTATGGTGGCTCTCAACCATCTACCGATGGCCGTGGACAACACCTTTTGCCCTAAAGTGGATGGGTTAAAGGATAGGAATAGAGCCTCTGGTTTTCGAAATGCTGCCATGCAGTCTAGATAGATGCTTAAGGCCCTTTGGATGTCAAGTCGATGCCACTGATGCTCCAGTCTATGAGAAGGTTTCGGACCAAAATTTGGAAGGGCCAACTTGTGTGCTCTGTGGAATATAGGCCCTTGGTCAACCCCTCCTGTACGAAGTCGAATAATTGTCCTATTGATGGAGCAATTGGGTTGATGTTAGACCCCTGGCACGAGTGATAGAAGGCTGACCACGTGGCTTTGGATATCCGATTTGTTGAGGACCGTCTGGATGCTTGAATAGTGGCATTTGAAATTTGTTGGGCCCTTAAACAGCTCCGCTCAGCTTCCATACAGCTAGACTGAGCCATTGTGGGTTCAGGTGAAGTATCGGCTCTTCGGAGAGGGAAGCCTTGGATGGTGGAATTTTCCAAGGTTGTTCTCTCGATGGGTTCTGTAAATCTGCGAACCACATTCGCCTGGGCCAGTAAGGGGAGACTAATATCAGTTCTGCTCGTTCCTCCAATAACTTCTGGATCAACCTGGGTATTACCGGGAGTGGAGGAAATGCATGTAGAAGGCCAGGAGGCCATGGACCTCGCAGGGCATTGACGGCCTCTGCCCCCTGAATCGGGTACCTTGAAATATACTGGGGCAATTGGGCGTTGAGAGGAGAGGCAAATAGATCAACCACTGGTTGCCCAAACCTCCACATTGCTTCCTGAAAGACAGCCAGGTGTACGCGCCACTCTGCCTGATCTATTGTAGCCCTACTGAGCCAGTCTGCTTGTGTTTTTAAGGCTCCTGTTATGCATTCTGCCTTGAGTGAAAACAGATTGGCCTCAGTCCATTTGAACAACTGGGCTGTCTCCAGCATCAGAGGTTTGGAGTGAGTACCCTCCTACCTGTTTACGTGGGCCTTGGTTGTGATATTGTCTGTTAAGACCAGAACGTGCTATGATTGGAAAAGGGGTAGAAAACTGTACAAGGCCAGGTGAACTGCTCGCAGTTCCAACAGGTTGATGCTTTGGGATTGTTTGGAGATAGTCCAAATTCCCTATGCAGTATGGGATTGGAAGTGGGCTCCCCATCCTACCAGGCTGGCATCGGTTGTGATCGTTGCCCTGTGTGGTTCCTTGAAAAGACACCCCTTGTTTATCATTTTTTCCGACCACCAGTGGAGTGATCGGAGAACATTGTGTGCTACCTTTATCCGGGCGTTGGAAGTGGCTCTTCCGGATCACTGAAAAGGTAGCAGTAACCATTGCAGCTCTCTAGAACAGAATCGAGCCCAAGGCACCATGGAAAAACAAGAAATCAGTTTCCCTAACAATTGAGACAGCAATGCCAGGGAAACCCTCTTTAAGGCTCTGATCTCTTTGGCCAAAGACTGAATACTGTTTAACCTGTTCTGAGAGAGGGAAACCTTGCCCTCCATGGTATCTAATCACTGCCCCTAAATGAACTAACCTGGTTGAGGGGATCAAATGGCTCTTATCCCAATTTATGGAAAAGCCATGACCTTGAAGAGTCTCCAGAGTAATCTTGGTATCCAAATTTGCTTGATGTCTGGAAGATGATAAAAGTAAACTATCATTCAAATAACATTGTTAGTGAACAGATTTGATCCTAAGTGAGGCAGCCAAGGCCGCAATGACCTTGGTAAAAGTCTTATGGGTCGACGCCAGGCCGAATGGCAGGGCGATATATTCATAGTGCCGATCACAATATCAAAATCTAAGATATCTGTAATGAGCAGGTATAATTGGTATATGGAGATTAAGCCTCTGTGAGATTTATAGAGGTCAGGACATTGTTCTCTCTGATGCTAAGCAGAATGGACTGGAGATTGGTCATCTTGAATTTTCGATAAAGCAATGATTTGTTCAAATGTTTGAGGTCCAGAACTGCCCTCCAGCCCTCCGAACTCTTTGGGACCATTAACAATAGAGAGTAACAGCCTTGACCCCGCTGTTCAGAAGGGACCTCTCGGATGGCCTGAATATGCAAAAGATGATTGATAGCGTCCTGCATCAACACCCTCTTAATGGGGTCCATGAACCTAGGGCTCCTAATGAAAAAGTTCGGGGGGGAGTATTGAAACTCCAGCGCCAAGTCAAACCTAATAGTGTCCTTGACCCATGCATCAGAGATGGAGCAGTCCCATTGATCGGCAAACGATTTTAGCCGTCCTCCAATGGGAACTGATGTCAAGGGCTCATTTGGGGCGATGAAAAAATCGGCTTCTAGTGCCTCTGGGATTTCTACAATTTTGGCCTCCCCGCTGACCTCTATCGGAAGATTTAGTCCTATCCCCTCTAAAACTGGGCCTGGATCCTGATGTTCTCTGAGATCTGGAAATGTAGGAGCCCTGATAGTAGAGTCGAAGAGAACCCCTTCAAAATGACTGGGACGTTCTGTTTTCAGACCTATGAAAAAGAAGGGGAAGCACTTTTTTCTTGTTTCTATTTTCTATCAGGAGGGGCTCTAAGGCACTGACAAATAATTTATCTCCTGATATTGGGGCTGATGCCAGCTTGCATTTATGCTTGGTGTCCACCTGCCAATGTCTGAGCCATAGCAGTCTCCGTGCTGATATGTGAGATGCTATATGGCCCTAGACGAGAATTTGACTGTGTTAAATGTGGCGTCAGTGGAGAACTCTGCGGCTGCCATAATTTTAGCTATGTCCTGGTGGGCTCTGACATTTGTCACCAACAATATATCCCTCAGGTGGGAGAGCCATCAGAGGGAGGAACGTGTAAAAAAGGATGTAGCTGTAGCTGCCCTAATAGCCCAGGCATCAGAAATGTGTGCCCTACATAGTGCTAACTCTGCTCTCTTGTCTTCCAGTCTCAGGGCTTCCTCGGCCTCGTTAGGAAAGGTGGAAGAAGAGGCCAGTGCCACTATGGGTTCATCCACCTCTGGCGTTTTTAGAAAATTTGCAAACTCTGGTGCCAAATTGAAATATCGCTTATCGTACCCTGTTGGGGCTGGGTACGATGCTGCTGATGCCCATTGACTTTGTACTAATTCAGCAAACATACAAGGGACAGGGATAGTTTCCACCCCATAAGCCGTTTATGAGAATATTAGGTCCTCGGATTTGTCCTGAGACCCTGTTGGCAATGGATGAGGTTCTGATGTGCCTAGTTTAGCAGTGTTCTTTGCCTTGAATAGTAAAGAGTTAAAGAGGTGCGGACGAAAAAAGGCCACAAAGAGCAGGTTGGTCTGGAATGAGGCCTTCGTCATCCGACATTCCCCGTTCTAGTGGGTCAGACTCTGACAGCCCCAAATCCATCTGATGGATTGACCTCCCTTCCATGGAAACCTCCTGGTCCTCAAAATCCACTTCCTCCTGAAGCCCCTGGGCTGATAAGTTAGGAATACTGAAGAATACCTGAGATTGATGTTGTTGGGTATGCTCAAAGGATCGAGCAGACAGGGATCCTGCATCCAAAGTGGTCGAGAAGAGTTTGGTCCGGATGGATTACTGAAGTCCAGTCGCAATGCCCCTTTGAATCGCCATCTCCATCTATTGCCTCATTTCAATGGGGATAATCTCAAGTAATCCCTCCTCCTGTCTTAGGCTGGCGGCCGTAGGTGTGAAGGTTGCCTCTGGAATTGGCCGGGCAGTGCTCAATGGGGGAGATGTGACTAGGGGGGGTGGTCCAGAAACAGCCTGTCTGAGCTGGGTAGATAAGTCCAAGGGCCCCATCAATGGATTTGGGTCCTGATCAGATTGCTATGTCATAGCCATCTTGTCTGCCTCCCTGGTTCATTTTTTGCAATTGCCTTTCCCAAGCTAGGTGGCATCTATGGGCATCCTTATCTGCCGCCTTAGAGACCTTTTTAGGGCCCACAGGCTTGTCTCAGGACTTACTGGGCCTGGAGTGGAAAGCGTTGTCACGTTCCATTGTGTATGATGGATTGTCGACCTCTGAATGTAAATTTGATTTTTTTTTAAATTATTATGATTATTATTAATATTGTGGTTGATGTTTGAATATCTATAGGTAGAACAGTCTAAATGGTTAACAGTATCTAAGGGTCCCCAGCAAGGGAAACCCCCAAGTGCTTCAAGTGAGAGAAAAAAACTCTGGATCTCTGGTCCCCAGCAAGGGAAACCAGCTATACAGGCTCTGATATGCCTCCTTGCATATCAAAAATAAACATTTCGCAATATAAATGTCACTCGCCCTTTCCGTCTGAGTAAAAGATCCAAAGGCAAATGTAAAGAAATGCCTGTTTAATGAGCAGCCGGTTAGTGTAACGTTAGCCAGAAGAATAGCTAAATCCAGGGAAGGCACAATGGAAAGTTCATATCTCGGTCCCCAGCAAGAGAAACCAGCGAGAGAAGGAGACTGTGGCAAATACTTTCTTGGTCCCCAGCAAGGGAAACCAGTGAGAGAAGGAGACTGTGGCAATTACTTTCTCAGTCCCCAGCAAAGGAAACCAGCGAGAAAAGGAGGCTGTGGCTATTAGGCACGAAATTGAGGGAGCCATTGAAAAGGGCGGGAAGCGGAATCACTGGAGCTAATTCTAAGTCATCTGACGAGCCTTTCCTGCTGCTACTCTAACTCGCGATCTGAAGGCTGCTGACAGAAGAAACAACAAGGCAAAGAACGCTGCGGCTGGGAGAGTTTCATTCTGATCGCAGGCAGACGATCAGAAGGCTAGATAAGGCAGTTTCCTGAGGCGGTAGCCTCAAACTGCCTGCGGAGTGACAGGCTCCACTATCTACGAGAAAAAACTGTTTTATTCTAATTGATATTCTTGTTTTCTGAAAGGATCTAGGAGAAAGCCTGAAAAAGCCGAATTAGATGAGGAAGGGTTTTAAGGAGCAAACCTGAATTTGACAAGAGCCGTTCCAGTCACGGAGTGCACAACCTCTTACCACGAAGGCTGAGCTAAAACTGGGGGACGCTGAGGAGGTGTCCCATGGAGGAGGAGGATCATCCCGGAGTTTTAACCCCAGCCTTTCCAGGAGAGACTGAAGCACCTCCCATTTCTGGATGCTCTGAACAGCTCATGGGAGAATGGTAGCTATCATAAAGAGAGCATTGCCCATCAGCCTTTTGCATTAGTCACATTATGGAGATTTCCATTCTTTACTTACAGGTGATCCTCAATTTATGACCAGCTGCTGAGTGATCATTCAAAGTCACTTCTTGTGAGTTGCATTTTTTGCCAGAAACTGGCGTTTACTTCCGGTTCCTGGCAAAATAGCCTGTTGCAGACAATTGGTTCACTTGATGACCATGGTATTTGCTTAATGATTATGAATTTGCTTAATTACTGCCATTAAAATGTTATAAAATCTGAGTCAGTCACATGAAGATCTGCTTAATGACTGGCACATCATACAGGTGTAATTCCAGATTCAATTATGGGCTAATTATGGTTATAAGTTGAAGAATACCTGCATTTAATTGTATTGATCAGATCTCAAATCTTGGGTCTAGCACTGTTCCTTCTAAACCTTCTGACTCTTAACAAGGAAAAGCAATCACTTGGAAAAAATCTCTCAAACCTTATTTCGGGTCTAAAGGTGAGAACTCAACTACACCCACCCTAATAAAACAATAAGATTACATTAATAGTGAACCTATACTCTTGCTATTGTTTATCTTCACAGAAAGATCTGCTGAATGCCTTCAACTCAATGCAGTTTTTCTGGTTCACTCATGAACATGCAAGGTTTCTCGCAAGTTAATTGATACAGCACATATATTACCACACAACAAATTGTAAATTACATTAGACTAGCAATCCTATATTAGGATCAGAGAAGGAACAGGGCAGAATATTCCCCTTCCTAAATGATAAAAGAGAGCTTCTTCATAAATGCCATGATAAAAGAGAGCTTCTTCTTGATCTCCATTTACTGAAATTATAGGAATGTAAGGGGATAACTACCCATATAAATCCAAAGGAAACACACACACACATACACACAAACACACACACACACACAAACACCCTGTAAGAAAGTTACTTGATCTCATTAGGTTGGGGAAAACAAAAACAAAAAGATTTCCCCTTTTATTTCTTCCTGGAATATGATACCATCATCTTCTCAAGAACCTTGTGCTTCTTGAAGTTGAGCTGTCTAACTATGATTTAAATATCCCTGTTGTATACCAATTCCCATGTTGCATAGTAACATAGGAAGTAACAATATCCATCAACTTTTCTCTAGCATTTTGTGGAATGGAGTCACTTAACTGTTGGGGAAAAAAATGTAAGCTCTCCCTTGGGGCAGTAAGCAATTCAGCAGATTTTTCTGTTAGCAATATGGAATTGCTTTTAAAGTTGGAGAGGTCATATCAGTTTATTCACTTTTAAGGAAGTATTTCAAATGTAGGCTTTGATGTTCTCGTTCCTTACTATTATTTCGATCACACTTTTGTAATCTGCACAGGATAATCAGACCAGATTCTAAGCGGTCACTTAGACGCAACATATCAGTAACTGAAGAGTAATGACTGCCTAGTGTGTCAATTAAGAAGTATATACCACCCAGATTAGGAAATACCTTTAAGTGTATACAATGCAGAGATGTCTACAAAAAAAAGAGAGAAATGATGAAAACAGCATTGCATCATCATGATGCAAGCTCCGCCCCTCGGGAATATACATGATAACATTAGTCACACATAAAAAGAGTGGAGCTTGCAATGGGATGGCTCATTTTGATGAAAGCCCTGGATTTTGTGGTGTCTCTGAATTCTGACCACTGCTTTCAACTTCTAAAAAGATGTGAAGATATAACTTTTATGGGCTAAAGCCCTGTTACTGAAGTACATGGTCTGAAAGACAAACTGCTAGTAGATATGCAATAGATATTTTTGTAAACAGCTAAATTTTTAATCAAGAAAGAATAAGTGACTTGCTGGATTGAACCAAAAGCCAACCACTCAGCTAATGTGATCCATAAAAAAACAAAGATGAACATAGACCTCTCCTCTATTGCTCCCCATAAAGGGTAATAAAGTTCAAAAATAATAAAATAAAGTAAACTAAAGTAAAAACTCATAAAAAGGAAAGGAAAGGAAAGGAAAGGAAAGGAAAGGAAAGGAAAGGAA